>CM021102.1:786436535-786670648 GCA_007115665.2 Sequoiadendron giganteum | reverse complement strand
GGATTAGGGTTTAAGAGTTGAAGGTTGAGGGTTGAGGGCTGGGGGATTAAGAGGGTATGGAGGTTGAGGGATTAGGGTTTAAAGGTTAAGGTTTGAGGGTTGAGAGGGTATGGGGGTTGAGGGATTAAGATTGTAGAGGGGTTGAGGGATTAGGGTTTAAGGGTTGAGGGATTAAGAGGGTATGGGGGTTGAGGGATTAAGAGGGTATAAGGGGTCGAGGGATTAGGGTTGAGGGTTGAGGGATTAAGAGGATATAGGGTTTGATTGATTAGGGTTTAAGGTTTGAGGGTTGAGGTATTAAGAGGGTATGGGGGTTGAGGGATTAGGGTTTAAGGGTTAAGGGTTGAGGGTTGACGGATTAAGAGGGTATACGGGTTGAGGGATTAGGGTTTAAGGGTTGAGGGTTGAGGGATTAAGAGAGTATGGGGGTTGATGGATTAGGGTTTAAGGTTTGAGGGTTGAGGGATTAAGAGGGTATAGGGATTAAGGGATTAGGGTTTAAGGGTTGAGGGATTAAGATTGTAGAAGGGTTGAGGGATTAAGGTTTAAGGGTTGAGGGATTAAGAGGGTATGGGGGTTGAGGGATTAGGGTTTAAGGGTTAAGGGTTGAGGTTTGAGGGATTGAGAGGGTATAAGGGGTCGAGGGATTAGGGTTTAAGGGTTGAGGGATTAAGAGATTGCTATGGGGGTTGAGGGATTAGGGTTTAAGGGTTGAGGGTTGAGGGTTTAAGGGTTGAGAGTTGAGGGATTAAGAGGATATGGGGGTTGAGGGATTAGGGTTTAAGGGTTAAGGGTTAATGGTATAGGGTTTATAGTTTAAGGGTCCCACACCCCCTCTCTCCCACTCCCTCTCTTAGGTCTTCACCCCGACCATAACTGAATAAATTCTTTCCCTCTCAAGTCTCTCTCTCAGGTCTCACTCCCTCCCATGCTACCTATACTAATTTGTGTCACTCCAATGCCCTCTCTCACAATCCCTCTTTTTCAGGCCTCACTTACCTCCCACCCTACTCTCTTAGGTCTCTCCTTCCCACCCCCTCTCTCCCACTTTGACTCCCTCTCCTTCTCTCTTAGGTTTCTCCCTCCCACCCTCTCTCCCTCTCTCTCTCTTAGGTTTCTCCCTCCACTCCCTCTCCCTCCCCCTCTCTCTCTCTCAATTCTCTCCCTCCTACCCCCCCTCTCTCTCTCTCTCCCACCCCCCCTCTCTCTCACTCCCTCTATCTCTCTCCCACTTTGTCTCTCACCCTCTCTCTCAGGTCTCTCCTTTTCAAAACAACATATTTGGCACTCGCCAAATTTGGAGAGTGCCAAATTTGGTGAGCGCCAAATATGTTTTACCTTGAAACGGTAAAATAGGGGTTGACCACATGATTCAAGCCCACATTCTCCTGTATTTGTCTGGTTCAACACTTTATCCAAGTCAAAAATGCCTTTTTTTATACAATTGACTTCAATCTATGCTTGATCCATCACCTTTTTACCACCAATCTGCATTGTAGACAATGTAGAAGAAGACATTTTGAATTTTTTACATCATTTTGCATTATCTAAGGTAATATATTCATTTTGGTAATATTGAAATTTTTATATTTAGTATATTTGTTTGTTTTTGACAATATAAACTAAATTTCTTTAATGATTTTATTAATCATAACAATTGGACATAGAATTCAACATTGAATTAGATGGATTTGCATAAAAATTTCAATTTGTATGAGTTTGAAGAACAAAAAAATGAAAAACATGACATTTACTTAACATAAATTTACTTATGAATTCTATTTTCATTGCTTATAGTAGTCCATTCCCAGCATGGCTAGTGGAATTCACTCTATTTCATTTTATTTTCAACTAATTTGGAAAACCTAATAGCTTTCATCAATGTTAATGCAAGTGTCCATTAATTTTTTTGTTCCATAAAAAATTCACCTTCATCACATGTGCGTAGATAAATTCAAGTGAGTCGACATAGTTGTTAATGCAAGTTTCCATTCATTCATACCATATACCTTTCTAATAAATAAAAAAATGGGAAATTTTGTGCAATTGAGAATTCTTATTGTATTTCTAAGTTACCTCATTTCCAAAGAAATAGTGAATAATTATAAGATATAGCATCACAAACCCTTATTTGAATTCATATTCTTCATGACTTCGTTGACAATAAAAAATTTGGTTTTGAGAACAATAAACACAAGATTCTCTAGTTTTAATTTAGGTGGCAACAACTTATACCCTAGGTTTGTGATGCAGAGTAAGGAGACAAAACCTTCAACAATCATAATTAGATCAGTTTCAAACAATCTTCAATCTCAAAAACCTCAATTCAATGTTGAACTGACCAATTCACATTCACTTCCATGTAGCATTCACAACAGAGAAAATTGTTCATATCTTATCATATCTTAGTCACTGGAACCCTCTCTAATGCATCTAAACACTAAACCCTTGCTTTAGGCCTTTCTATTCTTGAAACAAGGAGGGTTTATTCAAAATCAACATTCCAGGCCTCTAGTGCAGGAGCACCTTGTAAGCTCAATTTTTTCAAAAAGGTCATCTTTAGTGAGCATGGTCAAATGCTAAGATTTTAGTTAATTTTGAGTATATTGTGTTTGGTAAGGTCAATTAGACCATTTTATAATGTATTTGGTGTTAAGGGAGTTCAATTGTGTCATAGCTTGCAGTTTGGCTAAATGTCATCAGAAAAGTTGCTAAAAGATGCAAAATTTGTAGAGTTGGAGGGATTTGGAATGAAATCAAAATATTTATAATAACCTTCAATGCCTCGAAGGAGAGGTTTTTGGTTGATTTGTACCCCGTTTTTATCAAGAAGAACGTTATTTTCTAGAAATTTACCAGTTTCTCTCACTTTTGTTGTTGTTGTACGGCCTGTACGAACTATAAGATGATATGAAACTAGTTGTGTGTTGTAGATTAATGAATTAGCTTTCATTTTCACCTATTTATAGTTTCTTACTCTTTGTATAGTGAAAGTTATATTGTTTTTATTGTTGCTACCTACTTTCACAATGTTCTTGGATTGAAGGGTTTCATTATGTAATTTGACCCATTACACTTTTTTTGCCTACTATAACTTGTGGAATGGGTCCTCTAACTTTTAAAATAAATTCCTAACCTATTTATAATGTTGTGGGGTCAAGGTTGGGTGTTTGGGATGATGTTCTAGGACTGTAGCAAGGTCTTTTCATGGTGAAAATTTGGGCTTCAAGTGGTGTTTTGACAAAATGTGGGAAGGATTGTCCATGTAATGTATTATTCACCATGTGCAGGGTCTGGTAAGTTTTTTTGGTGCTTTGTATGGGTCTGGTAGGTCCAGGAGATAGGAGTTTCATTAAAACCCCAAGTATTTTGCTTGAAATTGAGGGTTTGGTGTATTAGGGGTCTAGAGGTCTTGGACTTGGAAACAAATCAGGAAATTGGAGGTTTTGACACATAAAATATTGTTTTTTGAGTAGTTTTAGTGAATATGTAGTGTTTAAAAGGTACTCTCTTTGTAAATTAGGCCAATTGAATAGCCTTTTCCAAGGCGGGTCTATTGGAAGTCAATGTTGGTCCAAAGGAGTTGATGCTAGTGTTTACCTATGTTTTATAACTTGCAAATGGGTATCTTAATCATCCCTGATTTTGTCAAGTGTTTTGGAAAATCTTGGTGAAAAGGCCCTTGAACCGAGTTACCTATGCTACAAGGGAAAGCTTGGTAGAATTTGGGATTTTCAGTTGAACATCTAATTTTTCTTTGGAATCTAAATGATTCTCATTGATTTGGTGTATTGAATGGTTTTCACCCCTCTCTGCATCAAATATGGTGTTTCTTGGTAAGTTAAGTGATCAAGTTGTGTGTAAGTCTATTAAGAGTCTTCCTCTAAATCTTTGAACAAGTTCATTATGGATCCCTACATGTACTGCATCAGCCTCTAACTACTTTTCCAACTCTTCAAACACACTCAAAATACCTACTCTAATATCTAACCCTATAGACATCTAACTCCATCATGTATAAAAAATATTGTGTAGCATAGACATGTTTGATAATTCTAAACAGCTCGCTACCTTCTTTCATAAAATGCTTTGGTGTGTTTCATATTTAATGCAATATAATCAACGATATCAATATTTTATAAAAATGCATTACTTACTTGTGTTCTATGTGTGTTTGTGAACATGTAGCATTTAAGGTCATGTCGAGGAAATGATCAAAGCCTCTAACACCGAAAGAATGTGCAGTTAAAAATGCAAGGAGAAGATAATCAAAAAATGGAGGTCGTGAAGCAAAGGAATTGCAGCCCATACAGCCAAAAATTCATGTGCAATCTAAGAGAGATGTCAAATTGGAAAAAAAAAGGGCACGAATGAGGAAAGTTCATGGCAGGACAGGAATGAATACCGATGTTGGGGGCACATCATCAACCACAGGTGAATCTCAATGCACATCTCTAGTTGAAGATACATCGGCAACAACATTTGGTTTTTGAGGTACATCAAAAATCACATCTCCAATTGAAGACACACCATCAACAACATTGTCTTTTGAAAGTACATCAACAAACACATCTCTATTTGAAGGCACTCCACAAATGACATCTCAAGCTGGAGCTACAACATCATTTACATGTCAATCTCAAGGTATGTCATTAATTGCACCTCCAATTGAAGGTACGTGATCTATCCTCGATGTTGTTAACCTTCTCAATGTTGACACAAATTTACATTTGAGAACTCCTCCTAGATTTTTGCATAGAAAACCTACATATTTTGTTGATATTGATTCCAATGTTTTGAAATGGATGCCTAATAAGATTCCAAAACGTACATGTAAAAGATATGCACAAAGGATATGGAGTTTGTTTTTTACAAAGCTAAGTGAGGGTGGAAGATGCCAACTATTTGTGGAAATGATGAGGCAACTCAAATTAGGCCCACCATGAAGGCTCTTGGGATAAAATTTTTAAATGATTCAAGTGAAAATTCCATTGTAAAGAACTTGATGAGTGCATACGAGAGTGTGGGTTCCACCTCACGCATGAAGGATAGTTGTGCCACACGATGTGTGATGACAACACTATTAAGCAGTCAAATAAGGAATGAGGTGAACCTTACAAAGGAAAGTAATTCTTTGAAAATAAGTAGATCATCTCTAATGAGAGCCAAAGGAAGGCATGAAAGAGTGGAGGATCCAAATAGCAATGATTTATGGGCATTCTCTAGTAGAGTGCCATGGAAAGACACAAGAATTTATCAAGGCTTGAGATCTTTAATTGTGAATTATTGGAAGGATAACACAAGGACCTCTCCTAATCAAAGAGATTTTGTAAGAAGGATAATTGGTAGTAAAAACCGTGAGCCACATCTAATGCATTATTTGGATACCACTCAAACCCAATTTTTTTCTGATTTTGTACAGAAGTTTCCTGAAATTAAAATATGTCAAAGGTATTTTGAAATTCTAAAGCCTTTTTATGTCAAAATAAATCACACGCACTACTTTTTGTTGTAGGTTTCATATTGAGTTTTCTAACCATTATGATTTTTATAGACGTATATGTGTAGATATGCATACTGACAATTTTTTGTAGGAATGTAACATAATGCCTCCACCTAAATCATCAAGGAAATTTTTGTCTTCCATTTTATGTGAAAGAGAGGATGGTCAATTTTTTTACAAAAAATCATGTTTGGATGGCACATGTGATCATTGTGGTGGCATGCAACATTTTCCAATTTTCAAACACATGGCTAGTACACACACAATTGCAGACAAAATTGTGGAATTTGGCAAATATAAGATAGTGGTATACAGTCTAAAAGATGAGAAAGAAGAAAAGAAGTGTGAATTGGTTAGTGATAAGATTCTAGTGTATCAGTTTATGGGAATTTTCCATGATCAGGTGGTCTATGAGTATGCAAGGCATACACACAGAGCACAATGGTTGGACTCACAATTCAACTTATGCAAGGGCACATTTCCACTTTCTCATATTGTTTCAGTCATCGACTTCGCTAAGAACTACGCACTACAACCACAAAACGAGGTGCAATCACAGTAGTACAACTCCATGTAGGTTACTATATTTGTGCATATATAATTCATTCATGCAAATGATAGTACAGAGGAAAATAGGAAATTATTGAGGGAGTATCACTTTTACATCAATGATGATCGCACACATTCTACAGAGTTTGTGCAAGGTTGCTTTCATATGTTCTATGTTGATCAGGCTAGCAAGGGCATATCATTTATTCAACATATCATAAGGTCAGATAATTGTACATCACAATTCAAGAATGTCAGAATGTTTTACTAGTTGAGCAGGATGCATAAGATTAGTGGTGTGCAGCATATGTGGAACTTCTCAAAGGTCGGGCATGGAAAGGGGGAGCATGATGAAGTAGGTGCCTATATCAAAAGATCCCTAGCATGAGAAGAGTTAAAGTACACAAATAGTGTAAGGTTGACAAATGCAAGATCAATTGTCTAGTGGTGCAATGGTGCAATGGGTCTAGGTAGTGAAGGTAATTATGTAGTTCGTAGATTTTTCATTTAGTAGATGATACTAACATTGCAAAATATGAGGATTGTTGTACACTAACAGGATCGAGCGAGCTACACTCTTTTAGAAGCTCCAATGTAGGTACATGGACTATTCATACAAGGAAGATGGCATGCTTTTTTTATGCATGTACAGTTCAATCATGAAATGATTGTGAGTCAATAGAGTGGGTTGAAAAATGGTTTGTAAGAAGTTTAACCCCAGTTGACACTTATTAGCTCTCGATGGCTCTATAAATCACAGAGATGCAATCATCCATTGAATTTGATCATGTATCGAACCTACTAGAACCAGGTAATATATCTTACTTAAAAAAATTATTATGTTTCTCAGTAAATACATCTAACAAGATGAACATATCAATGTAGGACATGCTTATGCGGTGATTGCAAATGAAGACAATGAAGAGGGTACAGATTACTACCGGTTTCATTGTATCAAGGCCAAAAAGAAATTGGAGTCCCTAGTTATAGACAAAGAAAACATAGAATATCCTATAGGTTCGGTGGTTGTTACTGGAACATGGATTTGAAGGTATCAAGTTAAGAATGTTGCAACTTGGTTGTTTGAGGACTTCGACATGCATCAGAAAATTCTTCACTACTCAAACCTTGTCATCGCCACAAATGTTCATTTGATCAAATATAAGGGCAAAGCTATGAACAAGAACTCTTGGAAAGTGTGTGAGTTTGACCATGAGGCAATACTTGACACAATAAAGAGTAGAGCAGACCCGGATGGTTCCCTAGATTGATTTGTAAGTATGCACATTGAATTTGTAAAGTCATGTTATTGATCACTCTTTTGGACCAACACCTTGCAATTAGGATTTTTCACCATTAGTGTTTGATGTCGTATGCATTTACGAAGTTCATTGATCCTTTTATGATTGTGACTGTAGGTAATATTGAAGCCTATCAAAGTATATAAGAAAAGAACAACATCGGTTGGTGGTGCAAGTGTTCAGTGGTATGAGAAACATCGGTTGCTAGTGCATTTTCTGGTTGTCAATCTTCTCTTTCTTTTCCATCGCGTAGATTTATCGGATTCTTATATGCTACATGTTTTATGTTAAGCCTCCCAGTGATATATTTGAAATTTATACGTAGGATCATCGAGAGATGATAAATTAGCGAAGGGGCACATCACCATTGTAGGACCTTCAATTGACCTCCTTATCTATCATGCATGAAAGTGATAGTAGGTCTCGTCAGCTGTATGACTAACATTATTTAGTTATTTCTCTTTTAATGATTTTTATTTGAGTCTATGTCTAAGATTGAGAGGCTTTTGTAGGTTTTTTGTGGACCAAATTCCTATGATACTACACAACCACAAAGAGGCTACTACCCATGTGTCTCATAGGGAACAGGGAATGTACATGTTTTGAACCATTTTGGAATGCAAATAATTGGGCCACCTGAGGTGGAATAGAGAAATGAAACTGGGCAGTAGCTCCTTTTTTTTCTTCTCAAGTACAATATATATCATGATTTGTGTTACAAATGGGAGGATTATTTCCCTGCATGTATTGATACAAGTATTGACAAATGGGAATATTTTCAAGATGTTCTTCCATCACTATTATAATATTTTCCATTGACTTAGTGTATTTTTTGATATACAAACATTATGAGAAATTAATACATGCAAATGTGTATATTCCTTAATAAATGCCTCAATTAAATGTGTATATTACATTTAAAATTAGTTGTAATGCTTCATGATTTACATTTAAAGTTGTCTTCAAGGAAAAACATGTGGATTTATGAGTAAGAATGAAATAATGTCTAATATAATTATAGAAAGGCATATTTTACTGCCCCTACTGATGCAGAGGTGGTGGTAACCCAAGACACAAATTGACACAACTTCTCTCAAATATGCCAAGCAATACATCAACTTTCAATTAACTCAACCTTGTAAAATAGCATCAAAATCAACAAGGACCCTACAGAGGTTTTCAACATCCAATCAATGATAATTAAATCAACTTTTCACAATCCCCAAGGCAGATTCATTGAATTCCTCAAAACTCACCTTTTGTCAATCCTACCAAATTGGAAAGCTAGTGAGCTCACTGGCTTGCCAAATCCGTAGGGTTGAAAAGGTAGGGGCAGTGTATGCCTCATAGAAATCGATGCAACCTAGGTCATCTCTAACACACCTCAATTCCACCTAAGACTCCTTTGGAGAAACTTGCTAAAAACTTGAAAACAATGTTGTCCAACCTCACTTTTTCATGTAAAAACACCCCAAATGCCACCTAGGGCATCACCAAAAATCGATATGTGCACCTCCTAATGTAGAGTGGATTAATGAATATTTGATTTGACACAACTTCTCTCAAATATTCCCACTAAGACATCAACATTCACTTGACTCAAAAGGGTACCTCAACTTCCCAACCATGGACTCTTCAAAACAACATTAGGCCTTAACTTCTTTGTATCCCTTTCAACTAGGAAATTCAACAATAAAACTATTTGGAGGCAAGAACTATACATTTGACATAGGTTTCAGACCCCTTATGCAGGCCTTTTCAAACCCCTAAGACCTCAGGGTATGGCATTCAACAAAACAACTACTATGGACCAATCTACCACACCACAAGGGGACCTAACGAGGTTGTTCCAAACAAGAACCAAGGTATATAGGCACTCCCCATGATTCAAAGTGGATCAACCAAATAGGAGAGATGACACATCTTCTCTCAAATATGCCCACTTGGACATCAATTCACCAAACTCACAACAGGGTAACCTTGCCACTTGACATGGGATTTTGGCCAATTAGACTGAGAAAAAGGTTTAGACCAGATTTGTTAGCCCAGAACATTTTTCTCCTGACCACTCTAGGACATAACACTATAACTTTCACCTAAGGAATTCCATTTTCTCATCGCTCTAGCCTTTAGGCCTCTTTTACCCTTAACCCTTATGGCACTGCTCGATAGGACAATCAAGACAAAAAACACATACAAGCCTATACCAGGCCCAAACCACTAAATTTGGACAACAAAGGGACACCCCTACAAAGTCTCAAAGCCTCCCTTCTTGATGACCAAAGGTAAAGTCACAACAAGCCAAAAGGTAACGCTACAAGGTAGGCCTAATAGGCTGCTCAACTGCGGCATCACCTAAAAACCCTCTATTCACCTCCCTTGCACACAAAACTTTGCACACATGTTTTATAACCCTAAATAAGCCTTTCCATCAAATTACAGAAGCATACAGTGGGTGGAAGGCTTAATATGACATTTTAATGCACTCAAAACCCTTAAAACAGGGTATACAAACTGCCCTCAATAATTGGCTTCTAAAATGCACAAAATCACTTGAAATCCAACCAAACTAAAACTAAAATAGAGTTAAGTCTACTTCCCACCTAATTCCATTGAAAAGAGAGCATAATCACTCTGAGATACGTTCAACCGACTCAATCCCTTAAGGGTCCAAACTGCAAAAGGGCAGCAACCTTTGATAGAGTATTAATCGTAAACCATGGTGATTACGAAATATCTATTGAACCTTTGAGATCATGTTGGTACCCTCTAAAATAACCTCTCTTGGGATTTTCTATCTCGGAGGTATTTTCCTGTGGTGGCGAATTTTCACTTGGGGAAAAAGTTGTCAAATGCAAATAGTTGAAAGTTGCAAAGTGCTGCAACTTTCATTCTGCAACTCATGTGACCAAACGGATTGTTCCAACATGTCTGGGTGGGTACGTTTATGCTAGGCATGGTCCTCTTTCATACCCAAACACAAGAAATCGCTCTAAGCTACGTTCAACTGGATCGATCCCTTAAGGGTCCAAAGTGCAAAATGGTTGTGAACTTTAGCATGCTATTATTCGGACACCGTGATGCTTAGAATCTTTTCGTCTAAGCCTATGGGATCATGTTCAGCCCCTCTACAATAATCTCTTGATTTTTTCTATCTCAGAGGCATTTTCCTGTGGTGGCGAATTTTCACTTTGGGAAAAAGTTATCAAATGCAAGTAGTTGAAAGGTGCAAAGTAGTGCAACTTTCATTCTGCAGATCATGTGACCAAACAAACTATTCCAATGCATTTGAATAGGTATGTTTACGCTAGGAATGGTCCTCTTTTGCACCCAAACACATGGAATCGCTCTGAGCTACGTTCAACCAGATCGATCCCTTAAGGGTCCAAAGTGCAAAATGCTTGCAAACTTCAGCATGCTATTACTCAGATACCGTGATTCTTAGAAAATTCTTGTCTGATCCTACAAGATTGTGTTGGGCCCATCTACAATAACCTCTCTCAATTTTTTCTATCTCGGAGGCCTTTTCCTGTGGTGGCAAATTTTCACTTGGCAAAATAGTTGTCAAATGCTAGTTGAAAGTTGCAAAGTGGTGCAACTTTCATTTTGCAGCTCGTGTGACCAAATGGATTGTTCCAACGCATCTGGGTGGGTACGTTTACATTAGGTGTTGGGTCTCAAAAAATTAGGTTTGAACCACAAGAGGTTGTCAAGCTCTCACAACAATTTTGGCCAACGTACAAGGCCAATTGATGCAATTGAACCTTCTTCTCTTTAGGTTCTGCTAGACCAAGGCGGGTGAACCTATTCAAATGATGCAGATTGAAATGTGTTTCCTGATTGAGCAATCTATCGACAATGGCAAATGGAAGTGAATAGATGAAAATTACTACAACTACTCCTACTCCTACTGCACAAAAGAAAGGATTTGAATAAGTTGTTTGATATGAAATTTTATCTCTAGGTTGAGGCAGATCAGTGCCTTCTATCCACATGGGTAGTGGAGTCAAAAATCATGAATTATGTGTGTTTCCTTCTCTGGTTTAATTCAATTTGTTAGGCACTTTATAAAATCAAATCTTAATGACTAGCATATGACTTCACTTATTTATGACTTGCATAAATTGTGCTGGAATGTTTCTCTATCAGGTTCTACTTTAACCATCCAAAAGAAATCCTAAATCAGTGTGACTTGTTTAAAAGAATTTAATTCTTCCATGTAGACACCAATTAACCAAATCACACAAAATGGGAATACATTTTGATAAATCAGAGATAACTTGATATGTTGATTTAAATAATCAAAGAATCTCAAATTGGAGAAAACCAAATAAAAGAATTTAATTTAACACAACATAACATAACAACTGAACACCAAAAGAGAATATCACTAGTTAAAATTCATTATCTCCATTGATTTGTTTCAGGAAAATCTCTGTACATTGTTTACATTCCCCAGTCTAAAAAATCTATCTTCCACTCTAACCCCTACTAACTTATTTTTACAACAGATTTATACAATGAAATCCCAAGGGTCACGACCCTTCACTCGACTGGTAAAACCATTTGAATTCTCTGACAAAAATTTAAAATATTTAATTGGGTTGCTTTATCAAAAAATTAAATATTTTAACTATATTCGAGCTTTTAATTTTACTTTATACCTATCCCGCCTTTTATATTTTATTTCAAATACTTCCATGAAACCTTCATTCACATTCACCGCTTTACCGCAGGCTTTAACTTTTCCACCTACAGTTGTGCGGTGACCAACAGCTTCTCATTGTCCATCTCCTTTTACCGTGCTAGCGCAGTCAACATTATATCTCGTCATGGTGTCATGGTAGTCATTCAATGACTATCACGTTCAAAGCTTGATGTTTACCATGCCACAGTGGTCACTGTGTTGACCGCGCACGGTGTAGTGGTAAACATTATCTGTTATGCCTCGCCTCTTACCAACTGCCCACCACACTACCACGGTCATTGGCTTAACTTCCAGCTGTACCGCGATAGCTATCATTTTTGCTTCCTCCACTGCTATTGTAATATCGCAGTGTCCCCTATGATCGGTGATGGTACCGTGGTGACTGTCATTATTCACTATTGCATCTATCGTTGATCACTGACCTTTGTCTACCGCGCCATCATAGGTTGCTCGGTGACCGTCCACGGTTGTGCGGTGACAGCTCTTAACCGCTATCTCCATGCCCATCGCAGCACCACGGTCTGTGAGATGACCCCTTGCAGTACCATGGTGGGGTCTCTTAACCGCTACCTGTCCGGTAACTTACCGCCCACCGCGCTACCGTGGTCTATGTTTAGACCACGCACGGTGGTGTGGTAAGCACTTTAGGCTTGCCTGTTAATAGCTACCGCCATACCGCAAGCCCATTTTGGTAGGCTACAGTAAGGCGTTAAATGACATATAAAATTCATATTAAGGGAGCGGTAAGGTATAAAATGAATAATGAAGTGGACAGGGATTAGAATGAACCATTTTTTATGAAAAGATAGGAAAATGATGGGTTTAAATAGAGAAAAACCTTAGGGTTCTTTATGGATTTCATAAAACATAGTGAAAAAACCTTTAGATTTTTTATGGAAATTTTTGGTTCTAATAGTAGCTCATGTTGGGGATGAGTGATTTTGCAAATCACTGCAAGAATCCAGAATTATTTGGGAGAGCAAATCAAGTAAATGATATGAAAAATGAAGGCAATGGCAGATGGAGGGAATGAACAGATGAATGATATGAAAATGGAGCAAATGGAAAACCTTACACTACTGTACATGGAAAGAAAACCAACGTTTTCAGAAAGGGAACTCTAAAGAATATCCATGTATTGGAAAAACTAGGCCCATCAAAATTCCTAAACTATTGTGCATGGAAAATAATTTTTTTAAGAGGCTTTGCTAAGAATTGTCCATGCACTAGCAATCCTTAATCCTTTGTACCTGCTATGGTTCAAAAGTCAAAAAATAAGGGATGGCCCCAGTCCACCCCAAAAGAAAAACCTACACTTTCCTCTATCATAGACTTTGTTCTAATTAAAGCTCATCGGGTTTCTTTTGAAATTATCCATTCCATCTACCTTGTTACATGCACTTCCATTGAAAACCTTCAAGAAATCATTATGTTCATTCTGACTCTTACTCATTTCACCACTCTGCATTTCATCATTCTTATTATCAAATGAAAACTCTTTATTACCTTCAGCACACAAGGTGTATCCAAACTCAACAAAACATTCATAGGCTTTCTCATTATCATATGTTGTTGAATGTTCTTGCAGCTGCACTGGGACCTAAAAATCTGAATGCTTCACATGGGAATCTACAAATTCAATCTCATCAATATATTTTGAAACAACTGAATCAGAAATATTTTCCATTTCTCTTCTATCACCAGTTGGCATTGACACATACATTTGATCCATACAGTCATCCTCATACATACTTGAATCAAAAAATGTTGGACACTAATCATCAATAACATGCAAACCAATATCTTTTTCTTGCAGGAAAAAATTATTCAAGTCACATACCTCTTCTTGGAAAGACAAGGATTCTTGATCAGATTCAAAGATCTCTTCACCAGTCTGAGAAATGCTCATGGAGTCATCTGAATTGTTGCACATAGTATCTTCACTGTCAAAGTAGATATATGCTGAAGAAAAAATTTTGGAATCATCTTTATGTGCATACTTCTGGTATTCAAGAGTCGTGATATTGCTATCAAGATTGAATCGTGTAGTTTTTGAGTCAAACTCATTGACCCATGTTTCATGAGTAGTGGTTCACAAGAACCCATCTCTCATGATAATGAATGGTTCGCTTAGCACTCATTGCATCTAGGTGATGCTCACATAGGTGAAGCATTGGTCTGTCCTAGGAGGTTACCCATCCTAGTACTGCTCCAGCTCAAGCATGCTAAACCATGGAGTTTCCCCCAAGGTTTAGCCCACTTAGCTTGTTACCCCATTTGCATAGTGTGGACAAGTATAGAAAATTTTACCATTGGGAGATCTCCTTAACCAATTCATGAATGCTTTTACAGATCATCGTGACTTAGAAATTCTTATTATAAAGTGTGACTCTTCTATAGCATGCACATTTGGCTGATGGTTTTGCTATATGATACTCTGACATAATGCAAGGTTATATCTCTCATTATAGGGTGTTGGCATAGCTAATACAACAACATCTGTCTCTTTCCTGTATTGGATGAAATCCTTTCATTCTATAAATAGAGTACAATCTTGGCAGTGAACTGTTTGATAAAATGCTTTGGTAGACATATATCATGAGACCACATTTCTTTGAGACATTCTCCCAAACAGTTCACTCCCTTGTTTATGTTATTGCTTACTATTATGGTTTGACAAATTTTTCCCAAGAATCCATGACAATCCATAATGTAATGAGACCACATTTCTTTGAGGCATACAACTGCTCATAGTTAATTTCTCAAAAAACTTTGAGTTCTATAGGGAATGAGTTGTATAGGATTCTATTTCTTGGTTCCAATTTAAGCAATTCACAGAAATTATACAGCCAATCTACAAGCTAATCCAAACTCAAACAAAATCCTCACAATTTCCTCAAGTGCATAGTACTATCCTCCCTTCACCCAGTCCTGCTTGAGGTAGGGACTCCAGCTCGCACAGAGCCCTTTTTTTTGTAAGCAATCATATTTCCATGTTTGAACCCATGATCATGAGTGGCCAAATGAATTTGATACTTTCATCGACTATCCACAAAATGAAGACATATAAAATACTATAAATCTATGAAGCTTTTCATTACAAAGCTAGGTAACCTTTGACATAGGATTCTATCATAGACATGTCATTCTATACTAGTTTTAAGTATTATAATCACAAATGATGGTAGAGAAATAGTGAAAGTTTATCGATTTAGATGATTCTATATCATAAAATGATGACATTAGATTAAAATATAAGATTAATATATATAATAATTTAATTATTTGTTGTAATTTCTATTATATTGATAATAGAATTTCTCATAGTTATAAAATTCAAAAAATTATGTATTCAATGTAAGATAATTTATTTAGATGTGTGATCTTGAAACACTTGTCAACAAAAGGAAAAGGAAGGATCTTAGGAATATGGGGCTCCTTTACTTCTAGATTGTATCAAATTATCAAGGTAATTTATATGGTTAATTTACACTTACATTCCTTATAGTTTATAAAGCTATAATTGCAAATGTTCCTAGTAAGATTAATTGTATTAACACGGATGCTTGGGTAGACTTTGTGCCATCACTCTATTTTCTTGCACATAGCTGAATTTTCATATCCAAAGGTATATCATCTTGAACTTTCTTTTTATATAACCTTTGAATGGTATCCTTCGATTTTATTTGAGATATATCTATAAATAATCTCCTTTTATTAGGTTGGTTCCAAAAAGGATAGTTTCTTTATTTCCTTATCCTTTTATTAACTTAATTGATATTTCTCTAGTATGATGCAATGTTAAATTTAGCAAATGTTATATTTTATTGGAATGTAAAAAGTGTTACTCTTTCATGTTAGACAAGCCTTGTTAGCTAAATATAAGTAGAAGGTGCACAAATTGTGTTAGTGATGAGTATATATATAATAAAACAATTTGAAAAAGAAAAGTACCAACAAATAATATTGGTTTCACACGAGGGTTGTGTGTGTCATCTAGTGGGTTGAAATTCTTGGCCAGTCCTATATGTGCATCTAATGATAATTTTGATCTCATAATATTGTTATTTTTCTTTCTAGTGTAGCCTACTGATATTGGGTTTAGTTTGAAATGTATCCTAATAAAGGTGAGAATTGAACCTAGTTAATAAACACTTTTATGCCCGTTAGCTAGGTACATGTTGGTTCAAATCTAAGTTAGCAAACTATGAAACCTTTGATCTTGTTACATAGGCAAGGCCATCCGGGATGAGTCCCCAAGGCATAGGTCTGACCCTTAGATATTTTCCTTCTTTAACATGTTTCAAAATATTTGCATAATTATTTCGTTTGTCGGAGATTCTAATCATGTTTCTATTTTTGTAGTTGTCTCATACTTGCAAGTCAATGGAACCAAGTGGGTTGTCAAAAATTTTGCAATGTAAAGTGAGGATGACTATGGTAAGAGATAATCATTCAATCAATCACCTTATTGTTCCAAGTTAGTTGTTTTCCATGGTGACACCTTAGTGTAATGAGTTGATGATACATTGTTATGTTAGATAATATTGTAATGTTTTACATATTTGATATTGAAACAAATTAGAACATGGAATTAGATTGTCTCACTATTATTCCCCCGTGTTAGAGTAGGACTTGCATGATATGATTCATAACTATGTTTGGGTTGAATAGTAAGCATGAGGGAATTTGTGTTATCCTATCATGATGGCATAATTATATAACTCATTTCTATATTTCTATCTAGAATTAGCTTAATGTATCAAAACTATAGCTTTATCAAATTATTTTTTTAATGATTATATAACTATTATATGGTTATTATGGATACATTCTAATCAAACAAGTGTGTTTGAAAATAATTGTACGTTAGTCAAGTAACAGGGGCTAGTATTAGTGTTTTGTGTTGTGTTCTAAATGGAATATTTTGGGGCATGACATATGGGGGTTGAATCAATTTCTTATATAAAACAATAGTTGGTGCACCAACAAGAATTTATCTGGTAATGATAAGATCTTGTTTAGATAGAGATAGCTCTTGATCAAAATCTTCATGATCATCTATATCATTCTCAACAAAAATATGAAAAATATATTACTAGATAGCTCTAATAAGATTGGATAAATACTTTTCATGAAAAAAAAATAGATCATGAACAACTCCTAACATAAACAAAAGATTATAAAAAAATAAAATAAAAAAATATAAATTATTTAAAATATAATAAGATTAAGATAAATGTTTCATAAAGAAAAGAAAAATAGAATGATGAATAATTTTTCACATAAAGGAAAAAAAAATGAATATAAAAGGTGAAATACTTAAATGAACACTCTATAAAAGTAAATGTCAAGCCTACTTGCATAGGAACTGCAAGGAATTAAACTAACCAAGGTAGGAGAAAGTATTATGGTGTATAAACACAAGATATAATAGAAATCTGACGAACTCCATGCAACGCCATCCACCTTCTAGATTGGTGGAGGTTTCCATGCATTCCCGACCACCTCGTGAAAACGCACGACATACATAGAGAGGATAGTCAATGCCAATGTCTTGTCAATATGTCATGATGATTGAAAGGTGGCAATAGCTCTTCTCCATAAAAAATGTCATGATGATTGAAAGGTGGGTCTCTTATTCAACATCAACTTGTTGTCCTTCAAGAGCATGATCTATCTTAGCATATTACATTCCTCTTAGTGGCTTAATGTGACACACTGCATCCCCTAATTTGTGAATCTTCTATTCTTTGACTGGTCCTCTCTTGGAGACATTAGGCACAATGTTCCCTAAGTTAAATACCTCGCATGAACTAAGCAAGACTCCTTTGAACATTCTTTGCATTTTACATTTTGCATTTTTTGTTATATGGCCACCTTACATAACACATCTTGCATGCCTATAGATCCATCCTATTCGTTCATGAGCTCCAAGCATACAAATTTTTTCTTGCCTCATGAAGCTCAAAAATCATTTTTGTGTGGCACCTTATTAAATTTATCAGGGGGTATAACTTTGGTATGGTTTGAGCAAGAATCCCAATCAAGGCATGGATTTCTCCATAGTCACTTTTTTGTGTGTGTGAGTGCATACTAGCCATGAGTGTGTGTTTCTCACCTTTTAGGACTTCTCACCCAACAAATAGCTAGGAGTTTCATTTCCTCAAAGTGAGTATGCATTTTTCAGACAAACAACCTAGATTTGATCCACATCGGGATGCACAAATGATCAAAGCTTGATCTGATTATCTTTTATCTTTTACCTTTTCTCTCTTTCATCTTTAATAGTTTATGCTTATGCTTTTTTGTTGTTCTTTACATCATTCGAATGTGTGTTCTCTTATGCCTATGTTGGTTTGTCATGGGATCTTGATCCTCGGGGCTTGATCACCCCTCTTGATCATTGTCATCTCATCTTATTGGAATTGGTACATTTTAACCCCTCTTGATGCATGATTGTCTAATTTAGTGTGAGTTTGAAGCAAGTTCCTCCTCTCACTAAAGTGGGGGCTAAATGTAGTGTAGAAAAATGCATCCCTTTGCATTTTCACACTTGTTTGGGCCCTCCTTGTGGATTTTGTCTTAATATTTCCTTGATTTAGTGTTGTAATGTGGATGAAACATTTGCATTAGGTCTTGGGTCCTTATGAACTAATATATTTTAATGGTACCTTGCTAAAGTTTTCTAACACACTTTGACACTTTCCTATTGTTTTATCAAATAATTAAACATAATAAACCTATTTTTTATCAAAATCAACTTCCATCTTGCCTTATTTGGAGTGTTGTAAAGTGTTATAACACACTTTCACACTTTTCTAGGATTTTCATTAATAATTGGGCTTTCTTATGCTTTAATTGGCCCCATTTTGCATCCACAAGCCTCATTTATTGCATCTTTTCGAGGATAATCCTAACACTAATTAGTAACCAATCATAATTTATGTGTTTCTGGCTTGTGTGGCCCATACTTAGAGATTTGGGACTCATTCGCCACATTGGACAAATGGGTCCCACTTGGATCTTTTGGCTCTGAACTGATTTTCACACATTTCTAAGCACTTTTGGTTTTTGGTCCCATACATTATGTGTGATGGGACTTATTCACCACCTTGGGCGAGTGAGTCCCATGTGGCCCAAAATTAAATTTAATTCAATTTTTTGGTGGGATTTTATTCTCCTAGATCTGATGTCGGCTTGTAGTGTTGTATTTTCGATAATTCTTGCATAATTTCAAGTATAAATACAAGGTTCTTTCACTCATATTCTCACCTAGCATTCAAGAGAGTTCACAAGAGCATTCAAGAGAATTCAGGGGCAGATTATCAAGCATTTTAGAGTAGCATTCAAGTTCCAATTATGATTTCAAGGATTTCATATATCATGTTTGTTAAATTGTGCTAACAATTGTGATGTAGGGTTTATGATTCAACCAAGTGTTTCAAGATCAATATCAATCAAGCAAGAGTCAACAACCACATCCATTGTAGCCATTTCAAACACATTGGCAACACCTTATTGCTAGGGTTTGGTGATTTGCAACATTCTCTTTTGTTCATTCATCATTCTCCATTTATATTTGCTTTCATTTCAAGGTTTAATTACCAACAAGGGGTTTGACCAAGGTAAACCCCTATCCACTAACCCAACAACATTTTTTTCCTCTCCTTTGTGTTTGATTTGCATGTTTAGGTTGCATATTTCATAAGGAGGAAGATTGGAGAAAAAAAATTCAAGTGATCAAAGTTGTCGAAGTCGTTATCAAGACTTGGAGAACCTCGGAGAAGACCTACAGGCTGCAAATCGAAGATTCGGATCCAAAAATCGGTCAGGAAGAGTAGATTAGATAGAGAAAAGAAGAATCAACTTTGAAAGTTGCAAAAAAGCCCAGCTAGATTGATTTTCCACTTATGGTGAGTAAGTCCCAATTCCAATGCATTTGCAAGATTTTGCAAATTTGACTACCCTTTTGACATATTTTTGTTCCTACATGTTTAATGTTAGTGTTAGTTCATTTGGTGTTCTTGATTGGCGAATGAGTCCCAATCATCCTTGACAACAAATTTTCTACTAAATTAGACCTCCGTTTAGCCATCTGCAGTTTCCCAAGTGCACACTCTCTATTTTTACAATTTTATGTTTCATTTCATTCGTCTTTCTAGGTCATTTAGTGTTTCTTTGCATTCAATTAGGGCTTATTTTACATCTTTCATTTCCTTATCTTTTCCAAGTCAAAACTTGGTGGTGAACCCCTCATTAGATCATTTTCAATCCTTAGAACAACCCTTTTACAAGATTTATTTATCCTTTGCAAAGATATCTCAAGGGTTTGTTCTTGAGTGAAAGTTAGTGAATGTTGCCCCTTTCTAGGCCCTAAACCCTAGGGTGGAGAAAGGAACCCAATTTTCCACCTTTCGGGTTCACCAAAATGAAAGGTGGAAAATTGGGTTCCTTTCTCCACCCTAGGTTTTAGGGCCTAGAAAGGGGAACTTTCACTTTCACTCAAGAACAAACCCTTGAGATATCTTTGCAAAGGAGAAAGAAATCTTGCAAGAGGGCTATTCTAGGGACTGAAAATGATCTAATGAGGGGTTGACCACCAATTTGAAACTTGGAAAAGATAATGAAATGTGACATGTATGCAAAAACCTTAATTCAATGCAATAATCAACAAGATGACTTTAAAATGCTAGTAAAACAACACAAAAGAGAAATAAGATAATCAATGGGCACCTGGAAATCTAGAAGTGACTATTTTCAACTCTGAAATTCTTGAAATTTTGACTTTTTAACCGACTAGGACTCATTCACTAACTTGGGCGAATCAATCCCAAATCTGGGTTTTTGTCTGGAAGTCTGTTTCGAGATAAAGGGTATCATAATCTACAAACAGCTTTGAAAAATGGCTACAGTGGGACTCATTCACCACTCTTGGTGAATCGGTGTCATTCTTTTTTGAGAATTGAAAGTCCTAATCTACACTTCAACACTTTCTCTTTCCTTCTAGCTTGAGTTTTGGATATGAATCTATGAAAAACACCTACAAAATAAAATATAGCTTGATTTGCTAATGGGAGGTTTTTCTTGGTCAAAACCCTAGTTCAATAATTAAACCTTGATGGAAATAATGAAATGTGCATAAAATCCCTAGTCTTAAGTGTGTCTAAGACTAAGAAATATGAAACATGATGCAATCTTAGATTCTAATATGCAAGAATGGAAATATGGAGATGAAAGACTCACTTGTGGTGATCTATAATCACCCCAAATGAATCTAATGATGTGTGTACCTTCTTTAGGCTGAATGTAGAGTGATAATGTAGGATAGAATCACTTAAAAAACAATTCTTTAGGCTTGGCTTGATGGCTAATTGCATCTCCCCAACCTAGAATCCATCATGATTCACTATAGACAACCATGATCAACCCTTGAAAATGCTAGATCTTGATTGAAAGTGAGCTTGAAGACCTACAAAAACACTTTAACGTTGCTCCAATACTTCAAGTTTACTTGCTCTTGAAATTTGAATGCTCTTGTAAAAGATTCTAAGCACTTGACTCTTGAAAATGCTTGCTCAAAGTTCTTAGGATATGATAAAAATGGCTTAGAAAATTACTTATATAGGCATTAACACCTAATTAACCATTATTTAGATCTCAAAGGTTGACATCCATGAAAAATTTGAATTAAAATGGTGAATTTCTTGCTAAAATTTGAAAAATACCCCAAATGGGACTTGTTGGGTCTAAAAAATGTAGGTTTGAACCATGAGAGGTTACCAAGCTCTCACAACGCTTTTGGCCAACGTACAAGGCCAATTGATGCAATTTTACCTTCTACTCTTCAGGTTCTACTAGACCTAGGTGGGTGTACCTATATGAATGATGCAGATTTTGAAATGTATTTCCTGATTAAGCAATCTATCCACAATGGCAAATGGAAGTGAATAGATGAAAACCACTACAACTAATCCTACTCCTACTGCATAAAAGAAAGGATTTGAATAAGTTGTTTGATGTGAAATTTTATCTCTAGGTTCAGGCAGATCAGTGCCTTCTATCCACATGGGCAATGGAGTCAAAAATCAAGAATTATGTGCTTCCTTCTCTAGTTTAATTTTAGTTGTTAGCCACTTTGTAAAATGAAATCTTAATGACTAGCATATAATTTCATTTATTTATGTCTTACATAAATAATGTTGGAATGTTTCTCTATCAGGTTCTTCTTCAACAATCTAAAAGAAATCCTAAAATTAAAGTGACTTATTTAAAAGGATTTAAATCTGACGTATAGACACCAATCAACTAAATCACACAAAAATGGGAATACATTCTGATAAATCAGAGATTATACTTGATATGCTGATTTAAATATTTAAAGGATCTCAAGTTGGAGACAACCAGATAAAAGAAATATGAATTATTTTATCACAACAACTGAACAACAGAAAGAATATTCACCAGTTTAAAACATTAATCTCCATTGCATTGTTTCAAGAAGGTTTGTTATTGTTTTCATTCCTAGTTTCAGAAATCTATCTCCTACTCTAACTACCTGTCACCCCTTCTGCAACTGATTTTACAAAGTATTTATATAATTCATACCAAGGGTCATGACCCTTCACATGACTGGTAAAACCATTTACATTCTATCACAGAGATAAAATATTTAATTGAGTTGCCTTTCGGAAAATTAAATATTTTTAACTATAATCTTGCTTTTGATTTTTCCCTTTACATTTTACCACTTCGTGCATTTCACTTTATGTATTGCCTCCTTTACATTTTTACCACTCTACCATAGGTTTTAATTTTCTCTCTGATGGTATGGCAGTGAAGATTCCTCGTGGCTATCTCCACTGTTTACCACAGTCTGCATTTTACCTGTTCGTGGTTGTGCGGTATTTGACTTTTCTCTCACTGCCTGATCGCGGTCTCTATCTCTCTCCCCAATGGCATGGCGGTCTTAACCATCATGGTCTTCTCCCCACTATTACCGTGCTACTGCGGTCTTCATGGTGACCAGTGGAGGTACCGCATTAGCCGTCTTGACTGCTACCTCTGTGTCCACCACAGTCACCGCAGTCTCCGTTTGAACCCCTTGCGGTTGAGCAGTAACTGCTCACTAGCCGCCACACTCAATGTCCTCATCGTTATCTCTGCCCACTACTTGTTCACCACGTTTCCAGTGGTACTAGGGTAGCCGCTCCACAAATCGCGAGCAACTTCCCAACCTTTACCGCGATCACCGCAGTCTCCTCGTAGACCGGTGGCAGTACCACGGTGATTATCTTCATTGTTTCTACCTCATTGCTGACTGTTTACCATGCGACCACAGTCACTGGCTTGACTTCCAATGGTATCATGGTAAGCCCTATCCACTGCTTGTCTTCATTCACTGCTTAACCTTTTACTGTTACCCCACCCCCGTAATTGGTTTGATGACTGCATGTGGTGTAGCGATAACAGTCATCATGACTGTGCTTAACCATCACCGCTATATCGTGAGCCACTTTTAAAAAGGTCATGGTAAAGCAGTAAAGGGTGAAATATTTATAAAGTTCAAATATAGTTGGCGGTATAAGGTGTTTTATAATTATGCAAGGGGAAAAGTGAATTATTTCATGAAAACGATAGGAAAATGATGGGTGTAAATGAATAAAAGACCTTAGAATTTTAAAGGAAATTTTTGGTTCTAACAGTGGCTCTTGTTGGGGATGAGTGGTTTTCAAATCACTGCAAGAATCCAAAGTATCTTTGGGAGAGCAAACCAAGTAAATGATATGAAAAATGAAGGCAATGGCAGATGAAGGGAATGAATAGATGAAGGATATGAAAGATGGAGCATGGAGAATGGAAAACCCTACACTACTGTACATGGAAAAAAAAAATTCAACAAGGGAATTTATGAGAATTTCCATGTACTGGAAAACCCAGACCCTTCAAAACCTACTTTGCATGGAAGAGAATGATTAAAGAGGTTTGTTAGGAATTGTCCATGCACTGGCAATCCCTAATCCTCTATGTCTGCTATGGTTCAAAAATCAAACCATAAAGGATGGCCCCAGGCCACCCAAAAGAAAAACCTGCACTTTCCTCTACCATAGACCTTATTTTGATTAAAGCTCATCAGGTTTCTTTTGAAAATATCCATTCTAGCTACCCTGCAACATCCACTATCATTGAAAACCTTCAGGAAATCATTGTGTTCAACTTGATTCATATTCATTTCACCACTCTGCATTTCATCATTCTCATTATCATATGAAAAATCTCTATCACCTTCAGCACACAGAGTGTATCCATATTCAACAAAATGTTCACAGGCTTGATCATTATCATATGTTGCTGAATGATCTAGTAACTGCACTGGGACCTGAAAATCTAAATTCTTTTCTTGGAAAATAGAAAATTCTATCTCATCAGCACCTTCTGAAATAATCAAATCAAAATTACTTTCCATTTATTTTCTATCACCAGTTGGCATTAACACATGCCTCTGATCCATACAGTCCTCTTTATACATACTTGAATCAACAAAATTTGAACATTCATTATTAATGATATGCAAACCAGTATCCTTCTCTTGCAGGCAAAAATTATTCAAATCACATACCTCTTCTTGGACAAACATGGATCTTTGATCAACTTCAAAGAACTCCTCATCACTATGAGAGATGCACATGGGGTCATATGAATTGTTACACATAATATCTTCACTGTCAAAGCCGATATATGTTGGAGCCAAAACTTTAGAATCATCTTTATGTGCATACTTCTGGTATTCAAGAGTCAACAAATTTGAAACTTGCTCACTGCTGAGTGAACAGGTCTCTGCTTCCATATCTTCTACCATATCTCCAACCTCTTGATCTTCATAAGAACTACAACAATCACCCAGTCATTGATCAACATCCACAATTTCATCTTCACAATTTGAATCACAATTAGTTATGCAGGAGAAACTCTCCATATCTTCATTGTTGGAAGACATGATATCTTCTTCTATTTCAACTTTTGAAGCATTATTGGTAGTATCCACATACCTTGTCCCAAGAATGGAATCAATAAATTTATTTACTACATCAAAGGCTTTTTGTTTTAATGACTCTAACCAATAAGTTGATTCAGGCTCTGATGCTCTTAAAAATTATTCAAAAAAAGTGGGTCTTGTAGGCCTAAAATGAGGAGGTAATTGCATACAGATTTTTGTCATCCTATTGTACAGAGATTTTACATCTTCTCCCTTATATCTCCTTATGTCAAAAAACGCATCCACAAGACTTTTCTTTCTTTCTTTAATTTGAAAATACTCATCAAAAGTGTTCTGATGTGAATAGAGTACATTACCTTTGTTACCAAAATTCTTCTCAATTGTATCATGTGGTACTTGTGGTGTCCAAGATCTCCTAGAATTTGTGTATTCATTCTCACTACGTGATGACCTATTTGGTGATGTACTTGGAGCACGTTTGACTCACAATTTCCACAATCGTTGGTTCACTTGTAGCATCCATTGTTCAAATTGTAGCCTTTGTTGTCTCAATTCCTTCAACTCTCTCATTTACTGTTGTCTCCTTTCTTCTTCTGCCATCTTGACAAAATATTACTGCTTCACAACATCCATGCATTATTTATCAAATGAAATAGAGTCGTCACCTACTTTTCCCAAAAGTAGGAAAATGAAAAAAAAAATGATATTGTTTTGGTTTTCCCTAGCGGAATCCCCAAACAAAAATGTGAAACTTTGTTGACTCTATAAATGGAAAGGCTGAAAAATCTTCCTAAGTATTCCCTAGCAGAGTCGCCAAACTATTGGGTCTCAAAAATGCAAGTTTGAACCACGAGAGGTTTCCAATCTCTCACAACGCTTTTGGCCAATGTACAAGGCCAATTGATGCAATTGAACTTTCTTATCTTTAGGTTCTGCTAGACCAATGTGGGTGAACCTATGTGAATGATGCAAATTGAAATGTGTTTCCTGATTGAGCAATCTATCCACAATGGAAAATGGAAGTGAATAGATGAAAATCACTACAACTACTCCTACTGCACAAAAGAAAGGATTTGAATAAGTCATTTGATATGAAATTTTATCTTTGGTTGAGGCAGATCAATGCCTTCTATCCACATGGGCAATGGAGTCAAAAATCATGAATTATGTGTGTTTCCTTCTCTAGTTTAATTCAAGTTGTTAGGCACTTTATAAAATCAAATCTTAATGACTGGCATATGACTTCGCTTATTTATGACTTGCATAAATTGTGTTGGAATGTTTCTCTATCAAGTTCTACTTTAACCATCCAAAATAAATCCTAAATCATTGTGACTTGTTTTAAAGAATTTAATTCTGCCTTGCAAACACCAATTAACCAAATCACACAAAATGGGAATACATTTTGATAAATTAGAGATATACTTGATATGTTGATTTAAATAATCAAAGAATCTCAAGTTGGAGAGAACCAGATAAAAGAATTTAATTTAACACAACATAACAACTGAACACCAAAAGAGAATATCACCAGTTAAAATTCATTATCTCCATTGATCTATTTTAGGAAAAGCTTTGTACATTGTTTACGTTCCCTAGTCTGAAAAATTTATCTCCTACTTTAACCCCTACTAACTTATTTTTACAACAAATTTATACAATGAAATCCCAAGGGTCGCGACCCTTCATTCGACTGGTAAAATCGTTTGAATTCTTTGACAAAAATTTAAAATATTTAATTGGGTTGCCTTATCGGAAAATTGATATTTTAACTATATTCAAGCTTTTCATTTAAATTTATACATGTCCCGCCTTTTATATTTTATTTTAAATACTTCCATGAAACCTTCATTCACATTCACCGCTTTACCGTAGGCTTTAACTTTTCCACCCGCGGTTGCGTGGTGACCGGTCGTTGCTCACTGTCCATCTCCTTTTACCGTACTACCACAGTCAACATTATATCTCATCATGGTGTTGCGGTAGCCATTCATTGACTGTCACGTTCAAAGCTTGTTTTTTACCATGCCACCACAGTCACTGTGTTGACTGTGTGTGGTGTAGCGGTAAACAATATTTGTTACGCCTCGCCGCTTGCCAACTGCCCACCGCACTACCACAGTCACTGGCTTAACTACTAGTGGTACCGTGATATCTATCATTGCCACTTCCTCCAATGCTACCGTGCTACCACGGTGCCCCCTCTAACCGGTGGTGGTACTGCGATGACTGTCATCATTCAATTCTACCTCAATCGTTGACCGCTGACCTTCGTCCACCACACCACTGCAGGTTGCTTGGTGACCGTTCGTGGTTGTGCATTGACAACTCTTAACCACTATCTCCACGCCCACCACAATCTATGAGATGACCCCCTTGCGGTACCGTGGTGGGGTCTCTTAATCGCTACCTGGCCGGTAACTTACCGCCCACCGCGCTACCGCGGTCTATGTTTAGACTGCGCGCGGTAAGCGCTTTAGGCTTGCTTGTTAACAGCTACTACCATATCACGAGCCCATTGTGGGAGGTCACGGTAAGGTGGTAAATGACATATAAAATGAATATCAAGGGAGCGGTAAGGTATAAAATGAATAATGAAGTGGACGAGGATTAGAATGAACCATTTTTTATGAAAAGATAGGAAAATGATTGGTTTAAATGGAGAAAAACCTTAGGGTTCTTTATGGATTTCATAAAAAATAGTGAAAAAACCTTTAGAGTTTCTATGGAAATTTTTGGTTCTAACACTAGGCATGGTCTTCGTTCGCACCCAAATACGTGAAATCGCTTTGAGCTACGTTCAACCGGATCGATCCCTTAAGGGTCCAAACTGCAAAATGGCTGTGAACTTTAGCATGCTATTATTCGGACACAATGATGCTTAGAAACTTCTCATCTAAGACTATGGGATCACTTTGGGCCCCTCTACAATAACCTCTCTCAATTTTTTCTATCTCAGAGGAATTTTCCTATGGTGATGAATTTTCACTTGGGAAAAAAATTGTCAAATGCAAGTAGTTGAAAGTTGCAAAGTGGTGCAACTTTCATTCTGCAGCTCATGTGACCAAATGAATTGTTCCAACATGTCCAAATAGGTATTTTTATGCTAGGCATTTTCCTCTTTTTCACCCAAACACGCGGAATAGCTCCAAGCTACGTTCAACTAGATCGATCCCTTAAGGGTCCAAAGTGCAAAATGGTTGCAAACTTTAGCATGCTATTACTCGGACATCATGATTCTTAGAAACTTTCCATCTGATCCTACAAGATCACGTTAAGCCCCTCTACAATAATCTCTCTCAGGTTTTGCTATCATGGAGGTATTTTCCTGTGGTGCCGAATTTTCACTTGGGGAAAAAGTTATCAAATGCAAATAGTTGAAAGTTGCAAAGTGATGCAACTTTCATTTTGCAGCTCGTGTGACCAAACAAACTATTCCAACGCATCTGAATAGGTATTTTTATGCTATTCATGTTCCTCTTTCACACCCAAACACAGGGTATCTCTCTGAGCTACGTTCAACCGGATTGATCCCTCAAGGGTCTAAAGTGCAAAATGGCTGCAAACTTCAGCATGCTATTACTTGGATACCATGATTCTTATAAACTTATCATCTAATTCTACAAGATCATGTTGGGCCCATCTACAATAACCTCTCTCGGTTTTTTCTATTTCAAAGGCATTTTCCTGTGGTGACGAATTTTCACTTGGGGAAAAAGTTGTCAAATGCAAGTAGTTGAAAGTTTCAAAGTGGTGCAACTTTCGTTCTGCAACTCGTGTGACCAAACGAACTATTCCAACACGTTTGACTAGGTATTTTTACGCTAGGCATGGTCCTATTTCACACCCAAACACATGGAATCGCGTCAAGCTACGTTCAACTGGATCGATCCCTTAAGGGTCCAAAGTGCAAAATGGCTACGAACTTCAACATGTTATTACTCAGACACTGTGATGCTTAAAAACTTCTCGTCTGATTATGCAAGATCACGTTGGGCCCCTCTACAATAAAATCTCTAGGTTTTTTTCTATCTCAAAGGCATTTTCCTGTGGTGGTGAATTTTCACTTGGGGAAAAAGTTGTCAAATGCAAGTAGTTGAAAATTGCAAAGTGGTGCAACTTTCCTTCTGCAGCTCATGTGACCAAATGAAATGTTCCAACACATCTGAATAGGTATTTTTATGCTAGGCATGGTCCTCTTTTTCACCCAAACACGTGGAATCGCTTCGAACTATGTTCAACCGGATCGATCCCTTAAGGGTTCAAAGTGCAAAATGGCTATGAAATTCAGCATGCTATTACTCAGACACACGAGATCATGTTGGGACCCTCTATAATAACCTCTCTTTTTTTTTTCTATCTCGGAGGCATTTTCCTATGGTGGTGAATTTTCACTTGGGGAAAAAGTTGTCAAATGCAAGTAGTTGAAAGTTGCAAAGTGGTGCAACTTTCATTCTGCAGCTCGTGTGACCAAACGGATTGTTCCAATGCATCTGGGTGGGTACATTTATGCTATGCATGGTCCTCTTTCGCACTCAAACATGCAAAATCACTCTGAGCTATGTTCAACCGGATCGATCCCTTAAGGGTCCAAAGTGCAAAATGGTTGTGAACTTTAGCATGCTCATATTCAAACACCGCGATGCTTAGAAACTTTTCGTCTGAGCCTACAGGATCACGTTGGGCCCCTCTACAATAACCTCTCTTGGCTTTTTCTATCTCAGAGGCCTTTTCCCGTGGTGGCAATTTCTTGCTTGGGGAAATAGTTGTCAAATGCAAATAGTTGAGTGTGTAAAAATGACTTTATAGCCATTCCACCCATTGTATCCTACTGTAACTTAGTGGAATGGGATAATTAGGGGTAAGGAACATATGTGCATGGTTTCTGGAGTAGGGAAGACGAATTGAGTGGTTTGGTGTGATTCCCTAGTTGGCAATTTGATGTGTTTTGGTTAAATTTAGTGGTTTAAGAGTGGAAATGGTTGAAATCCTTTGGGGTAGTAGTTTGTGAGGGACTTTTAAGCATGTGCGGGTTATTTTATGCATTTTTGATGCATTGGAAAGGTGTTATGAGTTGTGGGAATAGGATTTTCAATAAACCCACCCGTTTTAGGCTTTTAGCCATAGCAGCAAGGCAGTGAACTATTTGATAAAATGCTTTAGTAAACATGTACGAAAAATGTGGTATCATAGACAAGGCAGTGAATTGTTTGAAAAAATTCCTCAAAGAAACATGGTCTCATGGTGATGGAATGTCATGACAATCCATAGCTATGAGGATTTTTGACTTGAGGATTGTGATTAATGATTGGAATTGTGTTTAGTGACATTGCAGGACCTCCCCTACTGCATCAATGTTTTAGGGTTTTATCCATAGTAGCAAGGCAATTAACTATTTTATATAATGCTTTGATAGACATGTATGAAAAATGTGGTAGCATAGAAAAGGCAGTGAACTCTTTGAAAAAATGCCTCAAAAAATGAGGTCTCATGGTGATAGAATGTCATGACAATGAAATTTGATTGTCATTGCATTTCGTCACCATGAGACCACATTTATTTGAGGCATCTTTTGAACTAGTCCACTGCCTTGTCTATGGCTTGTCATGGCATTCCATCACCACATTTATTTGATGCATTTTTTCAAACTATTCACTGCCTTTTCTATGCTATTGCTTACTATAATTCTTTTGATATATTTTTTCAAAGCATCCATAGCTTGTTCGAAATCACTTGTTTTAGGATTTTATCCATAGCAACAAGGCAGTAAACTGTTTGACAAGATTCTTTGGTAGACTTGTATGAAAAATGTGGTAACATAGATAAGGTAGGGAACTATTTGAAAAAATACCTCAAAGAAATTTGGTCTCATAGAATGCCATGATAAGAAAATGCAATTGGCAGCTGCTCCTAGTTATTAGTTATACAATGTGAAGAAATTGCATAACTGCTTAGGTTGACTTTGTACAAACTATATTTTAATTGATTTTTTTTCATCTATCAACATCTACTTATTAGTTATGCAAAGTGAAGTAATGCTTTGACTTTGAAAGATGTGCAATGCAATGTAATCAACGATATGAATATAAACTATAAAAATCCATTTTTTATAATTCATTAGATAAAATATTTATTTTTTTTGCTCTCTATATCTCGATATGCTATGGAAATACCTTTCAATTTTTTTAAAAAAAAAATTATCTCTTGTTGTACAATTTTTCCCAGTTTTTTCACAAATTATTATACTTTTGGTTTGTCAATTTCTTTCCCAAAAGATTTTTGCTGCTATGCATTGGAAGCATGAAGCATACACATGAATACACACAATATAGGTGAAGTATGCATGTGAATAAGTGAAGCATACATGTGAATAAGTGAGGCACAAGTAATTGAAGCATTCCAAAGGATACAAACCACCACGAATGGAGATTATTTACACAATACGCTTTAGATGGGGCTTATTGAGCATTCGACAGTAATTAATTAAGCATTAGATGTAAATAAAATCCATTCCTACAACATTCAAGCATACAAATTACATGATAACATCATTCAAGAATGGCAGTAGCAAAATAAGAGTTTCTTTAATCAAAAAGTCGAAAGGCTATACAATGATATATAATGATAAAATTATATACAATATATCCAAAAAAACCATACAAGCTTAGTACAAAGGAGCCATATGGACATAAAATTTCACATATATATCGATAGTACAAAAAATATGTTCCAAAATGCCACATAGGCATACAACAAACAACACTAATACATAGTCATTTCCCTCTAGGGAAGGAAATAGATCTCGTGTTGCCTTAGAAATTCGGCTGGATGGAGTGATTTTTGCTTCTCTTGTCTTTTGAACACACTCACTAGTCCTCCTCTCTTCACTCTGGACCTTCAACTGATATACAATAAAAAGAAAATATGTTAAAACATAGAAATTGAATTGTGGAATGGCATATAATAGAATATATAATCACTTACCGCATACATATAGTCATCATGCACATTTACAGCATCACCACGTCCATGATCTGGAGTGACAACCACCTATAGCAACCATGAAGATAGAAATTAAACTACATTAAGTATCGTGAAAATTCTCTATAATAGACCATAAAAGAGCAAATATAATGTCAAATCGACTAATCTATTCCATACCTCTCTCAATGGATCAGAACTGGCTATTGTTGCAGTAACTCCATGGTCCATCGTGCCACCAACATCAATAGGGTTGTCTCTTGTCAACATCTGCAAATGAAACAATATCTCAGGTATCATGTTGATATAAAGACCAAGAGGGGATAATGGAACATAAGGTGAAATAAGAGAGGGTAATGGGATGGGAATAGAAGGGTGATGTAGAGAGGGGGCTCAAACTCATTCAAATTCAAAAATTACATTAAAGAGGCATCTAACAAGATTAAAATGTCCTATTAGAGTTATCCAAACAATCCTCAAAGCTTGACAACAATCGGGAGTCTAACTTCTCACTTTCACCCATGTAACGTAACAGTAGTGCAAACTCAGTTTTTGGCCTTTAACTCCCATGCTTTCCAAAACACTTGACAATTAGAAGGTGGATTCAGATACCCATTTCAAAGTTATACAACATATCTCTTAACCATATATAAGTCTTTTGGACCAATCCCTTGAAATTAGACCCTCAACGTTGTCTTATGTCATGAATTAGGCCAGATTTACAAAGCAACATACCTTTAAACTTATCACAGACCCTTGAAACCTTGGTGCAGAATTTCCTATGCCCTCAAACCTATAAAACCACAATCAACAACCAGGTTTGACACCTCCAACATAGCAAACTCCAAAACCCTCAATTTTATGCCAAGTCAAGAGGGTTTATTCAAAGTCTCACTTGCACAACCTCCCAGACCATGCCACCAATTCATACATGTATATTATGACCCCAATATTCTCAAAAGTTGGAAAAAAACTCCACACTCTCATTGATTTCCACAAACCTTAGACCCAAGGCTCCATCTTCATGTATTTTTCTTCACAAAACTCATCAAGACAACAGGTTTATCTCCTTAGTTCCTTCTCCACAACTCTAATCATGCAACCTACAACCTAATTAGACTCCCTAGGGCCCATTACACTAGTTACAATAGGTACAATCATTGTAAGGGACATTAAATCATGATTTTGGTTACAAAACCCTCAAATAGTGTGTCTTCGGCCTGTCATAGGAAAACAAGGATATTTACCACAAATCACAATGGATCTCCCTCAGAATTGTTCCAAAATATTGTTAAAACCTACCACCACAAAGTAAAATTATTTACATGGCACAATCAATCTGTACAGGCTCGTACAGTCCTGCAAATGACAAGAAAACTTAGAGATATTCTTATTGCCAATGCTTCAAACTTTAATCCAACGTTACAAAACTAGTTTCCATTCCTTTTTAAAGGCTTATCCTCATCAAACCAACGCCCAATTTCATTACAACTACTTTTTAAACCTCTCATGACCATTGCATTACAAATTTTTTGCATTTATGCAACTCACAAATTTGGCACTTTCAAGTTTTGACTCTTTATATTTTTCTAGACCCCCTTAAACACCTAAACTATTACAAATAGTCGAATGAGACCTTATTCAACTAAGAAATCATGACTTACTCAAGAAAACATCATCCTATCTACCTTGACACCCCTTTTCAACTTTGATCATTTCTTCCACATGATTTACAAACCTTACAAGATGAATACAAAAGCCCCTCAAAGTTGATAAATTACAATAGAATGGTCACATTGGACCTTATTAAGACTCAAGGACTCAACTCAAACATCCTAACACACCTTACCTATTAGACACTTAATGAAGAAACATAGAAAAGAGTGGGATTAATGGAACATAGGATGGACTAGTATAGATTGATGGGATGGACTAGGATGGGATAACAAAATATAGGGTGGAAAATTTGAGGTTAATGGGATGTGATTATTAGGTAATAATGAAACATAGGGTGAATTAGGAGGTGTCTAGGGTTTGACTATAGTACATGTAGTGCGAACTTGACCTATGTGTAGCAATAATAGATAAGAGTTATCTAGGATGAAACGTGGATAAATATGGTATAACATAGGATGATATAAAGGAACATAGGGTGGAACATAGCGGATCATGGAACATCTAGGGTGATATAATAATGGGTACAATAAGATGGGAGTAGAAGTACATAATGACACATAGCATGGACTAGAAGATATTAGTGGGATGGGCTAGGAGGGGATCATGGAAAATAGGGTGAACTATTAAATGTTAATGGTAAGGGACTAGGAAGGAATAAAGGAACAAAAAGTAAGTTAGGAGAACATAATATGATATGATCAAGGAATACTTGAATGCAATGTTTGTGTTTCTCATCATTTTTTTAGAAATTTGTATATACGCAAAATTATGAAAACTAGCTAACATAGATTTACAACACCATTAATGAATAAAGGCTACCTGAGTGTACGTTGTTTGAGGATATGACTCATGAGGTGTGGAGGAAGAAGGTGCACCATGAAACCATTTGAAATCTGAAGCATGTTCAAATATAACATTCAACTGTTCAAATGCAATAATAATATATTTAATACTACTTGCATACCTGTGGACTCATGGTCATGAATGTATAAGGGTCTGTAGGAATAGAGCATGCCTCATGAACAGTGTGACCCTGAAATTTCATCATATCAAAATTCTACTAATTTAATTATTCTTAAATTTCAAAATATTATTTAATAAACAACATTAAAATAACTTGCTAAATTTTACCTAAGTGTCAATGTTGAATGTATCATTCAGAATATCATTTGTGAAATCCATCACCTCTGCAAATGATGTAGGTTGTGTAGCTACATCACGAGCACCCTGATAATCGTATGTGCAAATAGCATCACAAGTGCCACCATGGTGGGGTGGAGGTCGGGGCCTACGCGTCTCCTCCACACCAGGCTCTACTAGAGGACTTGCACACTGTAAAATGGTCTAGGTGAGTGAGCCAATCGACTTCATCATGTCCACCTCTACACTATCCTTAACAATGGAAGGAACAACGACATGCTCCACCATGGGTCTGTCCAAGGCTCTCTATGCCAACTATGGATTATGTCATGCAGCAAGTCTATCGTGTGTGGAGCCCCCACCTCTACCCTGAAATTCTAAGATGTCAAAATAGTTTGGCATTTTATTCAAGATAAACTCGCAATAGAGTTTCCTCAAAAATTATTGCGGCACCTCATGGTTATTGCATGGAGGTTGGTCAAATACAATCCACCACCGCTCCCAAAATTTGTTTTTAATTAACTCATGGTGGAACTAATGGATGGGGAACCTCCTGCATGCATGAGACAAAGTTTCATTGGTTTTTGAGTCTATAAATAGGGCACACAAGTCGGCTTTGCTAATTTTTAGTTTTTTGACATCTGCATATGACAAACCACTAGCATAAAATTGTCTCATCTCATGCCTCTTATTTTACCAAAAATTCATTTGCTCGCTCATTTCTCCTACATGATTTACAATTGACTTCAATGATTTAGCAATCCCTCTCCTATAAGGGTGGGTTTCGGTATGCTCGGTTAATCTTGCAATTAATTGTTGAATATCTCTTTTATTGTTTTCAATTTAATTTTGAATATTTTCTTGTGTTCCTTGAGTATGCCTATGAATTGATGGACGGGTTTCGGGTTGTTCTTGTATAGGAGGCTCTTCGTGAGGGGGTGATTGTGAATTCTCAATGTTTCGAGGTGGATATTCATTCCCTGAGAATTAGAATAAAGTTTTATTATAAAAACCTATTTAAATTTTTATTCTAAATCAAATTCAAAATAAATAGAATAAAAATGCATACCTCTTTACAATCTTCGACCTCTCTGACATGTTGACGGCATCCTCATGGAAAATGGCAAGCTAAGGATGCAAACAATGGAAGAGATTTGGCGAGCGCTTGCAGGCCTGAAATCCTCTTCCTCAAGCTGCAGGTTGAAGACAAAATGAGGGTTCAAAACCCAATTTTTGGATTTTATGTCAAATATTTCAGGTTTTTTTTAACGTTTTTTCAATTTGGCACCTAAATTGTGTCACAGATTGGTGCACTTACCCTGCAAACCAAATCTAGGATGAGAAATAAATCTAAATCAGAATATGATGCTCTAAGGGAAGGTTCACCAAAATGGAACTACTTAAAATAGTGGTTATGATTAAGTGCTAACACACCCACTTTCAAGGTTTCCACTCAAGGATAACCCTAGATATTTCAATGCAAAAGAGAAAGAAATCTTGCAATAGGGTTGTCCTAGGGGTTGAATATTATCTAATGAGGGGTTCACCACCAATTTTAGACTTGGAAAATATAATGAAATGCAAGATGAAATTCCAAACCCTAATTGAATGCAAACTAACACTAAATGACCTAGAAAAGTGAACAAAACAACACAAAAAACTATTAAACAAAATGTGTGAACCTGGGAATCTGGAGAAGGCTGAATGAAGGTCTAAATCACTAGAAAATCTAATTTTTGCTGTTGGTTGGGACTCATTCGCCAATTTGGGTGAATCAATCCAGTTTCTAGAAAAATGTGCAAGAACAAAAATCTACCAAAAGGGCATCTAAATTTGCAAAATCCTAAAACATGACTGGAACTAGGACTCATTTTCCAAAAGTGGAGAATCAGTCCAATTGGAATTTTCTACAGCTTCAAAGGCTAATCCTACTTTTCTCTACTTTCTTTGTCCTTCCTAATTGGTTTTCGGATCTGAATCTTTGATTTACAACCTGTAGGTCTTCTCCAATGTTTACCAAGGCTTGATGACAACTTTGGATGATTTGCAAATTTTCTCCAATATTTCTCCTTAGGAAATATGCAACCTATACTTATAAATCACACACAAAGGAGAAGGGAATTTGTTATTGGGTTAGTGGATAGGGGTTTTCCTTTGTCAAACCTCATTTTGGATATCAATCCTTGAAATGAAATCAATTATGAATGGAGAATGATGAATGAATAAAAGGAAATGTTGCAACTCACCAAACCCTAGCAATAAGGTGTTGCAAATATGCTTGAGATGGCTTCTACGGATGTGGTTCTTGGCTCTTACTTGATTAATTATGATCTTGAATGAAACGCTTTCTTGAATCATAAACCCTACATCACAATTGTTAGCACAATAACAAACATGACATATGAAATCCTTGACATGATGATTGATGCTTGAATAATGCTCTAAAATGCTTGATAATCTTCCCTTGAATGCTCTTGTGAATGTTAGGTAACGTGATTGCTTGATAGGATGAAATGAGTGAAAGAACCTTGTATTTATACTCAATTATGCAAGAATTCCGGAAATTGCAACACTACAAGCCAACATCAAATCTAGGAGAATAAAATATCACAAGAAATTTGAATTAAATTGTATTTTAGGCCACACGGGACTCATTTTCCCAAGGTGGAAAATGAGTCCCATTAGACTAATGTATGGGACCAAAAACCAAAAGTGCTTATAAATGTGTGAAAAACGGTTTGGGGCCAAAAGATGCAGGTGGCACCCATTGACCCAACATGGTGAATGAGTCCCAGATTCCTAAATCTAGGCCACACAAGCCAGAAACACCTGAATTATGATTGGTTAATGATTGGTGTCGGGATTATCCTTGAAAAAATGTAATGAATGAGGCTTATAGATGCAAAATATGGCCAATTAAAGCATAAGAAAGCCCAATTATTAATGACAAGCCTAGAGAAGTGTGAAAGTGTGTTACAACACTTCACAACACTCTAAATAAGGCAATATTAAGGTTGATTTTGATTTAAAATAAGTTTATTATGTTTAATTATTTGATAAAACCCTAGAAAATTGTGAAAGTGTGTTACAACACTTTAGCAAGGTACCATTAAAATTCATTATTTCACAAGGGCCAAAGACCTAATATGAATGTGTCAATCACATTACAACATTAAATCAAGGCAACATTAAGCCTAACTCACAAGGAGGGCCCAAACAAGCTAGGAAAAGTATAAGGGATACTTTTTCTGTGACTCCAAAAAGTATACCTTTGAATGATTTGTTTTTTCCATTTTTCAATGTCTTACATTCAAAATCCTTCGTGAAAGGGACCTAATGAAGGTCTTAAAGATGTTATCACATTGTTGTTCATATATTTTTTAAGAAAATTTATATTTTAACTTAACAATGTTTGGGCCATCAAACAAAGTTATCGTGACATGAAATTTTTTAAGATTGTAGGTCTCAAAATGAGTTTTCCAAAAAGTATAATTTATAATATATTTTATTTAATTATAATATTTTTTTATTTTTTAGTGACCATGATTTTTTAACTAAACATAAGGGTATCTATTCAATGCATGTGAAAAAAATAATATTAAAAGAAATAAAATATTTGCACACTATATATCAATGCCCTTGTTTTAATAAAAAGATATTTTTTATGTTTAAACAAAAAAATTTATATTAATGGAATTTAATTGTTTTAATTATAATAATGTGAATTAAAAAAATAACAAAAAATAAAATATGTACCAAAAAATATTAAAAAAATGCAAAAAAACAAATTTTAGTAATTTGTGACTAAAAATTATGATTTTCTTATTAAAAAATAAGTTATTTAAAATGTTTTAAAAATGAAAAAATTCTTTTTCAAATATATATTTAGAATCTACATACAAAATCAAAAAATTGTTAATTCACATTATCTTGAATTTATTAATGGTTTGCTCACTATAAGTGATAGAAAGTGAAATTTTAGTGCAAAATGCACATTTTAATGTCTCATTTAAGTCAAATAATGGGATACACTATTATGGGATCGCCTAGTTTGGGGATTCAAAATGAAGGTTAGAGGACCTACTAGGAGGCCAAAGGACCATACTCTTCTTGGGTTAGCTACTCACCCAAAGATTAGGTTGAATGCTTGAATAACATTTTACATAAAAGTAGATGGTTTGCTTTTTAGTTCAATGGTGTATGCTTTAATTTAGTTTTGTAATTTGTATTTTATTATGTTCACTTTTTTTCTTTTGTCAAGTATTGAAGTGAAACAATGGTCTAACCATTAGAATTATGCTATTATGTTTCCACTTCTTAGTTAATAGAGTGAAAGTAGGCCTTCATAATCAGCTAGTGATTGCTTTTATACTTCTAGCATGTGTTGTGTAAGTGAGAGAAGCAGAGGAAAAATGGAGGGTGCTAATATGTGGTTAAGAAATTGGTCATTAATTGAGGATACACCTAAGGGCTATGGATACAAGGAATCTTGATGATGGTAATCATTGTAGTCGATTAATACAAAATCTTTCTCGTACTATGGATTGTACAAATAGCTTTAATTAGATTAAATTCGAGAAGGGCCCGTACCCATTTACAAAATGGCCATAGAGGCCAAACAAGTGCACTCACAAGACATGAGACGTCTGGAAAGCAAAATAAAAGCAGTTACATAAAGACCAACAAAAGCAGGAAAATAAGAAAAATACAGGGGAGAACTAGCCAAGGATCAGACCAACTACTGGTCTCCCAATAGCTTAAGGCCATTAATGGCCTGACATTCATTTTCCAGAAATTCCAGTTTTTCTTCAAAGGGCAGGGGCTCCTTTTACGCAAGTTGATCCTCTTGAGAATTGGACAAAGTAGAACTGCCCCCTTTCTTACCCTTCTTAGAGTGCACAACTTCTTGGCAATCATCACCAACACTTTTTCCATGGCTATTACGAAGCTCCTGCCGAAACACCTGAATGGTGACCGTGAAGTTTATAACCATTTCCTTGTTATAGGCATGCTAATTGAGGAATTTTAGTATAATCATAACCAGTAATGTCAAAAAGAGGTAATGGACCGTCAAACTAAGAGAAGTGAAGGCTCAAGGCTCTAGGTGTACTATGATTGATAGGTATTATTCACCCATGTATTGATGTAAAAGGTCAAGCATTGGGAAGATATGTATAGGGGTTGACACTAGTTAATTGGTACCAAAAAATAAGAGATTAGATTTACAAAAAAGTAAGATAAGTTTAATTGATAGATACTCCAAATCATCTTTTAATCCTTTTTGAATCAAAAATATATTAAAATTAATAATCCAAAATATTAATTTATAATTAATAATATAATATTAATTTAATAATTTATATTTTTTACTAAATAATTAATAGTTAATGTTAATTAAAAACATTGTAAAAATGAAAAAGGTTAAAACCTTTAAAAAGAAATATATAATATAATCATACAAAAATCCCCACATTAATGATGTGTATAGCCTTGTCATCCTATCATTCAATAGATTACATGTACAAGTCAACAAGTCACGAAACTCAATACCACACCCTCGTGATGAATAAAGCTAAGAATAATAATTACTAGCGATCGCACCTTCGCGTGCAATGGGTACACCAAAGATATCTTGTCGCAGTTAATTCCAATCCATAAGCATTCATAGTGCGCCGACATAAAAGAACCCCGAGAAGAAAAACCAAAGGAAAGGGTTTTCAAGTGCACGCATAACAATAAATCGCATTTGGACTTCCTTTGCATCCATGAAATGAGATAAAATGTTTCGGTCCCAGCTTGAAATGACGGCGACGGACTATCAGGCGGGCAACCATTCGTCACGTGGATAAAGCCCGTCGTACTCCTCTCTGCCCCTGTCCTTTCCAACACCACCTTAGCATTTGCAACTTATTCAAACCTCATGTCAGAGACTTGCGCCCATTTTATCTGCCTTTCTATCAAACGAAAGAAAAATGATGAATGACTGAGATTCGTTTCATCATTTTCATGCAATCTACACCCTTCAATATAAAATGGGTTGCAAAAGCTAAGCATGGGATGCCTTCGGCATAAAAAGGTGTATTTTTTGGGCATATTTTTATTTTGCACCTACGTCCACTAAATGAGCTTAAACTTGTAAGGTGAATCACCCATAAAAGAAATTTATTTGAAATGCCTTAAAAAAAGGCAATACCTACAGCCAAAAAATTGCACCACAAATAATAAATATAATTTTTTAATTAATTAATAATTATTTAATATTTATTTTTTACAATAGTTATTATTTTCTTTTATAGATAGGCTCTATGTTTGTTAGATTATTAGGTGTAAATTTATGTCATTATTATCATTTATGTTTGAAATTTTGATTATTTTAATTTTAGATTTATTGGTCTTTTATTTTGATTGGTTTTTTTCTAAAGAACTCATCACTAAAAGATTTAATAAAATAAAATAAAATTTAAAGAAATTATTAAATTGTTTGATTATTTGAAGATTCGATTATTTTAATATTTTTATAAAAAAAATTGAAATATTATAATTGTATAATTCAATTTTTTTTACAATTTTTACAAACATAAAATTAATTTGATTAGAATTTAATTGTGTGTATATAATTTTTTAAATCATAAACTTCACAAATAATCATTATATACATACACGTAGATATTATAAAATAGTTATTTTAATTTTTTTTAAATAAGAAAAACCAAGTAATTAATTATACACACTTTTTTAGTAATTTTTTATCATTACAACTTAAAAGGTTAAATTAGTTTGTCAATTAAAGCTTTATAATTATATTGAGAAAATAAATAATAACTACTTCCACAACAATGATGCATGAGGTGAGAATGCAAATTATTTCTCATTCAAGAACCTGCAAAAAGTAGAAGTTGTAGGTTGGACTTCAAATTAAATCATGAAAATTGATAGTGAACATACTCTTTCTAACATATTACAGATGAAGATTTGCTTTCTTCCAAAATTTTCTTCACTATTATGATAATTAAACTTATTACACACATTGTCATCATCCAAATCATTGCGACGAATAATCAGCTAGCCTTGTGGTGATACCTCACTTGGTCCAAAGTTTGATGTTTCTCTAATGAGACTCCATGCAAGATAAAGTGTTAACATCATCCAATAACTTCTCAAGTGACAAATTGTATTAGACCAACAATGCTAATATTATTACCGTGTGCTAATTGTTCTAATTAATTGTGGTAGTCATCACCAACTCTCACAAAAAGCATCAACCTCTAAATACAATATCAATCGCACATTATGAGACAATTCAATCAATAATATAGTCCACCCCTCATAGTATACACTATATAGAATGGCTTCCATTATTGCCAAAAAAGAAAAAAAGAATGTTCACTTTTCTTTGTGATTTTCTAGTTAATTAAGAATTATACTCAATACAAATACTTATTAGTATCTTCATTGCACATTAAGTGTGATGGTAGTTAATATGATCCATAGAGATTTAGGTAGGAAACTTTTGTGTTTACAAGTATATGGAGTGAGATCTTAATAGTGACACCTACTAGCAAAGCAACATCCACTTTCCACACTAATTAATGAGGGAAGTTATATCATCTAAACATAAAAGCTTATTTTATGAATTTGTTACTATCTAAATAAAATATTCAAAATCTATTTTATAATTAACTATCAATATTATTTTATGGATATTTTCCCTATATTTATAATAGATCATAAAATATGATCCAAAATATTAATGCTAAAAGCAATTATATATTTATATTTACAAATACTTTCAATTAAAATATCATATATTAATGCTAAAAGCAATTATATATTTATATTTACAAATACTTTCAATTAAAATATCATTTTTTGTGCACATGAATTAATATAAACCAACAAGATTAAAGATTATCAATTGAAGCGATCATTGATTATCCTACAAAGATAAGGACTCAAAAAAAATCTTTGCATCTACACCCAATATTTGTCGCTAGTCTAGCACTGAATGGAATTCATCAGCGGGACAAAAAAACAAAGAAACATGGATTGCGTACGACGCTGGCAAAACCATTCAAAATAAGTGAACCAAACAAGAAGCCTGGATTGCGTTGTAGACGGGCATTAAAATAAGTTATTTAGGTAACTCCATCTGGAACTGGAAAGGAAACCGTAATCCTCCGAATGTTCGAGCCTACCCTACGCTCTTATATCTTGTCTATGCTTTCATCCTAAAGCAAGTCGTAGGACGACAATGGTAAAGCGTGCATTTGCAGTCCTAGTGCCTTTTCTGTTACTCGTTTGTGTGTGGACAGAAAAGAGTAAGGTCCAAACAGTAAATCTTGCATCCTTCACATGGAAGGATAGAGAGGATAACAAGGACTGTTCTGTGGGTGAATTGGAAACATCATTGAGTGTGGTGCACATTCAGGGCAAATGTTCTCCTTTCCGCCTCCCCAATTCAACATGGTGGAGGGCGATATCCGAGTCAATCAAAGGCGACACCCAACGCTACAGAGCAATGATGAAAGGGGGATGGAGCGCCAGCAAGACAATGGTTAATCCTCAAGAGGACGCGGGTCTCCCTTTGGCGTCGGGACAGGCCATCAACACGGGAAACTACATCATCAAGTTGGGTTTCGGCACCCCCGCGCAGAGCTTCTACTCTGTCCTTGATACCGGCAGCGACATCGCTTGGATTCCCTGCAACCCCTGCTCCGACTGCTCAAGTGGGCTGTTCGAGCCATCCAAATCGTCTACGTATAACTACTTCACTTGCGCTTCCGATCAGTGTCAATCTCTGGGCGTGTGTGAGAGTAATAACAACAATATCAACTGTAGCTTTGCTGAGTTCTACGGCGACCAATCAGAGGTGGACCAGCTGTTGTCGTCTGAGACTCTCTCCGTGGGCTCTCAGCCGGTGGAGAATTTTGTGTTTGGATGTGCTAATGCCGTGAGCGGAATCATCCAGAGGTTATCGGTGCCCGGTTTGGTTGGTTTCGGGAGGGATCCTCTCTCCTTCGTTTCTCAGACGGCCATGTTATATGACAGTACTTTCTCTTATTGCCTTCCTTCCCTGTTCTCCTCTGATTTCACGGGGTCTCTCCTGCTGGGGAAAGGAGCTCTTTCTGCAACGGGCTTGCAATTCACGCCCATCTTGTCCAACGCTAAGCTGCCTTCCTTCTATTATGTGGGTTTAAACGGAATCTCTGTGGGAGAAGAGCTTGTTTCCATCCCAGCAGGGACATTGAACTTGGATCAGTCGACGGGAAGAGGCACTATCATAGACTCGGGAACAGTTATCACTCGACTGGTCGAGCCCGCTTACAATGCCATGAGAGATTCCTTCCGCCGCCAGCTCTCTAATCTGACTCTGGCTAGTTCCACATCGATTTTTGATACGTGCTACAACATTCCGTCCGGCGAGGTGGAGGTACCTCTCATCACCTTGCATTTTGACGATAATCTGGACTTAACTCTGCCCGTGGAAAATTATTTATACCCTGGGAATGAGGAGGGCTCCGTGTTATGCCTGGCTTTCTCTCTTCCTCCCGGCGGGGGAGACGCTGTATTTTCCATAATTGGGAACTATCAGCAGCAGAAGTTTCGAATCGTGCATGATGTGGCAGGGTCTAGACTTGGAATCACTAGCGAGAATTGCGGTGGCTAGAATTTTGTTTGCTGAGTAATGTTTATTCACAGCATTATCGCCTCCGCATCTTATCCAACATCGACCATGCTTCACTGTCTCTTATGCGGGCCTTAGAAAGCTCAATAATAAGTGACAAATTATATGGAGGAACTAGGATTTATTTATAGATTTGCAATTTTCCAATTGAATTATGTTTGTCAAATCCTCAAGTTGAGTCTTAGTTTTGGGTAATTAGTGGTAAAAATTCATAGGTCAAAGAGTTTGTGGTCAAGTGTGAATTTAATTTTTTAAGGGAAACGTATTAAATTGAATTCAAATTAAGATTCTAAAGTTTCAGTTTTTTATAAAATTATACAAGTTTTAAAATTTTAGTTTATTTTATATTGTCAAAGATCTAGAATTCTCATGTAGTTTGATAGTTGCTACATAAATATATCAAATCTCGAAAAATTTAGCTAATTCTTCATTGAAAAGAATCTAATCTTTTAAAGTAAACTTTCAATGTTGTAAGGTTACATCCAAAACCTAAAAGTTTGTCAAGTTATAAGAAAGTGGGTTCAACTAGAGTTTTCATGTAGTATTGTAGTTTCTACAGAACTACATTAAAATCCTAATAATTCATCTATGTATAACAAATCAAGAAAGTAAGGAATTCATTTAAGTTCATAGTAATTACAAGACAACTTCAAAACCTAAAAACCTTAAGAATCACTTTAATGTCAAGAATCTAGAATTTTTTTGTAGTTGGGTATCTTTTATAAGAATACATAACAACCTCGCATTTCTACCAAAACATAATTAAAATATATTATATTTAATGTTGGAACATGTGAACCCTAATTATAATACTTTATATTTAATGTTGGATCATGTGAACCCTAACTATATTTGATGCCTATAAACTCATTTTGCATATCTCATTCAACCAAATAATTAATTCAATCTTGCAAGCCTTAACCTTTTCTCATTGCTTTATCTTTTCCTATGAAATTACTATTTGAATCTCAAATTGTTTGGTGCATGCATATTTTTCTATTTTTCTCACCTTGCCAAAGTTTCTTCTTATTGTTGCACTAGGGTTTTACTATTTGCTCATTTAACAAATTTGGTAACCTTGGTTGCAATTGTGTGCTTCTCAATCAACATAAGAGCTCCAAAGTTTTGACAAGTTCATTTTATAGGGAAGTGTGTACCCTTGTATGTTTTGCACAATCACTTAGATTTCCTAAATTTTTGAAATATTTTATTTTGTATTAAAGCAAGTCTTTTGTAAACCTACTTGAAACTTTTCGAAGTCTAGGTAATTCTCTTCTTTGGTAGAATTGGATTTTTATCATCTTTTTGTAGTTCCTAAATACCTACATAAAACCCATAATAGATAACAAATCCTCAGCTAAGAAAGGATGCAAACTTTATTTGTAGTCTCCTATCACTATACAACTCAAGAACCCCAAAATCTAACTGTGCACTATTCTATTGAGGATCCATACTTCCTTTGTAGTCTTATAGTTCTTACATAATTACACCAGACCTTTGAAATCTTACCAAAGTATAGGAACATAATTTTTTTAACTACATTAGTACTCCAAAATTTTGTTACAAGATTTACCACTACTTAATCACCTCAAAAATTTGCTTTCTCCTATATTTGGTTTACAAACTTGAAAGGAGTTCTTGTATCCCACTAAAGTTATATCATTTCTACACACCACTAAAATAGAGATGAAATTTATGAATTCAAATTAGTCACACCATCTTTCAAGATTGATTCTTAGTTTACTTGTATCTCTAATAGAGACATAAGACACATTGATAGGGAGGACTTTCTTGTAAGGATAAACAAGGCATATAAATCCATAATGGATAGATGTATTATTGCAAGTGGAATCATTTAGGAATATAATTTTCATGCTAGTCCAACACCATATAAGCTATTTATTTCTTATACAAAATCATATGATCTTGAAGAGAGGAAAATATTGAATTCATTAAATGAGGCAATATTGCACCAGATGTCTAAATGTATTAAGGATTTGTTAAAAATTCTTGACTATGAGGATTATAAAGACATAATAGTAAAATCAAAAAGGAATTATTAGGAAGAGGATTCAAATAAATGATTGAGGGTAATTGATAAACAATAAAAGAATATAAGAACTATTAGAATAAGGATGCCAAAAACTCAATAAGAAGTGATTTAATAGAAATATTTGGTGATTTGAAAACCTTATTGAACATGATACCAGGAAACTTGATAGATAGGATTTTTAACCTTGTATATATTTATTTATTGTGATTTCCATTGAGAAAAAGCAATCCACTGACTATGGAATGTTAATAAATAATCACATTCACAACCAACTATTGGAAGAGACAATAAAAATGCTTCTATACATGACTTCTCCCCTTGTCTAGTTTCTCAGCAAAATAGCAATATTTCTTGGCTTAGCTAGGGTTGGGATCATTAGATCCACTTAACAAAAGATCTATGAATACTAGACATAGCTTGAACTTAAGGAAATCATGAAATGTTTTATGTAATTCAATGATGCATTTCTTTTGTAAATAATCAAAATGTTAAAAAATGACCTCAATAAGTGTCTTTCAATAGAAGATGCAAAAGTAATTGCATAATGGGATAATTGGTTTATCAAGTTCCCAACTTGATCATCCTTTTCTAATGCCAAGCATGTAAATGAAAAATATTAAGAATGATATAATACATTATTTTGAGAGGATACTTGTCTAAATAATCTAAGTGGATTTATGGAGAAGAAATTGCAGACTACCTACAATAATTTTCTAACTATTAAATACTTTTGTTTGATTATAATAACATGATATATGCATCATATTGAATATTCTAGAATGATATCTCTTCAAATTTAATGGGTGATCCCAGAATACTGGTTTACAATTTTTGGCCAAATTAGACACTGAACTAATTTTTTCTAACTAAATCTTCACTTTCGGTCACCTATAGTAGCTAAACCGTGAGGAATTTGAAGATGATGCAAATTAGTGATTTGTGAAAAAAAAATTGTAGATTCTAAATATATTTTTTTCAAAAAATTTGGAATCAAATTGCACTTCTTTTTCCATCTCCTTTGAAAACTAGTTTTTTTTCAGTTAACACTATTTTTAAGGAGTGCTGCTCACCGTATACAACATAACTTTTTTCCATGAAGGATAAAATTATAATTTTTTTGAATTTAGATTTGTGACTACGATATCTAGTGCTTCCAATTGGTTTCATAGTGTTTTATAGAATATTTTTTCCTTAATCAAGTTTTGAAGTCAAACCAATTATAATTCAGACATAGACGGACCGTATACAACATAAATTTATTGTATGTATCGAAATTCAAAAAAAAATTGTTGGATCAAGGACTTCAATATCTAGTGCACTGATATTTTTCAAAAAAAAATTGATAATATGCTATTTTCCACATGTGTAGAACAGAGAGCTTGATTTTCAGTGAAAAACTTATGTTTAATCAAACTAAAAAAACAAATACATAATAAAACCAAAACATATTAAAATTATATTCGTTGGATAGCTCGTTCTGATGACTACCATCATCTAGTTGGGTTTGTGAATTATCCTCCATTTTCATCCTCAACTCGAGCTTCGAAGGGAAAAATTCTGGAATTTTTTTGGTGCCAGAGGGGAGAAGGAGGGAAAAGGGGGGTTCGCTGAGTTTCACTTGAACCAGGGTTCGAGGAAACCCCCTTTCCACAACCCTTTTCTTTGTTTTTTTTTCGAGAAATGTGGGACCCAGCATTTAATGGGTTCGCACGAAGGGGGGTTTGCGTTCGCTCAAACCAGATGTTCGTTCGAACCCCCAAAAACCATTTTTTTTTGCATGGGGGCATTTTTTGCAACTTTTCCTTCCTCACTGGAATTGTAAACCAATTTTGTGGGTTTACCCTAATCCTTTGGAGTGAAGCAAGTTCCTAAGTAAATGATGAAAATTTTGATCTCCCTGACCTAGCATGTAATAATCAGAAAATCTATAATGCTCCAAGCCCCACACTCAATAAATTATCTAATAAAATAAATATTTTAAATTAAATAACAACATAACATCAACTCAACAAGACATGATAAGGACATTTTGGTGATGCTCCACCTCACACAAAAAAAAAAATCAAAACCACTACTCCAATTATCGTAAATACCATTGAAATACTTAAAATTTATGTTACAAAGTTACCATAATGATTATATGAGAGAGAGGAGCTTTGCCATGATGAAAATTGGGTCTTATCTCGCAAACAAGTTTTTCTCATGAACATAACCCAAGGTTAGTATGAGGTGATCATCTACCTTGAATCCACTCCATAAACACACCCAATAATGTGCACAACACGAAGGGAAACCTATGTAAGAGGTGAGGCAAATAGGGGATACCATACTCCAACTAGTCAAAATGACCACCAATTTCCTATATGCATGGAATTCTTACCAACACAAAATTGATAATATATCCCAATCAATACAACCCATCAATCAAGTCTCGACATGGGAAGTCTCAAAAAATATAGGGGAACAATTTTCATTTAAGAATTTTAGTCAAAAAAGGGTGGGAAATGCTCTTTGTCTTAGGGTTCATGGACGCTTAAGAAATTAGGGGATTTCAACACCCAAAGGACTATAGCACCTAGTAAGTACACTAATTCTTTCATCTAGAGTCCACTTCTAGCACTATAGTCCATTTCTAGCACTAGAGTCTAATTTATCTCTAGAGTCCTTTTTTGGTATTGTAGTCTTGAACATAGACTAACTAAATTAATTTTTCAAGGACTTATGCTTAGAAAAAATTCCTTGGACACACACATAAATAATTCTACTTTAAACATATCCCAAAAACACCTATCACCCACCTAAGATCTTGGTAAAAGATTCTTCCCAACTATCTAAAACATAAGAAAATAGAAGAGATGCTTCTCAAGGTGCAAGGAGGTCTACAAGGGAGTCTAAAATCAATCTAGGGACATGAGAGAGGAAGGTAAGTTCTAACAACACACTCCACTCACTTTCCCTTCACAAGGAGAAACAAAATAAACCATATGATACCACCCTACAATGGTTTTGCACACACAAAACATAAGGATAGGAGAATGACTCTGTCTAACATCCCATTGATACCATAATTGAACATTTGCTAACAAATTAAGTTCATTTTATACCCAGTTCAAAGATGTAAGTTTATTTTACCAACATATCAAAAATAATGAGAAGTATAATAAATTACATGGATGTTCAACACCAAAATTGAGGCATAGTAAAAATATTGATAGCTCTATCACCACTTATGTAGTTAGATAAAAATCCATCTGATAGGATTTTCTAATATAAATGATACAATTACATATAAAGACTCCAACATCCTGAATTATATATTTTACAACACTCTTACAAATGAAATAAAAATAATAAAATTAATCATTTTCAATCTTGTGCATGATCATGTGTCACTCCAATGGATCTACTAGTTCCTAACAATGGTTCAATGTCACCCAACCATGTGGTACCCTTTGACCCACTTCATTGTCTAGGCATATGTTTCTATAGGAACAAAAAAACACTCATTCAAAACAAGGGGAGTATGGATCACACACGCCAAAAATGTTGAATATAACACAAGCATAAACACATACAACCAAGATCTCAACCAATCACATGCTTGCATGTAATATTCATGTCTCACATTGTATACAAAATCTAATGGAAATAAGAACAAGGATCCTAGAGGTATAACAAGGACCGACATCATAATAGCTTGATGGCTAAGAAATATTGAGTATGCATCCTATCTACAAGGTAAGGATTCTCAATTACATATAAAAACTCTTGAAATATGGCATGTCCTTTATGCCTATATTGAGCCTTTACAAGTGCTCTAATTATGTCATAGAATTAAAAACTTGGTTCATTTTATTTATCCAAAAAAAATTAATTATCACTTAATTAATAAATTTCCACCCATTTTATCCTTGAATCAATTTGGATCCCAAAAATATCAAGAGTCACTCCTTTCTTACATTCTATACCTCAAATCCTAAATTCATCACACAAAAATTACTATTTGAATGCGCACAAAAATCAATGCAACAAAGTAAAATATCATTTTTTAACATAGTTTTAAAACATTCTAAATGAAAAATAGTCATGTTATCTCTCATTCCAATTTATTTGTATGCATTCACAATTTTAATTTTTCTAAACATTTTTAAGTACAAAAACCATAGAAATACTCAATTTCACCATTGAATTCAAAGGCACAAAACCTTAAAACAATTCCCACCAATCTCTAAACAATTTTGTAAAATTAAGAACACCCTTTTGTTCTAAATATAAACAATGACAATATTATCAATCAAAGTCCACATTTCATGAATCCATACCCAAAAAAAATCATAATCATGACTCAAAAGTAGATTTTCAAAATTTAAACAATCCATTTTAACACAATATAAATTTAGTAATCAAACTTACAATTGAACTCATTCATGTCCCCTAGAGTGGGCATGGAAAAGCATGAAAAAAGAACTTCAAATATTACCTTCAATATTTAGAGTTTAATTAATCCAAGTATAAGTAGCTTAAGGGGTTTGGATAGGCAAAATCGCTTCAAATTCAATCCACACAAAAATATAATCCTTTGCAATACAATTCCCAAATAAAATTATTCTTCAATCTTTTCCATTTTAAAGAGATGGTTTAATAAATAAAAAATTATTACGCAAATGAAGGAATGAATTAGAAAATAGAAGCCTTTTATCCCTTACTAAATTTCTATTTATTTTTCCTTTTCTTAATTTTTATTTTTTCCTTTCATAAAATAACACTTTACCAAATATCTTAAATGCTTAAGTCATTTTTTTCATTTTCAAGGATAATGAATTATTTAGATTAATTTTTTAAGTAATGAAATATTTTACGTTTCACAATTTAAATAAATAATGATATAATTTCAACTTGATTTTTCCCAACCAATTAAATATATTTAAATTACAAATAAATTAATTACAATAAATTGAATATATAACTATACATTTAATTAGCACTTTCTATTTTTCTCAATTTTTTTATTTTTCAAAGAATCAAATATCGTTAAAAAATGAAATGATTCATCCTTTGAATACATTCGAAATACAAATGAGGAAATTAAAAACTACCACCAAAATCATACCTTTACACTTTAACACACAACACATGTGGATCCAGAATCACCACCAACTCAAATCTAGATTTGTATAGGGTCTCATAAGACATATCTTGTACTTAATTTGAGTACAATAAGGATTTGCAAACAAATAAATCCTAATGTGATACCTTCAATATAACCACCGCTAGGAAAATAACTCATGTAGAGAAATAATTGTGTACCTACATAGTTAATTAATACATCAAGTATGCATGAACCACACATAATAGCCAAAGTAGTGCACAATCACCCAACATGATACAATTTCACATGCATCACATAATAATCACATCTATAATAACTCAATATCAATGCACATCATTTAAATATGGAAATTTAATAATTGAAATCATATAGAATGTCAATTATACAATAATAATAACATCCATCTATGTAAATATATATATATATATATATATATATATATATAGAGAGAGAGAGAGAGAGAGAGAGGTAAAATAAAGTATAAGCATTGTTAACTCTAAACAGAAAGTATCACATACATCACATAATATACAATCAAAATCTAGTTACCTAATATAAAATCATATCTAGGAAACCTTGATAAAAAAGAGAATAAAGTACAAATAATAATTAATAGCAAGGTTAAATCTGCAGTGACAAAGGTAACTAGGTACAAATTTTGGAGGCTTTACTTCCTCCCCCCAATCTAGCCTTGAGCTTAGAAGCCTTCAAAAAGGTGGGGACAAAGAATTATTAATTGTATAACATCCTCCCAAGTAGCTAAAGTGACATCAAGTGAGTCGGACTATATTCTTATATGATCCAAATCTCATCCCCTAAGTACCAACCTCTATAATTTTGTTTAATATATGAATGAGATACAAAGAAATTTATCCACCCTCCTCAACCTACAAGGTACCCCAATAAATAACATGTGCCACATCTAGAACATAATATCTAAGAACAAATACATCAAACACATCATGGACACATGATAGGTTGGTGGCAAGGCAATGTGATATGTGATTAGACCAATCCTCTTAAGGATCTCAAAAGGTCCAATAAAATGTGATGTGAGCTTACAAAATTTTATTTAATATATTGATTTCTTGTACAATCATACTCTTAAGAACACAAAATCACCCACTAAGAAATTTCAATCAAATATTTGAGTATTGGCATGCTTCTATCTATCTTGGGTAGTAAAAACCTAATCTCTTATTGAAACCACCTATCATTCCATATCTTGGAGCATCTAAGGACCCAAAAATGATTGATCCTATGACCTATCCCAAATCAAAGGGAATTAACAAGGCTAACCATACAAGGGTTGAGATTGTGTCATACTAAGAGACTTGTGGACCCATTATTATAGGAAAACTCAAAAGGTATAAATAGTCCTCCCATCTAGACTACTAGTCCATAATGTGCATACAACGTATATCCTCTAGCACCCGGTTCACTCTATGCCTTGGGTCATCTATCTTAAGATGGTAAGCATAACTAAAATTAATTTGAGCACCTAAATAATATTGTAAAGATGTCTATAAAATAGATGTGAACACTAGGTCATGATTAGAAATGATCCTATGAGGAACTCTGTATAAGCACATAATCTCTTTCATAAAGGTATATATCATGGTTGTAACACTATAAGATGATCTTACAGTGGAGATATATTGGAGACAAAAGTCTCATGAACTATGGCTCAAAGAGGGTGATAGAAATACAAAATACTTTCATACTTCCACTCAGTTAAAAAGAGATACATCAGCAATATTCTCTATTCAGGAGTTGTCTTCAGGTAATTGGCTATAATCAGAAGAAGAAATAAAAAGAGAAGCAGAGAAATTTTTTTCTAAGCTTTTAACAGCTCCTTAAGGAAAAGATGAGAAGTGAATGAAAGAAGAATAAGAGATCGTTGATTTCATTCCTAGGTTGGTAACCAAGAGGATAATGATAACCTTCTAAAGCCTTTTACCTTAGAGGAAGTAGAAATTGTTGTTTTTTCTTTACCTCTGAATAAAGCGTCAGGACCAGACAGATTCATAGCAATCTTCTTTCAAAAAAGTTGGGATTTTTTGTGCTATGATTTATTGTGGGCTCTAGAGGAGTCAAGGAGAATGGGATCAATGCTTAAGAAATTCAATGTGACAAATATTGTCATTATTCTGAAAGTAAAAGATCCTAAAACCTTTGCAGATTTTAGGCCCATCTCGTTATGCAACACAGTCTACAAAATATTTACCAAGGCAATTTATTTAAGGTTGCAACTGCTAATAGAAAATATTATTTCTCAAGAGCAGGGTGGCTTTGTTTCGAGCTGTGAAACTTTTGAAGGGGCCTTAATAGCACATGAGACACTTCATTCTTTTCATAAGGATAGCTTGCCTTCTATCATTGTTAAGTTGGATATGATGAAGGCTTATGATCGTGTAGATTGGGAATTTCTAGATAAAGTACTTGAAAATTTTGGCTTCAAAGGGAAGTGGAATAGATGGATTCACTCTTCTTTAAATGAGGGGCCATGTTTTGTATGATTCTAAATGGCTCCCCCATAGGATTCTTTGTTGCAACATAGGGTGTGAGATAGGGGGACCCATTATCCCCCCTTTTTATTCATCATAATGGCAGAGGCGCTCAATAGGTCAATCATTCGGAAGCAGTGTCAGGGACTTTGGAGAGGTTTCATTATCCCTAACATTGATATTTCAGTGATGCATTCTCTTTTTTCAGATGATACATTATTTAATCGCAAAAAATTATGCTTTTGGGATGATAAAGGGATGGGTCCCCTACAACTTTCTAGGGTTTTCACCTAGAAGGAAGAGGACATCCCTTTGTGGGTAGCATAAATCTTGTGATTCATTCAATTGTTAGGAATTAAAATAGGGTTGAAATGTGCTTATGATGAATTATACTAAGTGTTGTAATCTTGTAAATGAAGCTAACTATTACATGCAATCTAATGAAATCTATATTTTTGGAAAACACGTGATGTAATGTAACAAAGACAAAATAAGAACTATACAAAGCAATATAACCTAATAAATCAGATGAGTGCACCTAGAAACTATTTTAGATTGAAGAAGAATTTGTGGAAGCCTCTAAAAATATGGAAATTTTAAATTTTAAGCCTACTGGGACACTTACGCCAAGCTAGGCGACCTAGTCCCTTCTCAGGCAAATTGCTCCAGACTCCATTTCAGCCAACTGGGTGCTCAAATCTGCAAAAATATTTGTCAGAAACCTCCAGTGGGACTAGGTCGCCACTATTGGAGACCTAGTCCCTTTCAGCTTTTCCGAAAAATTGAAAGTGGACATGGAGGCATGTGATCTGCCCTTTGCTTCTTCACAAGAATCTGGACTTAGACCTACAAAATAGAGTATATTTGGGTTTCTAATGTGGGGTTTGCCTTGGTCAAACCCCTAGTTTGTATTTAAACTTTCAAAGAGATAGAAAATCTGCATAAACCCTAGCCCTAAGTGTGTCTAGAACTAGAAAAACCTGAAAATTAGACAAAACCATATTCTATTGTGCTAGAATAAGATGCATGCAAGAGATTTGTATGATGCAAGACTTCAATCCAAGAAATCGAAAAACATTACAAATGAGTGTAAAAGGAATGCAAATGGGATGCAAGCCTCAAATCTGAAGATGGGCTAAAAATGGAAGATGGAGTCACTTTGAAAATAGTCTTTAGGTGTGATTTGGTGGCTAGTTGCACCTCCTCAACCTAGATTTCTCCATGATTCTCCATAGGAATCCATGTTCAACCTTTTTCAATGTAATATCTGGAATGGGAAGTGAGCTTGAAGACCTACAAAATCCCTAGTTTGTTGTCCAAAAGCTTCAACTTTGTTGTGAGAGAGAGATGGAACTTCTTGAGGAAGATTTTTTGCACTTGATTCTTGAAGTTGCTTGTGAAAAATGACCAAGAGAGAGAAAAATGACCTAAAAACATGTATTTATAAGCAACGATACCTAATTTTTGGTAATTTTGACCTAAGAGGTTGACATCCATCGGGAATTTTTAGCAAGATAAACATTTTTCAGTTTTAAAATGCAAAAATCCTCAAAAAGGACCAGGTCCCCAACTTGGGCGACCTAGTCCTACCAAGGGATTTTGAAGTGGGATTAGTGATATTTAAATAATTTTTATGTTTTTTGTCGGTGCTTGCATAATTCCTTAGGTAAAATAGGCCTCAAAGTCAAAAATAACGAACCTTAGGGACCTATAAATATTATTTTAGGGTGATTATTGATGAAAGGGGGCCTAAAGTAGGACCAAATTGGGCACAAAATTGTCCTTTTCTTCAAAGGTATACAATTTTTGGTGACACATTTAGCCCCCATTTTAGTGCCCATATTCAACTCTACATGCATATGTAAGCTAAAGGACTCTAAACAATCAATTCACTTTGTTTTTCGTAAAAGGATACTCATTAACATGTGGGAGAATGAAGCCCCCATTGTAGTTATTTGCAAAACCACAATGTTAGGAACCGTATCCTACAACACAAATTCGCTACAAATCAAAAAATCCTCTTATCTAATTCCTAGGGATCAAATTCAAGGGTAGATGTATGCCCCCCCTTGATTCTACTTGCTTTGCAGAGGTGGAATCAAGGTAGCAATCTAGCTACATCAAATGAGGAAACACATATCGGAGGGCATTTCCAAGTACCATGCCACATAATGATAGGTGAGTGATGATGTAGGGCATGGAGACATGATTCTAATGCAAAAAATGACATCAAAAATAAAGTTCACTAGCACGGTCCGGTATGTTGATTTGAATGAAAAGCACACTAAAAAGTTACAACATGGTAAAGGTATAAATGTGCATATATGTAAAATGAGATAGAGTTAAAAGGAATGAAAATAGAGTAACTTTTCACTTACTTGTTCATTTACCTTTTGTAGCGTTTGAGTGATGAGGAGAGAATGAGAGGATGTCGAGCACATGTGGATTCACACTTGCTAGATTGGACGCACTATGTGACCAGGTAGCCAACGGCGAGCGACATCATGAGGTGAGGTGATTCTGGAGCCTTTGCTTTGTGATTTTTCAATTATGGGATGAATTTAATGCATATTTAGGATAGATTAGGATCCTAGAAAAAAAATCGCAAAGTGTCCCTTTTTTTCGCAAAGTGTCATGTTTCTTCACGAAGTTTCCCTTTTGTTCGCAAAGTGTCTTGTTTCTTCATGAAGTGTCCCAAAAGGGTTCTAAAGTGTCTAGGGACTTAGGAAAAGCACACTAGAATAAAATTAGCACACTTTCATGATGAATTAGAGTAGAATTGAAGAGATTAGATGATTTAGATAGCAAATTGTGGTGATTTTGATAGGTACCCACACGATCTTGTCAATGTCTCAGCGGGACACATCTGATTTTCCTTAGAGACTTGGCTCTCGCTTTGTCAACGGCAGAGACAGAGCACCTAAAAGAAGTAGGGATATATTGGGTGTACCTCATGCCCCCCATGAGGTATCACGATGCGATGTTGATGGCACTATGTGAGTGCTAGAATGTTGATACTTGCACCTTCCATCTACCCATAGGAGAGATGACCATTACCTTAGAGGATGTACATAGGATAGTTTGGGTCCCTATTCGAGGGGAACGGATGTGCCTCCAGAGGGGTTGATCATTTCACGAGCAATGGGCAGACATGTAGTACTATCTTGACAGACCAGTCCATGATGACAGAGTGGCAGGACGGATGGATCTAGCCATGTTTCTTTATTCATGAGCACTAGTAATGAGGCGGATCATGATGCACATTGTAGTGTTGGTCCTCCTACTATATGGATGAGCAACACACCTCGAGGGCAGGCCAGTGTACCTGATACGAGGGATGGAAGAGCATCAAACAGTGTATGCCTGGGGACAATGCATCCTGGCTCATTTGTATTATGACCTTGGGTGATTTGTCTTCCAGGAGTTGGATAACATGGTACATTGTACAACTTAGCAAGTGTGGTGTCTAGAGCATATCACATGTACCAGGTCGATTGGCTTTCCATGTCCAACAACGGTAGGCTATCCATGAGCATTTGGTTACCCACTATGTCACCAAAAAATGTAGACGTTGACACTTTTCGCTCATTTGGACCTTTACTTATGGATTTTGGACCCTTTTTAACCACTTTTTACCCCTTTCCAAGCCTTGTGCCAAAGTGTTGTAAGGTGTTGTAAAACATTTTCATGCTTTCCTAGGTGTTTCACCACTAAATCAACCCTTTAATGACCCCTTAATACACATATAAGAGTTATCTTAGTGAGTTTTCATGAGACAATCCCGACAAACTATAATAATCATAGTTTAATCTCTGAAAAATAAAGAAAAATGCCCAGGTGGACTAGGTTGCCACCTTGGGTGACCTAGTCCCATGGGTAAGTGCACCAATATGGTTCCCAAAAAGGGGACTTAAGTGGACACCTTTTTTTCTAAAATCAAGAAATACTGACCTTGGACATGAAATTGAGGATAGTAACACTCAAAATTTTCAGATGGAACAAAAACAAGGATCAAAGTGCTCCAAGTCTACTTTCTAAACTACTAATTTCTTTTTAAAATGGTTGAGATTAAGGGGTTCAAACGAGAGACATAAACAAATTGGTGTTGTTTTTGTCAGAAAAATATAACATAGAAATTCTTGTACGACCCTAGCACGGTGTACTTTTTTTTAGAATTTTTAAAATCGCTACAGTCAGAAGTTAGCTAATAGTATGTAGTTGATGCACAATTTTTTTGATAATTTTTTAATGAATATTTGATTTTTTACTAATTTTCGAATTGGACACTTCCTGAAAAATAGAATTTTGGCCATGCTACCCCAACAAATTTTGGAAAATAATTGAATTTAAAAAAAATAAAATTGTAGAATGAAGTCTAGTTTCTAAAAAGTTAATTTATTTAAAATTTCAATGAGTGGTTAATTTATAACGAAAAAAACACCAAACACTGCTTTTTGGCAAAAAAGAGACATACAAACAAAATAAATTATGGATGAAAGGCTTAACATTGTTAGAAAGTGAAAAAAATTACATCATTGGATAGCTAAGAGAGAAAGTAACATTACCCAGATGTTAGATTTGTTTGATATTGAACCATGTGCAGCACGAACTCAATTATGTGAAATATTGTAGAATTTGCAAAAACACGTCTCTGATCCTTGGGAATGCCCTCCAAGCCTTTGGATTGGTATTCCAAGGCAAATACCAATCTGAAGGCCTGGGGATTCCCAAAGAAAGATATAACGCGAGTGCGTTATAATGCGCTCAAGTTATATCTCAGTTTTGACATGATTTTTTGCTTCTACGGGAAACATTTCAACCAAGACATAACGCGAGCGCGTTATAACGCCCTCGCGTTATGTCTTCCTCTATGTTAAATGCCACTCTATTGAATATATGTTGATATATTTGTATGTTTATATGTATGTATGTATGCATGCTTGTATGTATGTATGTATGTAATAATGCATGTATATTTTATGTATGCCTATATGTATGTAAGATTGTATCGACACATGTATGTATGTATGTATGCTTGTATGGATGTAGGATTGTATGTACATATGTATTATGCTTGTATATATTGTTGGTGTAAATAATTATTAAATTACACTTTATTAAGTTTACTTAGGTTTTAATTAGGTAATAATTAGTTTCCTAATTAATAAGTAAACTTTATTTAGTTGAGTTATTTTTAAGTCAATATTAGGGTTATGCATACATTTCTTTTATAAAGCAATTCATCTCATGTAATTTCTCAATTCTGAATAATATCAATTTGCACATCTTCATGCAAAGCCCTGCTTTTTTATTGTTTTTCTCTTCTGTGGAAGGCCTTTTAGTTTGCATGTTTGATCTTGGTTTCTAACATGGTATCAGAGCCTTGATATGTAGCCCCTTCTCAATTTTTTACAAAAATCATTGCAGAGTTCGTTCGGGATTCCTTGAGGGTTTCATGCCTTGAGCTCATCTATGCGTCATTTTGGATCAGATCTAGCTTCTCCATTGGATTCAGAGCACTGGAAAAATTAAAGATTGGCTTTCATTTTACTGATTTTGGTCATCGTTGAAAAAATCTGTGAGAGTTTCAAGCTTGGTGATTTTTTGCAAGCTCTAGGGGTAGTCGATTTTTTGGAGCATTTTGGGCACAAACGAAGGTCACCATCGCGTTCGTAGCAACCAAAATCCCTAAGAATGCATGTCGTTTGGTCGATTTCTGAGCAGTTGGTCCAGAAGGCAAAAAAAATGCCAAGGAGGTCGTACGGCCTCCCTGACACACTTCTCAAGGCACAAAAATTGAAAAACATGTGTTTTTGGGATTTGTGTCAATGCTTATAATTCAACAGGGTTCCGCCATCGGGCGGCCACCACCACCGATGGCTCCCCCATGCAGCGTCGTCGACCTGCCCAACCCCCGCGGGCTCCTTCAGGCTCCACCTCAGTCACATGGAGGATCGGGGGCCCTCCTCCAGCCCCTAAGGGCTTCTGCATCTATGGCCCACGGTCACATGGGGACCAAGCGCTATGCGCCTAGCCCTCGGCCGAACAAAGCCCCCAGCAGTTGATCATATGGATGACTAGGGGCTCCACCCCAACCCTTACCCTGCCAGCTCCTCGTCGCGCACAGGACCAGGGGTTTTTTTTGTAAGCCCCCTAGAATGCGTGCAAGCCATATTGGCCATTTTGGAGCACCTTTCACTAGATCGAGCGTAAATTTCGCATACAATGTCATTTTTTTGCAAACGAGATACCGTTGGAAAGCTGATTCTGATGCTGATCTAGTGGTGGAGGTAGTTTTCTCTTATTTTTCTCTAATTTTATTTTGCAATTCCTTGAACTGGGATTTTTTTTCACTCCGAAGGGCATATCTTTTGACTCGGTGATCCTTTTTTCGCCATTATCACGGCATTGGAAAGTTGGTTCAATCCTCTACACAGATCTAAGGTCCATTTTTATTAGGGAGGCAGATGTGAAATTTGTCTTTTGCATGCACTTTGTTTTTGTTTTCATGCTCTAGGTTTTCATTTTCTCTTTAGTTTATGCATGTTTAGCATTCTCTCCTTTTGCAATCATTGGGTATTGTAATAAATGGACTGATATAAACTTCCATTAGGAGGGTTTCTTGCATAATAATTTGATTAGAGTGTTGTTGCACTTTGATCGCATCTTTGTATTGATGACAACTCATATGGGTTGTATCTGGTTTCTTAGTTTCTTTTGGCCTCATCTTGCTTTTGCTTGACACATATCAGATTCATATTGGTTCACACTTTAGATTGAGAGCCTATGGTTATTGATCTACATTGGGTCACATCTCAGTTTGAGGGCCACTAAATTTTTGGTTATTGTTCCAGAATCTTCATGGTACTTCCTCCTATGGATCAGTCTTAGTCACAGTTTGGCATCGGCATCGAGATACACAGCTTCTAGATTATTTCATCATATCATTCCCTCTTATGGGGGCATCATTTTATCTACTGTTGCTTCACAAATTCCAAGGTTGTTCCCATTTGGATTTTTCTAGTGTTCTATGGCATTGGGTCTGCTATTTCTTTTTTCATGATTCCTTGAGTCAATTAGTGACTCTCATCTGGTTCTAGTAGTAAACAGAAGTATATTTCCTTGCTTTTTGGATTCAGGTTCCAGTGTTACTTCACAGTGTTCTTTAAGTGCTTTTTTGCAGTAGGTCATCTCATTGAGGGGGCGTTTGTCCCACTGGTTTTTCTCCTCTTTCTCTTACTCTTTCATTGCATTTTTACATGGGTACCTAATTAGGCCTTGTTGTCGGGACCCATTCATGCTTTCTTGCATTCATCTTAGTTTTAGGTGCATGCTTTTTTAGTCTCCCTAAGTTGCACTTAAGGGAGGGTGTTGTGTAATTAATTATTTAATTGCACTTTATTAAGTTTACTTAGGTTTTAATTAGGTAATAATTAGTTTACTTAATTAATAAGTAAGCTTTATTTAGTTGAATTTTTTTTACGTCAACATTAGGGTTATGCATACATTGATTTTATAAAGCAATTCATCTCATGTAATTTCTCAATTCTAAATAATATCAATTTGCACATCTTCATGCAAAGATCTGCTTTTTTATTGTTTTTTCTTTTATGGAAGGCCTTTTGGTTTGCATGTTTGATCTTGTTTTCTAACATATATGTAAGTATGTATGTATTTACATATATCTTTAGAGGGAGGGATAATTTTAAGAGAGAGAGAGAGAGAGAGATTATGGAGAGAGGGAGAGGGGGTGGAAGTGAGAGTTTAAGAGAGAGAGGGAGTGGTATAGAAGGGGTTGGAGTGAGAGGGACTTAGCTAGGTAGGGTGGGAGGGATAGAGGGAGAAAGAGAGAGAGAGGGGGAGTGGGAGAGAGAGAATTGATAGAGAGGGAGAGAGAGGGGGGAGAGAGAGAAAGAGAGAAAGAGAGAGTTATGTAGGTGGGGTGCCAAAGGGAGAGACTTGAGAGTGTGAGGTGGGAGAGAGTGATGGAGAGATAGAGAGAGTTATGTAGGTAGGGTGCCAAAGGGAGAGACTTGAGAGTGTGAAGGGGGGTGAGAGAGAGAGACTTGAGAGATAGGTAGTGAGAGGGAGTGCGAGAGAGAGGGGGTGAGAGAGAGAGGGATTACATGAGTGAGAGACCTAAGAGAGGGAGAGGGTGTGGGAGGGAGTGACCTGATAGAGGTAGAGAAAGAGGGGGGTGGAGTGATAGGTACTTATTTAGGTAGGGTGGGAGGGATGGATAGAGAGAGAGAGAGAGAGAGAGTTACCTAGGTTGGTTGCCAGAGGGAGAGACCTAAGAGAGAGATGGGGTGGGAGGGAGAGGCAAGAGAGAGAGGTAGAGAGAGGGAGTGGGAGAGAGTGGGAGGGACATAGAGAGAGATGGATAGAGGGAGCGAGAGTGGGTGGTAGGGATTGATTGAATGAGAGGTACGTAGAAAGAGGGAGAGGGTAGATAGAAACAATTAGAGAGGGTAGGAGAGAGGGATGGATGGAGAGGTGAGATGTATAGATAGAGAGAAATTGGTAGGGGTTGAGGGTATAGGGTTGAGGGATTAGGGTGGAGGACCTATAGGGTTGATGGTTTCTAGGGTACTAGGGTTTAAGGGTTGAGGGATTAGGCTCGATGGTAGAGGGTATTAGGTTGAGGGTATAGGGTAGAAGGTTTAAGGGTTTAGGGTTTAAGGGTTTAAGGTTAAGGGTTTAGGGTTGAGGGTAGAGGGTTTAGGGTATAGGTTTGAGGGTATATGGTTGAAGGATTAGGTTGAGAGTCCAATTTAAAGGGTAGAGGGTATATGGGTTGAGGGTTTAGGGTTTAAGGATTAAGGGTTGGGGGATTAAGGGTTGAGGGTTGAGAATTGAGGGTTGAGAGTTTAATGTATAGGGTTGAGGGTTGAGGGTTGAGGGTTGAGGGTTGAGGGTTGAGGGTTGAGGGTTGAGGGTATAGGGTATAGGGTCAAGGGATTAGGGCTGAGGGTCCAATATATAGGGTAGAGGTTATAGGGGTTGAGGGATTATGGTTTAAGGGTTGAGGGTTGAGGGTTTAAGGATTAGGGTAAAAACATTTCTTGGATTAAGGGTGTAAGGATTTAGGGATTAGGGTTTAGGGTAGAGGTTATTGGGTTGAGGGTTGAGGGTAGAGGGTAGAGGGTAGAGGTTAGAGGGTTTAACCATTTAGGGTTTAAGGGTTTAGGGTTTAGGGTTGAGTGTTTAAGGGTTTAAGGGTTTAGGGTTTAGAGTTTAGGGTTGATGGATTAGAGTAGAGAGGGAGGGATGGATGGATAGAGAGGAAAGAAGAGGAGGGAGGGGCATAGATATATGAGGGTTGAGGATCCAATGTAAAGGGTAGAGGGTTGAGAATAGAGGTTATAGGGGTTGACGACCTGTAGGGTTGAGGGATTAGGGTTGAGGGTACATATGATTGAAGGATTGGGGTTAAGAGTCCAATGTATAGGGTTTGAGGGTTGAGTATTAAGGGATTAAAGGTTGAGGGTTGAGAATTGAGGGTTGGGTGTTTAATGTATAGGGTAGAAGGTAGAGGGTAGAGGGTTTAAGGTTCAGGGTGGACGATAAGGTATAGGGTTGGGTGGATTAGGGTTGAGGGTCCAATGTATATGGTAGAGGGTATAGGGGTTGAGAGATTAGGGTAGAGAGTTTACTATGTGGGTTTAAGGGTTGAGAGTAGAGGGTAGATGATTGAGGGTAGATGGTAGAGGGTTTAAGGGTTTAGGATTTAAGGGTTTAGGGTTTATGGTTTAGGGTTTAGGGTTGAGGGTTTAAGGGTTTATAGGGTAGATCGTAGAGGGTTGATGGTTTAAGGGTTGAGGTTTTAGGGTTGAGGGTAGAGGATTGAGGGTATAGGGTTGGGGGATTAGGGTTGAGGGTCCAATGTATAGGTAGAGGGTATAGGGGTTGAGGGATTAGTGTTTAAGGGTTGAGGGATTAAGGGTCGAGAGGGTTGATGGATTCGGGTAGAGAGTTTACTAAGTGGATTTAAGGGTTTAAGGGGTGGAGGATTAGGGTTGAGGATAGAGGGTAGAAGATTGAGGGTAGAGGGTAGAAGGTTTAAGGGTTTAGGGTTTAAGGATTGAGTCTTTAAGGGTTTATAGGGTAGAGGGTAAAGGGTATATGGTTTAAGGTTAAGGGTAGAGGATTGAGGGTATAGGGTTAGGGGATTAGGGCTAAGGGCCCAATGTATAGGGTAGAGGGTATAGGGGTTGAGTAAATAGGGTTTAAGGGTTAAGGGATTAAGGGTCAAGAGGGTTGAGAGATTAGGGTAGAGATTTTACTAAGTGGGTTTAAGGGTTAGGAATTGGGGGATTAGGGTTGATGGTAGAGGGTAAAGGATTGAGAGTAGAGAGTAGAGGGTTTAAGGGTATAAGGTTTAAGGGTTTAGGGTTTAGGGTTTAGGGTTTAGGGTTTAGGGTTGAGTGTTTAAGGGTTTATAGGGTAGAGGGTTGAGGGTTGAGGGTTTAAGGTTGAGAGTAGATGTTTGAGGGTATAGGGTTAGGGGATTAGGTTTGAGGGTCTAATGTATAGGGTAGAGGGTATATAATTTGAGGGAATAGGGTTAACGGTTGAGGGATTAGGGTTTAAGGGTTGAGGGTTGAGGGTTGAGGGATTAGGTTTTACGGGTATAAGGGTTAAGGGTTGAGGGATTAAGAGGGTATAGGGGTTGAGGGATTAGGGTTTAAGGGTTCAGGGTTGATGGTTGATAGTTGAGGGATTAAGAGGGTATAGGGGTTGATGGATTAGGGTTTAAGGGTTGAGGGTTGAGGGTTGAGGGATTAAGAGGGTATAGGGGTTGAGGGATGAGGGTTTAAGGGTTGAGGATTGAGGGTTGATGGATTAAGAGGGTATAGGGGTTGAGGGATTAGGGTTCAAAGGTTGAGGGTTAAGGGTTGAGAGATTAAGAGGGTATAGGGTTTGAGGGATTAGGTTTTAATATTTGAGGGTTGAGGGTTGAGGTATTAAGAGCATATAGGGATGATGGATTAGGGTTCAAGGGTTGAGGGTTGAGGGTTGAGGGATTAAGAGGGTATAGAGATTGAGGGATTAGGGTTTAAGGGTTGAGGGTTGAGGGTTGAGGGATTAAGAGGGTATAGGGGTTGAGGGATTAAAGTTTAAGGGTTGGGGGTTGAGGGATTAAGAGTGTATAGTGGTTGAAGGATTAGGTTTTAAGGGTTGACGGTTAAGGGTTGAGGGATTAAGAGTGTATAGGGATTGAGTGATTAGGGTTTAAGGTTTGAGGGTTGAGGGTTGAGGGATTAAGAGGGTATAGGGGTTGATGGATTAGGGTTTAAGGGTTGTGGGTTGAGGGTTGAGGGTTGAGCATTGAGGGTTGAGGGATTAAGAGGGTATAGAGGTTGAGGGTTGAGGGTTGAGCGATTAAGAGTGCATAGGGGTTGAGGGATTAGGGTTTAAGGGTTGAGGGTTAAGGGATTAAGAGGGTATAGGGGTTGAGGGATTAGGGCTTAAGGGTTGAGGGTTGAGGGATTAAGAGAGTATAAGTGTTGAGGTATTAGGGTTTAAGGGTTGAGGGTTGAGGGATTAAGAGGGTATAGGGGTTGAGGGATTAGGGTTTAAGGGTTGAGGGTTGAGGGTTGAGGGATTAAGAGGGTATAAGGGTGGAGGGATTAAGGTTTAATGGTTGAGGGTTGAGGGTTGAGGGTTGAGGGTTGAGGGATTAAGATGGTATAGGGGTTGAGGGATTAGGGTTTAAGGGTTGAGGGTCAATGGTTGAGGGATTAAGAGGGTATAGCAGTTGAGGGATTAGGGTTTAAGGGTTAAGGGTTTAGGGATTAAGAGGGTATAAGGGTTGAGGGATTAGGGTTTAAGGTTTGAAGGTTGAGGGTTGAGGGATTAAGAGGGTATAGGAGTTGAGGGATTAAGGTTTAAGGGTTGAGGGTTGAGGGTTGAGGGATTAAAAGGTTATAGGGGTTGAGGGATTAAGGTTTTAGGTTTGAGAGATTAAGAGGGTATAGGGGTTGAGGGATTATGGTTTAATGGTTTAGGGTTGAGGGTTGAGGCATTAAGAGGGTGTAGATGTTGAGGGATTAGGGTTTAAGGGTTGAGGGATTAAGAGCGTATAGGGGTTGAGGGATTAGGGTTTAAGGGTTGAGGGTTGAAGTTTGAGGGATTAAGAGGGTATAGGGGTTGAGGGATTATGGTTTAAGGGTTGAGGGTTGAGGGATTAAGAGGTTATAGGGGTTGAGGGATTAGGGTTTAAGGGTTGAAGGGTTGAGGTTTGAGGGTTGAGGGTTGAGGGATTAACAGTGTATAGGGGTTAAGGGATTAGGGTTTAAAGGTTTTGGGTTAAGGGTTGAGGGATTAGGGTTTAAGGGTTGATGGTTGAGGGTTGAGGGATTAAGAGTGTATAGGGGTTGAGGGATTAGGGTTTAAGTGTTTAGGATTGAGGGTGGAGGGATCAAGGTTTAAAGGTTGAGGGTTGAGGGATTAAGAGGGTATAGGGGTTGAGGGATTAGGGTTTAGGGGTTGAGAGTTGAGGGTTGAGGGATAAGGAGGGTATAGGGGTTGAGTGATTAGGGTGTAATGGTTGAGGGTTGAGGGTTGAGGGTTGAGGGATTAAGAGTGTATAGGGGTTGAAGGATTAGGGTTTAAGGGTTGAGGGTTGAGGGTTGAGGGATTAGGGTTTAAGGGTTGAGGGTTGAGGGTTAAGGGATTAAGAGGGTATAAGGGTTGAGGAATTAGGGTTTAAGGGTTGAGGGTTGAGGGATTAAAAAGTTATAGGGGTTGAGGGATTAGGGTTTAAGGGTTGAGGGTTAAGGTTTGAGGGACTAAGAGGGTATAGGGGTTGAGGGATTAGGGTTTAATGGTTGAGGGTTGACGGTTGAGGGATTAAGAGGGTATAGGGGTTGAGGGATTAGGGTTTAATGGTTGAGGGTTGACGGTTGAGGGATTAAGAGGGTATAGGGGTTGAGGGATTAGGGTTTAATGGTTGATTTTTTAAGTGTTCATAGGGTAGAGGGTATAGGGTTTAAGGGTTGAGACTCTCCCTCCTACCCCATCTCTCTCTCTCTCACACTCCTATCTCTCTCTCCTCTATCCCTAACTCTTAACCCTTTAAACCCTTAACCCTTAAACCCTTAACTATTAACCATCTACCCTCTATCTCTCTCCCACTCCCTTTCTCTCTCTCAAATCTCTCCCTCCTACCCCCTCTCCCTCTTTCTCCCCCTCTCTCTCTTTCTCCCCCTCTCTAGCTCTCTCCCACTCTCTCCCAGTCTCCCTCTCTCCCACTCTCCCACTCTCTACCACTCTCTCTTTCTCCCACTCTCCCCCTCTCTCCATCCCTCTTTATGTCCATCTCTCCCACTCTCTCTCTCTCCCTCTATCCCACTCTCTCTTTCCCCCACTCTCTCTCTCAACCCTACAACCTCTACCCTTAAACTGTAAACCCTTAACCCTCTACCCTTTATCTCTCTCCCACTCCCTCCCTCTCTAAAATCTCTCCCTCCTACCCCCTCTCCCTCTCTTAGGTCTCTCTCTCTCTTTGTTCAATCACTCCTACTCTCTCTCTCTCTCTCTCTCTCTCTCTCTCTCTCTCTCTCTCTCTCTCTCTCTCTCTCTCACACACACACACACACACAAACACACACACTCACCTTTATCTCCTCTACCATAAGGGTACAAGGAGATATATAGAATTAGGGTAGAGGGTATAGACAAAGAGAGAGAAAATAAATCTATTAAAAAAGCATTTTTCACATAATGCGAGCATGTTTTGAAGAAGTAGAGATATGGTCGTTTTAGCAAGAAATAATGCACTCACATTATAACATGAGCACATTTTTTCTTGCACTAAAAATGGTAAAAAAACTCAATATACCTATGATCTCAAGGCCCACATTCTGCATATTCTCCTGGTTTTGCGTGTGTGATGACAAAAAGATGCTTTGTGATGATGTTGTGAAGTGTGCATGCATGTTTTTCGCATTCCACTACCTTTGCATGAAATAGCAAAGTTTTCACATTGAAAGGCATATAATATCAATTCAAGTCTAAATTCCATTCAAAACTGATATACAATTGAAGTTTGTAGGGGAACAATCTTTTGAAAAAGTTAAATTGTTGAGGAGTTTGAAGAAAGAAGAATCAAAGGCTACATAATTTGGTTGAACCCATAGATTTGAAGCTCTGGCTTTTTAGGTATGTGAAGTCTTTATACATTTTCTTTCAATATATTATGGATTGCTTTCATTTTTGTTATTTTGCAATTTCCATGTTGATCATTGTTTGTTTGTCATTATAACCTTAGGTTGTCAATGCACATTTTAAATTACACAATTATATACACTTGACAAATAAATTTTTAAACCTAATGTAGAGCATCTACTAGGATCCACAAATCATCAAGGGTACTTCTGACCCTAACTTAAATTAGAGAAGATCAACCAACAAACTCAATCATCTTTTCATCAAAATCCTTCAATTTCACTTGATTTCATATTTCCACAAAATATTAGAACTTGGCTCTAACTCTTTGTTAGACTGAGAAATAGATTAACCATCGTTAAATTGATTGTAACATAGCATAAACCAAATTAGAAACTCATAACCATTCAATTCCTTCATGATTCACTAATTCACTCTTCAATGTAACTTACATGGCAAAAAAAAAAAATATCATGGATTTTTGCTATCAACCTTTATCCAGACATCCAAGACATTGTAATCAGAATTTTATTGATTAAAATAAACCAAATACACATTCACAAACCACTAATCCATTAGGCTCTTTAATTCTTGCAGTTATAACATCGTTTTGCATAAGGAGTCAACTTTGTTCAAAACAACAAATTCCACAAGTTAGCCTTTCTAACTTCTACCAAGCATTGAGACATATCTAAATATTTTAAAAAGTTTCCAAACATAAACAATCAACCATTTCACTATAACACAACTTTACACAAAATCAACCAACAACAACAATTCATAATTAACAATTCATAAAATTCTTCACTTTCACCAATTCAATAGTCATCCTTGTAGCATAGCTAACTCACTCAACCAAGTATATCTTTTAGAGAAGGTATTCTCAGACCAATACCTAACCCTTATCAAAGTCCCAACAAGGAACGCAATAACACATCAACAAGCCGCAATAGGCTTCTTTGTTACAACTTCATCAACACCGGATTTCTACACCAACTAGGCCTCAAATTAGGCCTCTTTTACAAAGGACCTTATCTTAAATCCTTTTCCAAAACACAAAACTAAATTGGGCAGCAGTCCACATGTTATCAAACCAAGGATTCCACCATTTATTTTTAGAAAAATCACTCACCAAAGTGTCAAATCACAAAACCCTCCTTTTTACCCAAGAAACTAGGGGTTTCTTGAAAAACACTCATCCAACCCTCACACAATCTTATGAATACTTCAAAAAGGTCTAAAATGGCCTGAAAAAACTCAATTCAACAAGAAACCATGCTTCCCTAACACAAAACACACTTTAGCATATCAAAACCACTCAAAATCTCATGGAAAACTCAAAATTTCACTCTAGGGCTTCATGTCCAACACCCTTTTAGACCTCCCCTACACACAAACAACATTCCCTCACCTATTTATTGATGATGTAGACCCATTCCACCAATTACAGTAATCACAGTGAGTGGAATGGGCCAATTTAAACATTCAATGGTGCTCCTGCACCATGTATGTTTCCACATTTTGTATACACATGTATGACATAAGTTTTAAGGAATTAAAATAAAACATCATTTCTCAATCCTTTATTATGGATGTGCATACCACATGGCTTGTCCATGCTTCCACTTTGAGCCTATCTTGCAATCATGGCATACCACATTACCACATCTCTTTAAGTCATTCCATTGAAAAAAATCGTGTGACCTTTGTCTATGCTAGAAATACTCTTGTACAGGATGATTGTAAGTATTCTTTATGAAGCCTTGAATGGCATATATTTTGATTTATTTGAATGGATACATTTTTTAAGAACTAATATTCATCTCATTACCATGGTACAAGTAAAATTATCTGCCATGCCGAAGAAATGAACAAGGAAGAAACTAGCAAATGAAGAGTATGAAACCTTCAAACAAAAGGAGAGAGATCGGGTGGTGACATATCGTGAAAAGAGTAAATTGGAAATGATTGACAAAAACAAGCCAATTGAAGAGGAACCTCAACTGTCAAAAATAGAAAAGGAATTGGCAGCACAAAAGGCATGAATACAAAAGCATCGTGGTAAGATAGATTTGGATACCGTAGTTGGAGACACACCCTCTATGGCAAGTGAGTATGAAGGGACACCATTAAGCACAAGTGAACATGGAGGGACACCATCTACCGTAAGTGAATATGGAGGGACACCATCTACCACAAGTGAATATGGAAGGACAGCGTCTACCACAAGTGAATATGGAGGGACACCATTTTCCCGCAACTGAATATTGTTGGACACCATCCAACACATCTCAAGTGAAGAGTACATCATCACTCAGATTTGATGAAGAAGGTATGCCATCATCCCCACATGAACCTCAAGGTATATCTCTACTCCACCCTCGATCGGAGGTACACAATATAGTCCACCTCAATTAAATATTGATGAAATTCCTAATGTTGAGATGTATGTACCTAGGAGAACACCACCTCGAATATTACGTAGAAAGCCAAAGTATTTGATTAATATTCATGAGGATATTTTACAGCACATGGAAGGTAATATTTTAACATGCACTTGTAGAAGATATACTGACAAGATCTGGAAATTCTTCCTTGAAAGGCTAAATGAGACTACAAGATGTCAACTATTTGTTGAAATGATGCAGGCTGTAAATTGTAGAAACATCGTGAAGACTCTTGGGCTGAGAACATCGAATGCATCAAGTGAAAACACTATTATGAAGAATCTAATGGATGCTTATGAGAGTGTGGATAGTACCTCACGCTCAAAGGATAGTAATGTCACTCGACGTGTGATTACATCGACTTTGGTAAGTTGTCAAACAAAGAGAGCTCGTCTCATTAAAAAGACGAGTGAACAAATGAGAATTAGTAGAAAAAATTTATCAAGAGTTGTTCAAAGGTGGCAAACAATTGAGGGAACCAATTCAAATGAATTATGGACATTCTTGGGGAGACTACCACAAAAAGATAAAGAATTTTTTGAAGCCTTGAGAACACTAATTCAAGAGTATTGGAAGAATAACACAAGGCCATCTCTAAATCAAAGGGATGTGGTAAGAAGGAGAATCAATAGTCAGAACCGTGAGCCACATCCAAAGCATTTTCTAGATATGACTCAAACCCAATTTTTTCATAAATTTTAAAATGATTATCCTCAAATTAGTATTTGTCAAAGATTTTTTGAAATGCTTAAACCTTTTTATGTCAAGATAAATCACACACGCACTACTTTTTGTGGTAGACTACATATTGAATTCTCTAACCATTATGATGTTTATCGTTCTATATGTTTAGATTTGCATACTAATGATGTTTTGCAGGATTGTGGCATAGAAGCCCCACCAAAATCTTTAAGAGAGTTCTTATCAAAAAAATTATGTGAAATAGAGGATGGCCAAATATTCTACAGGACAGCATGCTTGGATGGTTCATGTGAGCGTTGCGGTGGCTTCCAACGTATGCCAGTATGTCAACATATGGAAATCAAAGATGAGGTGGGATGGAAACTAGTAGAGTTTGGGAAGTATAAAACAATGGCATATGCTACAAAATATGGGTCTCAAGAAAAAAGGTGTGATTTGGTTATTGAGAATATTCCAGTGTATTAGTTTATGTCCATGTTTTGTGACAATATACTATCTGAGTATGCAATGCATACCCATAGAGCCTGATGGTTGGACACACAATTCAAGCTATGCAAGGACACCTTTCCAATTGGAAACATAGTATTAGTGGTTGACTTTGTAAAGAACTACACTCTAGAGCCATAGCATGAGGTGTAGTCACAGTATTACAACTCCACACAGGTTTCAATATTTGTGCACATAGCATCCATTCATGCATGTGATAGTACAGAGGACCAAAGGAAGGTATTGAGGGAGTACCACTTTTACATTAGTGATGATCACACACATTATCCAGAGTTCGTGCAAGGTTGCTTCCAGATGTTCTACAGTGGTTTGGCTCAAAGGGGCATAGCATACGGTTGGCATATAATATGGTTGGATAACTGTACATCACAATTCAAGAACTCCTACATGTTCTACTGGTTGTGTAGGATGCATTTCATTACAAGTGTTCAAAATATGTGGAACTTTTGTGAGGTCGAGCATGGAAAGGGGGAGCATCATGGTGCAGGAGCATGTGTGAAAAGAGCATTAGCATGAGAAGAGTTAAAGTATAAAGACAATGAAAATTTGATAGATGCAAGATCAATTGTTGAGTAGTGTAATGCTTCGATGGGTCCAGGTAATGAAGGTACGCCTTCAGTTCATATTTTTTTTAGTTGATGGATGATACTAACATTGCACCATGTGAGGATGATTGTACACTAATAGGATCAAGTGAGCTACACTCGTTCCTTATCTCAAATGCAGGTTCATGGATTATCGATACACGAAAGATGGCATGCTTTTTTTCTTCATGTACAATGCAAGACTGGAATGATTGTGAGTCAGGGGATTGGGTTGACAAATGGTTGACAAGTTATCATATTCACATGTATCACCCTCCGACAGCATTGGAACTAACACAAATGGAATCATCGATCGACTTTGACCACGTATCAGATCTAGTTCAACCAAGTGATATATCTACTTGCTTAGTTGTTGAAATTCCATATAGTTATCTTACTATGTAGTGTATTCGTAATGTTGACTAATTTCAAGAGATTTGTTGCACATATCAATGCAGGGAATGTTTATGCAATTATTGCAGATGAAGAGAACAAAGAGGGAATGGACTATTACTTATGTCATTGTATTGAGGCCAAAAATAAATTGGAGGCCCCAGTTATAGATGGAGAAAACATTGAATACCCTACAAGCTCAGTTGTGGTTACTGGAACGTGTCTTAGAAGGTACCCACATAAGGGTGTTAAATAATGGTTGTTTCAAGACTTTCACATGCATCGTAAGATTCTTCATTACTTGAACCTTATCATGGCATCCAATGTTTGTTTGACCAAATATGGGGGTAGACCTTTGAACAAGACCTTATGGAAGGTCTGTGAATCTGACCATGAGGCAATACTTGACACAATAAAGAGTAGAGCAGACCCAGATGGTTCGTTGGATTAATTTGTAAGTATATGCACATTGGTTCTTATTAATTTTATACTTGTATGCACATTAATTTGTTTGATGCCAATGTTATCATCTTCTTTTACTTTTCCTATTTGGTAACCTGTTAAACATTAATTGGTGTCCCCTTGCAAAAAATGCAGATTTATGAGCCATCCAAGAGAATCTCAGCCAGAAAAGCAATGCAACATCCTTATTTTGATGATCTTAACAAATCTCAATTATGATTTTAAGCCATTAAAAAAGTGTGTGTGAATCTTGGTGAGGGAATTTCAAGTTATTCGTTTGAAGTTAACCTTATCATGAGCACCTATGATGTAGACATTATAAGAGAATCTTGAATTTCAATATATTTTATTCATGAGAGGTGTTGTGTGCAATAGGTACCTTGGAACTCCTAGTGAAGATGTATGACCAAGAGTGACTAAGTTGAGAGACTATCATGCCTATCTGTAAGTGTTTTCCATCTATTTTCATTTCATTTTCATTTTGGATGCTCTTTCTTTTTCTTCTTTTACTTTGCATACATGTAAGTAAACTACTAAAAAATTATTGGTATCTCCTTGCATAAAATGCTTATTTATTAGCCATCAAAGATAATCTCATCCAAAAAATCAATGCAACATCCTTATTTTGATGATCTTGAGAAATCTCAATTCTGATTTGAAGCCATTATAAAAGAGCGTGTGAAGCTTTGCTAAGGAATCTCAAGTTACTCATTTGAAGTTAACCTCATAATGAGCACCTATGATGTAGACATTATAAGAGAATATTGAATGTATGAGTAACATTGTAAAATATCTATGAGAACATACTACTTAAGGCATTGTAATGAGATTTACTTGTAATGAGATTTACTGAAATAATGAAATTTGGTGCACGTGCACCAAGGTTATTGAGCAAATTTGGTTCATGGAAGTCTTAAGTTAGTTTTGTGTTTTCAGTTTTTTTCATTGAATAAGGTCATATTAGACCAATTTATAATGTAATAATTCATTTTAGTTGGTTTTGGAGTCATTTTGGAGCTCATGTTTCATATTTGTCAAAATGATGTAAAATTGAAAAAATTGAAAAGTTGTCAATGTGAAAAAAGTGCAAAAATGTAAACTTGAAGTGACTCTGATAGCAATATAGGAAGGCAATAAACTCACTTCTATAATAGAAAAGGATTCCAACCTCCTTCCTTCCCTCAAAACTCGATCTTGGCTTATTTTCAACTTTGCAACATCCTCCATTAACCAGTTTGCCAAACCACCAATTCCTCCACTTTTAGGGTGTGATAAGCCCTCTAACATAACAAACCAAAAATCCCTCTTCATTCACAAGTTAGGCAAGGGTTTATTTACATATATACTAACCCTCTTAAGACACCTTAGTAAAATAGAGTACCTAAAAGATTCTCTTAAAACAGGGTATACAGACCAACCCTCATTAATTGGCTTCTAAAATGCACAAAATCACTTGAAATCCAACCAAACCAAAACTAAAATGGATTTAATTCTATTTCCCACCTAATTCCATTGAAAAGAGACCAAAATCGCTCTAAGCCATATTCAGTCGGCTCGATCTCTTAAGGGTCCAAAGTGCAAATGGGCAGCAATCTTTAATAGTGTATTACATAGAAACCATGGCGCTTAAGAAATATCCTTCCAAACCAATGAGATCACGTTGGGCCCCTCTACAATAACCTCTCTTGGTTTTTGTTATGTCGGAGTGGTTTTCCTGTTGTATCCAGTTTTCACTTGATGGAAAAAGTGTCAAATGCAAGCAATGCAAAGTTGCAAAGTGGTGCAACTTTTGTTTTGCAGCTCCTGTGACCAAACAGATTGTTCTAACGCATCTAAATAGGTATGGTTACACTAGGCATGGTCCTCTTTTGCACCCAAACATGCGGAATCACTCCGAGCTATGTTCAACCGAATCGATCTCTTAAGGGTCCAAAGTGCAAAATGACTGCAAACTTCAGCATGTTGGTACTCGGATACTGTGGTGCTTAGAAATTTCTCGTTTGATTTTATAGGATCATGTTGGGCCCCTCTACAATAACCTCTCTCGGTTTTTTCTATCTCAGAGTCATTTTCCCATGGTGGTGATTTTTCAGTTGGAGAAAAAATTGTCAAATGCAAGTAGTTGAAAGTTGCAAAGTTGTGCAACTTTTGTTCTATAGCTCGTGTGACCAAATGAACTGTTCCAACGCATCCAAATAGGTATTTTTACACTAGGAATGGTCTTTTTTTTCACCCAAACATGCAGAATCGCTTTGAACTACGTTCAACCGGATCGATCCCTTAAGGGTCCAAAGTGCAAAATGGCTGCAAACTTCAGCATGTTGTTACTCAGATATCGTGGTGCTTAGAAAATTCTCATCTCATCCTATGAGATTGTGTTGGGCCCCTCTACAATAACCTCTCTCATTTTTTCTATGTCAAAGGCATTTTCCTGTTGTGGCGAGTTTTCAATTGGGGAAAAAGTTGTCAAATGCAAGTAGTTGAAAGTTGTGTAGTGGTGCAACTTTCATTCTACAACTCATGTGACCAAATGAACTGTTCCAACACATTCGAATAGGTATTTTTACATTATGCATGGTCATCTTTCACACCTAAACACGCGGAATTTCTCGGAGCTACATTCAACCGGATCGGTCCCTTAAGGGTCCAAAGTGCAAAATGGCTGTAAACTTTAGTATGTTGTTACTCGGATATCGTGCTGCTTAAAAACTTCTTGGCTGATCCTATGGGATCGTGTTGGCCCCTCTACAATAACCTCTCTCATTTTTTTCTACTCGGAGGAATTTTCCCAGGGTGGCGAGTTTTCACTTGGGGAAAAAGTTGTCAAATGCAAGTAGTTGAAAATTGCAAAGTGATGCAACTTTCATTTTGCAGCTGGTGTGACCAAACGGATTGTTCCAATGTGTCTGAATAGGTATTTTTACACTAGGCATGTTCCTCTTTCACACCCAAACACGCGGAATCGTTATGAGCTACGTTCAACCAGATCGATCCCTTAAAGGTCCAAAGTGCAAAAAGGTTGCAAACTTTAGCATGATATTACTCGGATACCATGACGATTAAAAAAATTTTGTCTAATCCAATGGGATTGCATAGGGCCCCTCTACAATAACCTCTCTCAGTTTTTTCAAATGCAAGTAGTTGAAAGTTGAAAAGTTGTGCAACTTTTGTTCTATAGCTCATGTGACCAAATGAACTATTCCAACGCATCCAAATAGGTATTTTTACACTAGCAATGGTTTTTTTTCTCACCCAAACATGCAAAATCACTTTAAGCTACGTTCAACCAAATCGATCCCTTAAGGATCCAAAGTGCAAAATAGCTGCAAACTTCAGGATGTTGTTACTCAGATATCGTAGAGTTTAGAAAATTCTCGTCTCATCCTATAAGATTGTGTTGGGCCCCTCTACAATAACCTCTCTCAGTTTTTTCTATGTCAAAGGCATTTTCCTGTTGTGGTGAGTTTTCACTTGGGGAAAAAGTTGTCAAATGAAAGTAGTTGAAAGTTGCATAGTGATGCAACTTTCATTTTGCAGCTCGTGTGACTAAATGAACTGTTCCAACACATTCGAATAGGTATTTTTACGCTAGGAATGGTCCTCTTTCACACCCAAACACGTGGAATCGCTATGAGCTATGTTCAACCGGATCGATCCCTTAAGGGTCCAAAGTGCAAAATAGTTGTAAACTTTAGTATGATGTTACTCGGATACCGTGACACTTAGAAACCTCTTGTCTGATCCTATGGGATCGTGTTGGGCCCTTCTATAATAACCTCTCTCAGTTTTTTCTATCTCAGAGGAATTTTCCCGTGGTGGCGAGTTTTCACTTCAAGAAAAAGTTATCAAATGCAAGTAGTTGAAAGTTGCAAAGTGGTGCAACTTTCATTTTGTAGCTTGCGTGACCAAATGCATTGTTCCAATGCATCTGAATAGGTATTTTTATGCTAGGCATGGTCCTCTTTTGCACCCAAACATGCAAAATCGCTTTCAGCTACGTTCAACTGGATTGATCCCTTAAGGGTCCAAAGTGCAAAAGGGAAGCAATCTTTGAAGGGATATTACTCAAAAAATGTGATGCTTACGAACTCTCTGTCTGAACCTATAGGATCACGTTGAGCCCCTCTACAATAACCTCTCTCGGTTTTCATTATATCAGAGTCATTTTCTTGTGCTATCTAGTTTTCACTTGATGGAAAAAGTGTCAAATGCAAGCAGTGTAAAGTTACAAAGTGGTGCAACTTTCATTTTGCAATTTGTGTGACCAAATAAATTGCTCCAATACGTCCCGATAGGTACGTTTACACTAGGCATGGTCCTCTTTTGCACCCAAACACATGGAATTTCTTCGAGCTACGTTCAACCGGCGTTATCCCTTATGATGGCATAGAAAACAATCGAAAAGAGAAACATACACACGACGGTTGATTAGTCTGAGTTTTCCACACAAAAAGTGTATGATCATTGAAAACTAAAATTTAGTGGTTGTTGAAGAGTTTGAAGGAGAATATCAAGTAAATATCTCCATTTCTTTGTTAATTTATGTGAATTTTCTTCATTTATAGCCTGTGTACGGGTCCATACAGCAAGATTTTTCTCTAAGATGATCTAAATCTATTGTAGAATGGTTTTAGATTTGATTAGGATATATTCTTGTGGAATTCTATTAAGTTCCAAGCAACTTAGAAGTAGATTTTTGAAATAGGTCTGAACTTGCTCATACAAGGGTTTGAGTGTAATATGTTGAAATAGGTCATTCCACCTATTGTTCAGGTTGTGTCTCGGTGGAATGGGCCTGATGTAAGTAGGATAGGAAGTAGGTATAATAAAATAGCATTGGTAAAGGCATTGAAAGTGTGAACCCCTAAACCTACAAATGCAAAAGAGCAACAAAGCACATTAGTATATTAGATCAAATGCATGTACACAAGCATGAGATATTCCCCATGAAATCCATCTATTCAAACTAAATTAGGAAATAAATTACACAATAAACTTAAATAAAAGAGATTCAATCATAATTAAGCTAATAGCATGATGATCTTATGGGGGAATTGGTGCCGATGAAGTGTTGCAATTGGCCCTTCCCCAATTCCTAAATAGCAATGGTGTGTGATTGAGAAATGGTCAAATCTCCAAAGAGATTTGAGCATAACCTTGTTACAATTTATGAAAATGGTGAATGATTGAGTGCAATGGGAAAAATTAGCTCTCAATGTGAAGAGAGTAACTTTGCATGAAAATTGTGGATGAGAAGTGAGGAGAGAAGTCTTCAGTTTATAACTTTCAATTTGGAAGAGAAAGTGAGATTTGAGCAATGTGGGATAAAAGATGATCCAATGGCATTGTGTCACTTGTCCACATGTGATTGGATGAGGAATGAGCACATTTTGGCCAATGTGCATGATAAATGCATAAATTTGAATTTTGAAATATTGAAATGACAAGGTGAATGAGAAGTCAAATGGAGTTATGACCACTTGGCTCAATGCAAAGGACATGTAAGATATCTTAAATGCCTTGTTGGAAGGACTAAGTCCACTTGACCTTTTTGAATTCAAATGAGGGAATATTCTCTTTTGATGCTTTGTGAGGGAAAATAGATGAATTAATAAATCAAAGTATTTGATTTATTGTGCAAGTTGCATTCTCTAGAGAATTTTAAGGAAATGGATTAACTTAATCATGGTTTTGATTAATTTAATGAAGAATTAGGTAATGTGACAATTTAGACTTAAATTTATGAATTGATTTAAGTCAAGAATTGAGGAGAAATGATTTAATTAAATAAATGATTTGATTTATTTAATCCAAAGGGAATATGTTAGATTAAATCAAATAAGGTTTAATTTATTTAATTTCATAAGAGGACTTTAGAGATTTTAATCAAATAAAATGATTTATTTAATTAAACAAGGATGTAAGGTTAATTAAATTAAATTGATTAATTTAATTATAGGAGGAAGCAGACTTAATCCAATAAATAATGATTTATTAAATTAAGAGATAGAATATGATGAAATGTTGAGAACGTGATTTAGGAAGAAATGTTGTTAGTAATCGGGATTAAGTGTGCCAAAACGAACTTGTACATTTTCCATGTCTACATTTTTCCCCTCTTTGAAGCAATGTACTTGTTGTATTGATTCAAAGAATAAACTATTGTGATCAAAGGTTCAGGATTTTCTCAAATTTTTTCAGATGCCTCACTACTGCCCCAACGAAAGGATATTGCCCCCTCAAGAGATCGGATGAAAATTTTGATTTTTTGGGTGATCTCGCCAAAAAGGTGGATAAAATGCCTGACAGGCCAGAAATGCCCCAAAATGCCAAAAAGATGCATTAAAATGCCAAAAGGGATGCAGAATGACTCTTGGTTTGATGAAAATGGGATCAGGGGGCCAAAACCCTAGTCAAAAGGTCAAATTAGGTCAAAAAACCTTAATTTTCAGGCTTAAATAGACCTCAAGGGGTCACTTTCAATACATTTGCAATTTTAAACCTTGAAAAAATTGACACCTAGAGCTTTGAGACCTTGACAAATGGTGCAACGACAGCTTCCCCTGCACATGTCAGAGCGGGTACAAGTATATCAGCGACCAGTCGTCGTAGGACCTGTGGTATGTACCCCTATCCAACTTTTATTTTTCTCGTTATTCATGCATTAATTACGTTTTAGGTACGGTCTAGGCGGAACGGCGAGATATAACGTCGTGGAAAACTCACAAACAGGGTCGCGCAGTCCTATATAGGACCACTTGTGCATAGAGTGTCGCACGGGCCAATTAAGTTTTAGGGATTTTTGGTCATCAAACTCGGTCGCTCTCACAAACTGTGCCGCTCGAGCCAGTTTTTCAACTCTAGCTATCAAAGTCCACCGCGTGGTGCATTTTGGAAAATTGTAAACTACGCCACTTTTGAAAACTGTGCCGCTTTTGTTGTTTCAAAAGCGAAATATGATACGGACAACAGATTTTTTCTAGGGAAACTGACGCGGCATTTTCCTTGCGCAGGAGAGACACGAGGTCATTCATTCGAGGGAGCACCGGTGGCCAGTACTCGAGAGACTATAAGGTATGCATGTATTCCTTCAAGAGTAGCTTGGGATGCTCAGTCTATGGTACATTGTGCACGTCCCTGCTATTCGGACACATCTAGGTATGATGCATGCCCTGGCCGAGCGGTGGCACAGCAAGATGTCATCCTTTCATCTTCCTACTAGCGAGGCTACCATTACCCTCGAGGATGTCTGGCACATCCTGCGACTACCCATTCACAGAGAGTGAGTGATATATGACTTGGAGGAGGGTAGGGATGCCTACTTTGGTGTCATGGGTATTGATGAGCTTATTCTCTGTGATGGTCAGATAGATCTGGAGAGGTACCGGGGTATAGCTCCTACTTATAGCCTGATTGTTGTCGCGATTATTTCTTGTCTCGTGGCCCCTAATTGGCATGGCTGATAATTCAGTCTAGGTTAGGGATTGGCATGGCAGCAGATGTGCGCTCGCCGAGTGTGCTTTTCCTGGGGACCAGTACTGTTGGCCTCTTTGTACTGGGATTTGCACAAGTTTGCATTTTTGGATGGTCAGGCTCTCAGGGCGGGGTTGACTCTTATGCACATTTGGGAATGGGAGCGGATTCCAGTGCTTCACCCAATTGTGACACCAATCATTATAGATATTGATGATCCTATTGTGTGGTGGTACGGCGGGGCGAGGATTCGCTTCACTCATATGGGTATAGATGGTATAGCCCACTAGCGACGGGTTTTGGATGAGATGACAGTATTTATCTAGAGGTTGTGGATGGGTGTAGGCCCATGGTATGACGATGCTCAGCAACTCTTCTTTGCTCGCCAGGACAGATTCATGCAGGGCTGGGAGCACACCATGATAGAGAGGTACCTTCCTGACAAGGTAGCTAGGCAGCTCAGCGAGGTGCAGGATATACTTGACGGTCAGTACATGGCACTCTTCGCATGCTCGACTAGAGAGATAGCATGGGGACCACTTATTCTAGTAGACGAGGCAGTGTCCTCATTCAGATAGTTGGTGGCTCGACCATGGCCGTATGATCAGGGTCCAGCAGATGTAGGGGTGACTCCAGCATACAAGGTATGGTTCAGACTGCCAGTGAGATTGACAATTCCTGGGGCAGTGCTTCCACGCTGCAATCCCAAGGGTAGGTCAGCAGGCAGAGATCGGGGAGGTGTACCACCAGCGCAGCTAGCAATAGGATAGGATGGGCAGCCCTAGGTAGTCCCACAACAGCAGCCATTAGGACAGTGGGTAGCATAGCCAGCAACACAATCGGATCCATAAGATGCACAGATTCAACAATTGCAAAGCCAGGTACAGGTTCTGATAGCTGAGCGAGATGAGGCTCGGTAGCAGGTTATTGCAGTTATGACCTAGAGAGATCTGGCATGATTCAAGAGTGATCAGGAGATAGGACAGTGGAGATAGTTAAAGAGTGCAGCGTCCACATCTCGGGACCGATCAGTTGATATTCGGGAGTATAGAGAGGCCATCAGAGAGGCTGAGTACTATCAGTAGCACTACTGATAGGCAGTGCCATCAGGCAGCAAAGTGCTAGATTTATCCCAGCAGACAAGGAGGTGACCGGTAGAGGATCACGGTGAGAGGCATGTGGGGGAGGGCAGCAGCCAGCAGGGCTAGCCCTTTGGATCACAGACAGTTTGCATTTTTGACTTACGAGTTATACTATTGGGTCTTATTATAGCATGTATTCAATGTACACTTGATCTGATTTGTATCATAATAGTATTTTTTGATGATATATATGAGATGATTCACCCTTTATGATATGTATGGTGCACATGTATGATATGGAGATGTATGATATGCAAATGTATGATGCTATGAGATGTTTTTATTCTTATTCTTATGTGATGCAATGTATGTAATGGATGCATTTCTTTTTGTATATTTTTCGTGTTTTAATGATGCAATGTATGTTAATAGTGGTGTAATGATATGCAAATGGTAATGGATGCAAATGATTATGTATGGCATAATGATGTAATGATTTCTTAAGATGTTTAGAATAACAAATTTATATTATTCCTCATGACTTAAGACAATGATATGATGCAATCTGCTAATGATTATGCAGATGCAAAGTGTGTGCCTTGGCGATGTTTTGATCACTATTATGATACCATGTTAGTGTGGAAAGAAGATAGAAGAATTGCAGAATTAATGAGTTAGTCATGATGATGATTTGCATTGCTAGGAATTGGGATTTTCAAAGAGTCAATTGTGTTATGTTTGATAACACACATAGGTACGATGCATCAAGGTATAAAGGACCAGGATGGCGTTGTACCTAGTGTGATGGACCTTGACTTGACAATCAGATAGGAATATTCTTGTTCACACTTAGCATACATACTTCATTCAGGATGTAGTTCAAACATTCTAAACATCTCGGACCAAAACACAGAAAAGCAAGCTTTCCTATGTGGTCAACAAGATATTTAAAACATCCTCTCCACAAACCAAACAAAACATATATGACTAAGTTATTTTACAAGGGTATCCCACAAGCATAACAGATAAAATTCTAATGATCATTGCCCCCATTTCTTTCTCTCCAACCTGTTTTGTTTAGGCATCATCGAGAGATCCTTGAAATGAGTGCAACATAAGATAAGTCATAAAGACCAAGATAAAGTAAACCAACAAGCTAATGTTCTTCATACCACTAGCCAAGACTAAACTACCGTGGGGTACCTAATGCTTATGTCCATCGTAGGAAAGCTTTATCCTAGGACATGTAGTGATCAGGGTTTTGGTAGGACTGATTGGGTGATAAGCTATTGATATTCCGAGTTGACCAACTTGTTGACTCACTGATCTAGACTTAGGACTCTAACGATTAGGTGTTTACTTGTGAATCTGCTAAAATTTATTCTGACTGACTCACCAAAGGGTGAAGGCGATGACTAATTTATTATGAGTGATGATAATCACGGGTGAAAGCGAGATGAAATGGATGCACCATTTTGGGTTTTCAGATATTTTGAGGTTGTTTTTGGTATTTTCAAGATTTATGACGAAAGGACTAACTTAAAGACCTATCCTAGGGGTCTCGAGAGCTGATCCATAGATTAGCTTTGCCTACGTTATATACACAGAAACCACGTAGTTCGACTGACGATGGACTAACTTGATGATAAGATGGACAAACGGGTTGCCATTTTATTGCTTAAAGGATTGACTTAAGATGCAGACTAGATGGGCAAACGGATTACCAATGCGACAGACACCTAAGGACTGACTCTAACTGTCTCGGGGGATGATCAAAGATCAACCTTGCCTATGTTCAAGCTCAGAGACGACGTAGTTCAACAAGGTGAAAGACTGACAAGACTCAATGATGAACTTTTTGAAGAATTTTTGATATTTTGACATGTTTTTGGATTTTTTCATGATTTTTGGAATGCTTTTGGATTTTTGATGAATTTTGGGAAGAGAACAAAAATATACACAAATCCGATCCGGTGCTAGTTTCAAGAACATGCCCCCAGTGTTTTAAGTGATAGAATACTTCAAATAGGTAGGACAAACTATCCTTAGGAACATGCCAAGTAGTACTATGATGAAATATGGGCATCAGCTCAGGCTATGGTATGGATGCGAGTGAATGGGTGTATGGATGATCAATGGAATGTGATGGAGTGGATGAGTGAGTCGTGCAGATCTTTGTAGATGGGGAGTGATTTATTTACACTTGACGCATGTTTGCCAGGTTTTCACCAAGGTACTTGTCCAAAGCACCACTGAAGTGGTTTTCACTAGAGGATGATTTTTTTTCTTTACTGTTTTTTCAATCCTTTTTCTGATTTTTTTGGATTTTTTGATTTTTTGATTTTTTTGTTGTCACCAAGATGCCTATTTGCCAGGTTTTCATCAAGGTAACCATTTTTTTAGGACTTTTTCTGATTGTTTTTGTATTTTCTAGTTCCATGCCTTGCAAGTTCTTAGGCATAAAACTTTTTGAGGTGAGAGTTGTTCAGAGGCTCCTACAGAGGCTCACCTTCTGTTGTTGACAACTGATATGCCCCTGATTTATAGCTTGTGGTGATGATGAAAGGTCCCAACCAGTTGGATTCAAATTTTTCTTTGCTATCTGATTTTGGTACATTCTTTTGGTTCTCTTTTAACACAAGGTCACCGACTTGAAAGGTGTGTTGCCTGATCTTCTTGTTGTAGCTCCGTTTCATGTGATTCTGATAGACCTGTAGACAATATAGGGCATCCATGTGCCGTTCATCTAGCAATTCCAACTCATTTAGTCTTGTAACCCTGTATTCCTCATCTATAATGAGGTTTTGTAATGATATTCTCAATGACGGGAGCTCAATCTCAATTGGGAGTATGGCTTCTGATCCATAGACCAGGGAGAATGGGGTGGGGGCTATTGGTGTGCAGATGCTGGTGTGATAGGCCCATAAGGCGGGATTTAGCTGTAGATGTCAGTCATGACCAAATTCATTGACTATTTTCTTGAGGATCTTCAGGATGGTTTTGTTGGTAGCTTCTGCTTGGCCATTGCCTTGTGGGTAATATGGGGTGGAAAAGTGGTGTTGGATTTTGAATTTTTCACATGTCACGGACATCCTGATTCTTGAAGGGTGTCCCATTATCAAAGATAATGGATTGGGGAACACTGTATCGACAAATGAGGTAGTTCAGGATGAACTTGGATATCTATTTTCCAGTTATGTAGGTCATGGGAATTGCTTCAACCCACTTTGTGAAATATTCAGTGGCGGTGATAATGAACTTATGACCATTGGATGAGTTGGTGAGATTTTACCTATGAGATCGAGCCCCCATTGGGAAAAGGGCCAAGGTGTAATAATGGGATGTAGTTCTTGAGCTAGTGCATGAATGAAGTCTCCATGTTGCTGACATTGTAGACACCTTCTGACAAAGTCATGTGCCTCTTTCTCCATTGTCAGCCAATAGTACCCGGTTCTTAGCAACTTCTTAGCCAAGATCATACCACTTGAGTGTGAACTGCATGTGCCATTGTGTACCTTAGTTAAAGCAGTCAAGGCCTCCTTGGGTTTTAGACAATGCAACAAGGTTCCATTGATGCTTCTACGAAAAAGGGTTTCTCCTAGGATGACAAATCGTAAGGACCTTTTGACAAAGGTTCACTTGAGGGTCAAAGTAATGTCGGCTCGGAGGATTCCTAATCTTAGATAGGTGTCGATGTCATGGTACCAAAGATCACCTGGACCAACGAGTTCGCACGCGTATTCTAACTCCGGTACCTCAAAAGTGGGTATGAGAAGTTGTTCTATGAGGAATTCGTGTTTCAAGATGTTGGGAGGGATGTCTAGCAAGGATCCGATCGTTGCCATTGCATCAGCTGCTCTGTTGTTTTCCCTCGGTATTTGCTCAAAAGTGATGTCAATAAATGATTCCTTGAGTCCTTCTACCACCTTCTTGTATGGTGTGAGCTTATCATCCTTAGTTTGGTATTCATCATTAACTTGGTTAATGAAAAGTTGTGTCTCCATAAACCTTTAGTGCCATTATTCACCACTGTGCTGCAATCTTGAGACCTATGGTTAAAGCCTCATATTCTACAATATTGTTTGTATAGGGGAATGCTAACTTGTAGGATCTTGGTATGCAATCTCCTTGTGAGGTGATAAAGAACATGCCAGCTCCTGATCCATGTTGCATTTGGGAGCCATCAAAGTACAGTTTCCAGTCATCGGCTATATTGAGATTGAAAAGGGACTCATCTGTAAATTTTGATATGAGAGGGTTGTCTGCATATATTGGCGCTTCTGCTAGCTATTCCGCTATCACTTGTCCCTTTATTTCCTTTCGCTCTACATACTCAATATCATGCTCAGATAGTATCATAACCCATTTAGCCATTCTACCTGTAAGTATTGCTTTTGACAATAGGTACTTGAGGGGGCCTATCTTAGCAATCAACTTAACTTGATGAGCCAACATATAGTGTCTGAATTTCTAGGCTACAAACACCACTGCCAAGCAAGCTTTTTCTATTGTTGTATAATTGAGCTCGTGTCCCACCATTGTTCTGTTGATATAGTAAATGGCCCGCTTAATTCCGTTTTCATCATGTTGGGCTAAAAGGGCACCAAGGGCGGTTGTCGTTGCTAAGATGTATAGAATCAATGGTTTCCCTATGATCGGTGGCATCAACATAGGTGGTGTAAGTAGATATTCCTTGATTTTGTTGAATGCCTATTCGCATTTGTCGTCCCACCTAAATGCTACTCCTTTGTGGAGTAGGTGTGAATAGGCAATCTGCTTATCTGTCAGTTGTGCTATGAATCTTCGGATGGACTGGAGTCTACCTTGTAATCCTTCAAGTTGCTTTAGTGTTCGTGGTGCCCCCATTTCGAGGATTACTTTTACCTTTGCGGGATCCACTTCTATCCCTCTCATTGAAACTATGTACCCTAGCAACTTTCTTGATTGTACCCCAAAGACACATTTCTTTGGGTTGAGCCTGACTTTGTATTTTTCCAGTCTATCAAAAATTGCACTTAGAGTCACTATGTGATCCTACCTCTTCTTTGATTTAGCCAATATGTCATCCACATAATCTTCGACAATTTTGTGGATCATGTCGTGGAAGATCAACGTCATGACTCTTTGGTATGTAGCTCCTGCATTCTTCAATCCAAATGGCATCACATTCCAGCAGTAGGTGCCCCAAGGACATCTAAAGGTTATTTTGTGCTAGTCTCCTTTTGCGATCATTATTTTATTGTACCCTGAAAAGCCATCCATTAGGGATAGCATCTCATGTCCAGCCGTCATATCCATTATCATGTCAATGTTGGGTAGTGGAAAATCATCCTTAGGACATGCTTTGTTTAGGTCTCTGAAATTTGTGTAGATGTGGATGCCCCCTTTCGGTTTTGAGACTAGTACAAGATTGGATACCCATTCTGGATAGTCAATCGGGCGTATGAGGCCAACATCCAGAAGTTTCTGTAACTCAATCTTGACGAGCAAGGCTATTTGCGGGTACATCTTTCTTAACTTTTTTCTAACTGGTTTTGCTCCGGTGTAGATAGCCAAATGATGAACCACCATCTCAGGATCCAGACCTGGCATGTCAGCATATGTCCATCCAAATTTTACCTTCCTCTCTTTTAGAAATGTTGCTAGCAATTCTTGTTCCTCTGTTAGGAGAGACTCAGCATAGAAAGTGATTTGCGGTTCTGTTTCTATTCCCAAGTTGACAGGGTTGCACTGCTCTGCTAGGACTACTAACTTTTCTTGATGTAAAGTAGTAGGGGGAGATTGAATCCTTCATCCTCTGGCACCTTAGAGAGGTTTTCACCATTGGATGCGTCCTTTATTTTTATTTTTTTGTGGTTAGAGAGCACCAAAGTGTGGTTTTCACTCAATAACTCTGAGCTTATTCTTGATATTTTTCTTTTGCGACTGAAGGACTCAATCATCTCCCCATAATATGCCTGGGTATCTAATGTGATGTTGAAGCTTGCCTTGTGATCTCCACATGGAACTGTATCCCTTAGTCCCATGAATTTCGAGAGTGCCTCATCATTTTTGAATGAGTCCAGAATTGGCGGTCCTCGTTGGTCATGATCGATGAGTTGGGGGTATACTAAGTGGATTTGGTGGGTTTGTTGGTTTGACTTGACTGGGGAAGCACTAATCATTAGCAGGGTGGAATCCTCAAAGAGCCTGGGTAGGCCACCTATGGTGTCATCATCGTCACTACTACTACAAACCTTGGTTATGTCAAACATGAAGTTGTCAAGAGGTAGGCCTGTGGATGCGGGTAATCTAAGGTTGGTTGTCGAGACTTGAGGAGAGGACCTGACTACCCTACTAGGAGCACCTCTGCTATGCACAGTGATACTCGGAGGAGTACAGTCAAGGCCAAGGTTCCGCATGCTTCTTTCTGTAATGATGGGCTCCAGATGTCCATCACTATTCTTTCCAAGGCTCTCATTTCTATTATAGCCCATGCCATACATCATTTGTAACCCTCTGTTTGTCTCATCCATGGGTAGGGTGGGAGTGGGCCTTTCATCTTGGTATAATGAGATTTCCCTCTCATCCACATTTTCTCGACTAAGATCCCTCCAACGACGGAATCCAGAAGTATATGCCCTGACAGTGTGGATAGGTGTTTAAGTTGGTCGAGGTTTCCAGTGTGACCTAGGATATTGTGGTAACTCTCCTACAACAAATGCATTCCTTTTCATTCTATAGTCGTCGCATCCATTGTCTTGGATCATGTTTTTGATTTCAGATATATCTGGGATGACAGGTGTCTCTGTCACAGAAGTGGAGGCGAGGTTGGTTGGGTCAATATATGAAGTAGATGGGCCTTCATCATTTTTTGGTACTTGAGGGATCATATAAAACTTGGCTTCCAAGTTTTTGCAGTAGGCAAAAGATTCAGGATCCCCGTATATAGTAATTTCCTCGTTCTGGTGTGAGAACTTGATACATTGGTGATAAGTCAAGGCCACCGTCTTCATTCCATGAATCCATGGACGTCCAAGGAGGATATTATAAGGTAGATCAAGGTCGAGGACCTGACAGGTGGTCTCCATAGTTGGCAGTCCCACTTGGATGGGGATTTTGATAGTGCCTTCATACCTGTGTTCCATGGGGATGCGTCCCCTGGGTTTTTACGCCCCATACCCGTCCCGGAAACATTTCGGGGACAGGGGACGCCTGGGGGACGGCTGACAACCGTCCCCCAAAAGACCCCAAAAATTGGGTACGTCCCCGATTGAAGGAAACGGCCCTGATTCAAAGGGGGATGGCCAGCCATCCAGGGGACGGATCGGGGACTCCTAGCCGTCCCTCGACCGTCCCGGGGATGGCCGGCCGTCCCCCTTTTTCCAGCTGCGAATTTAACTCAAAAAATAGAAAAAAAATTAATTTTGTTTTTTTTAATTCTTTTCTTTGTGGACCCCACGCCCTCCCAACCCTAATATGGCCACTTAAAACATTTCTTACCTTCATTTGACCTCATTTTAACTTGCCAAAAACAAATTGCAGCCAAGAGAAAAAGTGAAAAGAGAAAGAGGAGGGTTTGAAAGAGCTGTTGGAGAAGAAAACCAGCATTTAGGAGGAAAAAAGGAGAGCATTAAGGCAGTAACCAGCAAGAGAAGTCAAAGAGGTAAGTTTTTCTTCCATTATCTTTCATTTTTATCCATTTTTTTCCAAGTTAAAATGATAAAATGTATGAATTTTGTATTTTTTTTAATTTTTCAGTTTGCAAAAATCAAAACAAAACAAAATGAGCAGCAATAGTGAAGATAGTGGGCATGTTGAGAGGGGGGAAGAAACTCAATCAGTTCATAGGGGGCAGCCTCAAACAAACCTATTTGATATCCCTTCTGAAGATTTGAAAAAATATGCAAAAGGCCCTTTTAATCCTAAAAAACCTCTTCTTCAACTAGCATCACGTATAGACCAAGGCAAAGGGAAAAACACTGGGGGTAGTAGATTGTGGAAATGTCACATTTGCAAAGATAAATATTATGGGAGCTATACTAGAGTCTATTCTCATCTATTGGGTTTTGGAGGCCATGGGGTCAAGGGTTGTATAGATATAAAAGATTTTGAGAGGATAGAGTGTTATAGATTGCACATGGAGGCCGGAGGAAGGCCTCTAGATCAGCAAATGCAAACTCAATTAGCACATTCAACCTCACCTATGCCCTCTATGCTTGGTACTCCTAGTGTTGGTAGTGGTAGTAGTGGTGCGGGTGATGTTCATATTTCCACAAAAGGGAAGAGGAAAGCTACTACTTCTAGTGAGCAGCAAAATACAATTGCAAGTATGTTCAATGTGCAAGCACGAGATGTGGCAGAGTCTTCCATTGCCAAATTTTTCTATGCCCATGCCATCCCATTCCATGTAGCACGTTCTCCCTATTTCAAACAAATGTTTAGAGATGTGGTAGCAGTTGGTACCTCATTCGTTCCCCCTGGAGAAAATAAATTACGCACTACACTCCTTGACAAAGAATATTCTAAGGTGAGTGTGGTGATGGAGGACATGAGACAGTGTTGGATTAGAACAGGTTGCTCTATAATCATGGATGGGTGGACCGATATTAGACAACACCCACTTATAAACATCATAGTCACATGTTCAACTGGTCCATATTTCCTTAGAGCCATTGATTGTTCTAGAAAGCGCAAGGATGCAGAATTCCAATTTAATCTTTTGAAAGATGCTATAGAGGAGATTAGGGCAACCAATGTTGTGCAGGTGGTTACTGATTCAGCACATGTGTGCAGATTAGCAGGTTTGATGGTTGAGAGTGATTACAAGCACATCTTTTGGACCCCTTGTGTTCATGCGATGAACAATGCATTGAAAGACATAGGGAAGATAGATTGGGTGCAGCAACTGGTTGTAGAGGGTAGAGACATTCAGATGTTTATTTGCAACCATCACACCTCACTTGCCCTCTTTAGGACATTTTCAAGGAAAGAATTTCTCAAGCCTGTAGCAACAAGGTATGCTAGCTACTTTATTTTGTTAGAGAGGATGCTTGAGGTACAGGAGGCTCTACAGTCGATGGTGGTTAATTCAAAGTGGAGTAGATGGTCTATGGCAAGCACTGCAAAAGGGAGAAGCATCAAACTAAAAATTCTTGATGATAATTGGTGGTCCAATGTGAGGTAAAAAATTGTTATTGATTGCTGATTTTATAAAAAAAATATATGATTTTATTATTTTTTGATTTTCTAAGTTCTAACTTGTCTTTTTTGATTTTTCAAATTTTTGTTTGCAGATATATTTGTTCCATCATTTCACCAGTTGTGGATGTCATTAGATATGCTGATATAGACTCTCCAAGTCTTGGAGAGATTTATGAAACTTTTGACTCCATGCTTACAAAAATGAAGAAAGCAATTTCTGACAGGGATCCTAATTCGGGATTATATGAGCAAAAAATTAGGCCCATTGTGATGCGGCGGTGGAACACTATGAACACCCCGCTTCATATGGCAGCCTTTGCTCTTAATCCCAAATGGTATGTACCTAGACCTGGTAGGATGCCTCCTTGTGATGATGATGAGGTGAAAGAAGGGTTTATGAGGGCCCTTGCAAAAATATATTCAATTGATGAGGCCAATCTAGTTCGTACACAGTTCACTGACTTTGTTAATCTCCGAGGTCCAACATTCGGCAAACTAGAGGCCAGGGTAGATAGAACTATAGTAGCTCAAAGGGATCCTATTGGATGGTGGTCATGTCATGGGAAGGATGCACCACAATTGAGGACGCTTGCTATTCGCCTCCTTTCACAGGTAATACATTAGATTAATTGTTTAAGTTTTAACTTTTAAGTTTTTAACATAATTTGATTTAGATTAGTGTTGTAGTTTGAACATTTATATAATCATAATTTAAATTGAATGTCCTAATTAGTAAATTAAAATTACTAATTTAGTTTTTGTCTCGTCTCATAGGTTGCTAGTTCCTCTGCTGCAGAGAGGAATTGGTCAACATACGGCTTTATTCACTCTATCAAGAGGAATAGGCTGACCTCTAAACGGGCAGAAAAATTAGTGGTTGTGCATAGTGCTTTGCGACTCCAGGATCGTCAGACTCCTGAGTACAGACAGACTCCAGCATTACGGTGGGATATTGATCCAGAGGATGTCGCACAAATTTATGAGGATGAGGAGAAACAGGAAGGATTGGTTGGAGTTGCATTAGATGAGCCAGCCCCTCACAGTGACAGTGACTTAGACTCCGAGTCTGATTTTGATGCAATGTTGGCAGATGTCGAGTAGCGGCAGCCATCATACTTTTAACTTTCTATTACTATGTTTTGGACACTTGTGACTTTGTCATTTTGACATTTGTAGTACAAACTTGTAGCCTTTTGGGCATTTCATTATTTTATATCATATGCACATTGACTATTTGACATGAATTATGGTCCATGGATGGAAGCAATTAGGTAGCTGTAGTATTAATTTGTTTGATAATTCGATTCTATGATGTATATGTCAATATGATTGGTGATTACATTTGCAACTTTATGAATGTTCATTGTTATGATTATCATTACTCATATGAATATCTGAAATTTCTCTCTCTCTCTCTCTCTCTCTCTCTCTCTCTCTCTCTCTCTCTCTCTCTATATATATATATATATATATATATATATATATATATATACTATATAGTCGTCCCCCCATCCCCTAAAATCCCCTCAAAAAATTTCCATCCCCGAAACTCGTCCCGCCGTCCCCCCGTCCCGGAGACTCGGTGGAACATAGCTTGAGACACTCTTTCTTGATCATCATACGCCCTTATTGTGATGCTCTTATTTTTGTTAATGGAATCCTCGGCAAATCCCAATTTCTTTATGAGCTTAAGAAAGCAAATATTAAGGCCTACACCTCCATCCACCAGGACTCTTTTGACTTTATTTTAATGGACTAGCACTTGAAGGTGAAGTGTGCAATTATGAGATGGTTGCAGGGGGGAATCTTGGTCAGAGAATGTAATGATATTTGAGGTAACGATGTTACCCACCATAGCCTGGAACTACTCTGTATCAAGGCTGGTAGAGATGGTGGACGCAGCTAACGCTTCGTCAAGTATCTTCCTATGAGCAGCGAAAATTTTCAATAGTTCCATGATGGAGATTTGGGCGGGGGTTTTCTTCAACTAATCAATGACATTGTAGTCATAAGAGATGGATTTTGTATTATTAATGGGGGTCTTAGCTGGTGCCCTGGCAATGGTGACCTTTCCGCCACGTGTGGTGACTCCATAGTCATTATTGGCTCCTTTGACATTTATGACTATTACCATTTCATTGATACATCTGACTATCTCCTCATACACTAGATTAGCGCTAGCATACTTTTGTTTGCCTTTATTGTTCCCCTGATTATTTCCTTGATTGTGGTTCGGCATTGGATTTGTGTATATTTTTAGATCTTGGTTTTTGGTTGGTTGCTCGACATGGATAATTTTATCCTTGATGAGGTCTTGGATGATGTTCTTTAACCTCATGCAATTGGCGGTGGTATGTCCCTTGACTTTGCGAAAGTCGCAAAGGAGGTTCTCATTGTACCACGGTGGTTTGGTCTTGGGTTTGGTGTACTACTCGGAGTTAGAGATTTTGATTAGGTTTTCTTTGACCAATTTTTTCATTATGGACTCAATTGATTCTTTGAGAGCTATGAATTTCCGCTTGGGAGGGTATTTGTTGCCGGGAGGTGGTCCTCCTTGATTTCCTAATTTATTGATTTGATTGGTGGAAGGTGGTTGTTGTGCCACTACCGCATTAGTCTGCATGTTGTTGCGATTATGATTTTGCAGTTGATGATGGGTTTGGACGTTCTACTTAGGGGCACTAATGACCACTCTAGCATCTACCACGTCGTCATTTGTGATACTTTTATTCCTCGACCATGTTCAAGGTTTATCATTATAGTTGTTGGATGGGTGGTTGTCCTGTGGTGGAGTGAATGTTGATGCGCCTCCTCACGCAGTAAGGGCTCTTTCAATGTTGAGCGCCTTTGGGATCAGTTGATCATATGATGTGATGCATTGCATTTTCAAGTAGAACGCCAAGTTTTCATCTAGATTGGCTATGATAGTGCAAACTTGTTGTTCTTCTAGAATGGTCCATTTGCTTTGGTTGGCCTTGGATCACCACCTTTGCAAGAATGATGTGAATAGCTCTCCTTTGGTTTGTTTAAGTGCTGATAGTTCTTCCAAACTAACATTTGCACCCATGTTGAAAGCATAATTCTTAAGGAAAGCTTCTACGATTTCTTCGAATGTTTTAATGCTCATGGGTAGGCGAGAAAACCATTCCATGGCTGGACCAGTTAGACTTCGAGGGAATAGCCGCATTAGATATGTTTCATCGTATGCGACTTCAATGAAATGCACCTGAAATTCCCTAATGTGGTTTTCAGGGTTAGCTGTTCCATTATACTTGTCAAATTTGGGGATCTTGAAACCCTTTAGGAACAGTATCATAGTGAGACTTCTGTTGAAAGGATAAGGGCACAAGTTGCCTAGTGTTCTTGCCATCTTTCCTACTTGTAAGTCCAACACTTACTATGAAAGCAGTTTAATTTGTGTTGCGACATCTTTGCTCGGATCGGGAGGTGGAATGAACATGTTTTGAGGTGTTTGAGGTATTTGATGGGTGGGAGGAGTACTAGTGGGAATTTGCTGCAAACTCTGCTATGTGTTCAAGGCTTGTTGGTATGCTTGCATTTGTGTCAACAATGTTTGTTGTTGATCTTGCTATTGTTGTTCCAACAATGCTTGTTGCTGGTCCATCTGTTGTTGTTCCCATGAAGCATGTTGTTGGTCAAGCTGAAGTTGCGCTAACAAGGCTTGTTGTTGGTCTAGCTATTGTTGTGCCAACAAAGCTTGTTGTTGGTCGAGTTGTTGTTGTTCCAACAAAGCTTGTTGTTTGGCTTGTTGTTGTGCCTGAAATTCTTGTAGGGCTTGTTGGTATGCTTGTAGATGGATCACTTGTAATTGCGCTTGGTATTGTGCTTGGGCTTGATCTTGAGCTTGAGCGTGTGCTTGGGTTTGTGCTTGAGCTTGCGCTTGGGCTTGGTCTTGAGCTTGTGCTTGTGCTTGAGCTTGCACTTGGGCTTGGGCTTAATCTTGTGCTTGAGCTTGAGCTTGCTACTTTTGCTTGAGTACTCTTTGTTGGTTGGCCTTTTGAATAGTTTGGATTAGGGTGGTGAATGAATTCGTTGTGTTGGATTTTGGTGGGATTGGTGGTGGAATGGGAATAATGCCAATCATTGTGATAGGTGAAAGGGTTACGGTGGTGGTTGGGATTTGGGTTGTTGGAGGGGTGGTGGAGATGTTTGGTCCTTGAGAAGGCATGCTTTGGGATATTTGAGGACCAATTGGTGTACTTGTGGGGGTGGTTTGAATGGTCGTGATTTGTTGTTGTGATGCTGCGGGCAAAAAGAGAGAACTTGATGTGATGTTCATATTGCCCAAATCTGAGAAGCTATCGATGTTTAGGGGAGGAAAACCTAATCTGAGAGGCGATGTGGTTGTGAATGGAAATGGGGGTAGAGGTGGTAGGCTACCCTGGAAAGAAAAAGGATCAACAACTTCGGTTGTTCTAAACAAATCACCTTCTCCTTGTGGTAGAGAAGTTGGTATGTTTAACTGATATGTTGGTGAGGCGTGAAATGAGGATGATCCTGCGGGATTATGAAATGTGAGTGGAACATATGGGTGTAATGGATTTTTTGAAACAAAATTATCCAATGTGGTGTTGACAGCCACCTCTTTGTTGGTCACAAGGTGATGCCTTTGTAACTCTCGAAACATGGAACTCCCCCTTATTGCATTTGGTGAGGTTGGTGTGATGGCTAAGGTGGTGTGAGGTATTTCTTGATTGACATTTGACATTGGGGATGCATTTGTAAGAGGCATGTCCGTACTGGTGCTTGTGTCAAGGTCGGGAGGGAACTATATCACTCCTTCTGCTAACGTGCTTAAGTATTTGAACATAGCACTAACAATTTTTTGGTTCTCTGGATCTTGAACCATTTTCATTATTTCGGATTGCATCATCCCCATGTCTTCATTTATGATATTCTCTTCATGGCTCTCCTCTTGAGGATTTTGTGATGACAAAGGAGAGTTATTTGGGGGATTGCTTGATCCCGCAAGGTTTATTTCGGATGTTAACTGACTCATGTTCACGGAAGTTGATATTTCGTTGATATTCTCCATGTTCTTCTTGTATTGAGATCTTGTTTGGACCATAAAAAATAGGGATTTTTTTATCCTAACCTTTTATGCCCAAAAGAGAAGAACTAGGGAAGTTAATGATCAAAGAGGGTGGTAATGATGATGGGATAACTGGATGAAATGAGTGAATGAAACCTTTTGAAGAACTTTTGAAGGGGTATGCTAAACTATTAGGCCTTAGATTGATGGTGATAATTTGACTAGATGCGTTATGTCAAACAGGATTGTAGTGAAGTTGTATTCCCTAGGAAGTTGTGTTATCATAGGGGAACTTGCACAAGTGGATGAATTGGCTAGGTGTGTTAAGCCAATGTGATTGTGAACCAATGAACCTCAGGAAGTTGCATTAGCCTAGAGGTAAATTCATCCAAGGGATTTGACTATTTCTACTAGATGTGTTAAGCCAAAATGGAATGATGTTGGTTTAGCCCTTTTAGTTTAGCATGAGTGATTTTTCTAAAGTTTTTAAGAAGTTTGTTGATGGGATGAGAATTTGACTGATGGAGAGATGAATGAAGATGACGACTTTGATCCTAGAATTGAACCTAGACACAACTCTCTTTACAAAACCTTGGTATTGAAGAACACGCTAGACTTCATATGGGAGAAAAGTAAACCTTTCAAAAAGTTCGGGATTTTGTTGATAGTAGAACGCATACAAAGTTGGATTATTCCTTGAGGATTTTTTGTAGAAGTTGTAAACAAGTCTTTCTCTTACTTCAAGGAGCATCTCATGGCATTGTTCATGGGATTTTAGACTTATCTTTTTGAACTTTGGTTTTGGAATCTTGATCTTTCAGGAAATCATTGGGAACAACACATATGAGGTTCAATTTTGTCTCTTATCTTGGCTTAATGAATTATTTTTACCAAAGACACTTGCTTGCTTATGTTTCAAACTATATGTCTAATGTCTCACTTCCTTTTTCATCCCACAAGGTCCATTATGTGTAAATCAAAGGAAATAAGACAAAATTCTCCTATGTTTAACCTTATTGAAAACAAATGACGATAGAATCCAAGAACTTAGAAACCTCTAAGGATAGAATCCCTAGGGAAAGCAAGAGTGTTCAATTTCATCAAAGGTATTTGTCTCCTTAAAGGGGTTTGAAATTTGATGGTTTTGTGAATGTTTGTTTTCAAGTGTTTTAGGACCAAGCAATGTATGTTTTCCAAGCACTTTTACAATCCTAGGATGATGAGGCAATATCTTGTTGGGTTCCCACTTGGATAAATCCAGCTGCGCATATCTTGTGTGAATGGCTAAATGCTTGACCACACTGGCTCCCCTCCACGGCACACACTTCTCAAGTCAGCCAAGAATTAGTACCCATGAATCTCCCATGGCATACCTTCCATTTCTACAAAAAAACCGCATGTATAACGTGGGGTGGCTTCAAAGGACATGACCTTTTGCACCAACAAGATAGGCAAGGTTTTGGCCTTCTAAAAATTTGGTTCGTAATCGGGGTACCCATTCAGGAGGCCACACGAGAGGCAAGATCAACCCATATAAAGAGTATCACCTGCTTATCTGTAGGAGCTCCTGTAATGATGAACTTTCCTCACCATTCGAATTTGTATACCGGTTGGGAATAGCTTGGTGTTTAGCTTTTTACCGGTTGAGTCGTTCCCTTGGGGTGAGTACTATTTCCCACCAAGGAAGTCCCTCTAAAGGTGTACAATAGCGAGTAAGAGCATTCGTAGTTTGATCATCTTTGTTTGCATGAACAAAGAGAGAACACTCACAATGCCTTTTTCTCACGCTAGACAAGTTTGTTCAATTTTAAAATGCCCAAATTGAAATGTGGAGGTAATATTTTATGCAACTTAGTGTCACCAAAAGGACTTTTGATTCTCAAGATTGCCGTGAAGCACGAGAGAAGCGCATACGCCCTTTTAAATGACACTACCTTGCAAAAAAGATTACAAAGCACAAAATACACATGTTCATTTTAATTTCCTCAAAGCAATGATGAGTTCTTTTTAAGCACCAAATGAAATGTGAGATTGCCTTTGTTCAATTGTTAACCTTTAAACAAAATCTATTATGTTTGTCTAAGGTTCCTTTTAACCCCTTGGCAACTTTTGAAAATAAATTTGATTTGTTTATTTTAGAACCCAAAAGAAATTTAGTGCCCTAAGATCAAATGAACTTATCAAATTCCTTAAAAAGTTTTGAGGAACACTTTGTACAAAATGAGCATGGTGTCATAATAAAAATTTGCTTATTTTTTTAAACCCAAAGTAAATTTAGTGTTCCTAAGGCCAAATATTTTTTAACAAATTTCTTAAAGAGTGTTGAAGAACACTTTAGTGTTTGAAAACACTTTGGGTTTGGTGAACATGATGTCATGATGAACTTCTTCCTTTGCTCCAACCTGCAAAATGACAGAAAACCAAAAAGCAAAAAGATAGAAAACAACGTCAAAGATTAAAAAATCATAAATTTAAAAAGCACATGTCAATTTTAAACTTCACTATTTTTTCATGGCGGAGTTTGCAAAAGCGATAGAGTTTGACAAAAGGGGCGCTATATAGGGCCGCGCGGTTGACTTTGGGCGGTGCTCTATAAAAATAGAAAGTGCAAAAGCGGCACGACAGAGGTAAGCGGCACAATTTGGAAGCGGCCTGGTTTGAAAATTCAAAATTTTTTAGGCGAGAGAACTAGAGTGGCGGAGTTTGGAGGAAGCACAGTGCGATACAGTGTCGTGGTGATGAAAGCGGTGAAGTATTGCGCTGCAGGGGTGAACGCGGTGAAGTTAGGAGATTTGAAAAATAACAAGCGGGGAGAAAACGCAAAGAAGTTAGGAACTTAAGCGCGGGTCAGTATGGTGCCGCATCTCTGAAAGCGGTGAAGTATTGCACCGCAGTGCTGAAAGCGGTGAAGTATTGCACCGCAGTGCTGGAAGCGGCAAAGTATAGCACTGCGCAGTTGAATTTCCTGTGTTTGCAAGAAAAATGTTAAAAACCATGAAATTTTGGAAAAAATGTTATTGAATCTTTGATTATGCCCTCCTTCTAGCGCCAAAATGTGAACCCCTAAACCTGCAAATGCAAAAGAGCAACAAAGCACATTAGTATGTTAGATCAAATGCATGTACACAAGCATGAGAGATTACCCATGAAATCCATCTATTCAAACTAAATTAGGAAATAAATTACACAATAAACTTAAATAAAAGAGATTCAATCATAATTAAGCTAATAGCATGATCTTATGGGGGAATTGGTGTCAATGAAGTGTTGCAATTGGCCCTTTCGCAGTTCCTAAATAGCAATGGTGTGTGATTGAGAAATGGTCAAATCTCCAAAGAGATTTGAGCATAACCTTGTTACAATTTATGAAAATGGTGAATGATTGAGTGCAATGGGAAAAATTAGCTCTCAATGTGAAGAGAGTAACTTTGCATGAAAATTGTGGATGAGAAGTGAGGAGAGAAGTCTCCAATTTATAACTTTCAATTTGGAAGAGAAAGTGAGATTTGAGCAATGTGGGATAAAAGATGATCCAATGGCATTGTGTCACTTGTCCACATGTGATTGGATGAGGAATGAGCACATTTTGGCCAATGTGCATGATAAATGCATAAATTTGAATTTTGAAATATTGAAATGACAAGGTGGATGAGAAGTCAAATGGAGTTATGACCACTTGGTTCAATGCAAAGGACATGTAAGATATCTTAAATGCCTTGTTGGAAGGACTAAGTCCACTTGGCCTTTTTGAATTCAAATGAGGGAATATTCTCTTTTGATGCTTTGTGAGGGAAAATAGATGAATTAATAAATCAAAGTATCTGATTTATTGTGCAAGTTGCATTCTCTAGAGAATTTTAAGGAAATAGATTAACTTAATCATGGTTTTGATTAATTTAATGAAGAATTAGGTGATGTGACAATTTAGACTTAAATTTATGAATTGATTTAAGTCAAGAATTGAGGAGAAATGATTTAATTAAATAAATGATTTGATTTATTTAATCCAAAGGGAATATGTTAGATTAAATCAAATAAGGTTTAATTTATTTAATTTAATAAGAGGACTTTAGAGATTTTAATCAAATAAAATGATTTATTTAATTAAACAGGGATGTAAGGTTAATTAAATTAAATTGATTAATTTAATTACAGGAGGAAGTAGACTTAATCCAATAAATAATGATTTATTAAATTAAGAGACAGAATATGATGAAATGCTGAGAACATGATTTAGGAAGAAATGTTGTTAGTAATCAGGATTAAGTGTGCCAAAATGAACTTGTACATTTTCCATGTCTACAAAAAGAGATTACTAACGTTGCCCCTATTGAAAATTCATAATTTATGCCTTAAAAGCAAGGCTAGAAGAGGTGAAAAGAATAAATTGCTTGAGAATAAGTTAGAATAGGGTGGAAATAGAGTGAGGTTGTGGATTTTGATGTGTTCAAAATGTTTTCAAGCATAGGGGAGGTCAAAAGTATGTTATGGCATGATGCCCTAGTTGGGAAAAGAGGGGTTTTCAATGAAAAAGAGAGGTTTGAGGGAGTAAAAGTGGGTAAAGTCAGGGGGCAGCATAATTTGGTGGTTAATTAAGTTTGTGTAGGAAGAATGAAGAGTGTTGGAAGAGGTTTTGAGGTTGTATGAGGTTCGGGTTTGGGTTTGGGGATTCGGTTCGTCGGTTCGGCCAAAATGTTTTTGAGGGGGATTCGGATCATTTTGGGTTCGTTAGTACAAAACATATGTAATAACAATATATATATATATATGTATATATATGCAGCCTAGAAGCATGAATTAGGATTAGAATATCACATAACATCATATAAACAACAAAACCACCATAAACTTGAATGTCATTTAAAACATGCATGATAAATATTTATCGTTGAAACTTGAATTGTGGTAGCTTGATATACACAGTCTATTGATGTCAGGGTTCAATTTGTATGATTTTGAAAAAAGAAGCCAACTGAGTAAAGTTATCAACATTCTTCAGAAATCATAAGAATTTGTTTAGTACACGAGCCATTTTTATGTCTTCTTGCAGTCTCAAACATTATTTTGTATCATTGTTACATTGGTCTTGAGAGTGGTAGCTTAATATAGCTCCACAATACAAAATTCGGTTTACCTATGCAGTGTAACAGTGGCATAGGTCGATGTTTCTTTGAAAGAACCAAAGGGTGACTACACAATTGAAGTGTATAAACACATATCTTTTTGTAATATCAAGGATACTTTTTGAAATCTTTTTATGAATCATTCCATGCAATACCAATTGAAAACGTGTTTTTTTCTTTTACATAAAGTTGTTTAGCATCAATCAATTAATATTCAAGACAAACCATGAAAGACAACAATGATCAATGCTAGGGATAACCAATTAATAAGTATACACATGAATAATTCAAGCATGTACATGTGAAAAAGGGAAGCACAAGTACTCAAAAACACATAATTCGTGAAGTATACAGACGAATACATAGTATACACAAATTAATACAAAGTATATGCACGAATACAAGGTATACGCATGAAAACAAGTAAGTCACAAAGTATACATTGGAACACAGGTAAGTCACAAACTATACACGTAAGTTGTAAAGTATACACTTGAATACACGTAACTCACATCTATTGAACCATGAATTTAGAATGCAAATATGGACACCATCGATAAGAAATATTTGTATTAACCAAATAGCCATGTAGGCATACATCAATATATGTTGATATAAGTATGAGATATAGGTATAAAATAGCCATATAGGCTTACAAGAATGCCATATAGGCATACAATGTCAAATATATCCAATACAAAATATGTACAAAAATGTCATGTAGGCATACAACAAAGGGCTTTGGAATCAAAATTCATCGCTCTCGATCCCCTCGAAATAAAATATTTCCCTTTGCTTGTCAATCAGATGGCGATATGTTTGTCACTCATTTATGTTGCGGTCGAGGAGTGCTCTTGGTTCTCCTCCTAGTGTTTAGTTCTTTGTGAAGTTTTATTTTTTACAATAAGAAGTAAAGACATTAATATATAGAAATTACATTATAAAAGATTATATATTTAACAAAATAATCACTTACCGCCATCTGATGATCACTCTCCTCAAGGGAAATATTCACATGCCCAGGTTGAGGTGTGCTAAAGCCCTGTATAAACCATGCAAATAGAAATTAAACCAGGAATCAATAATGGTTTGCATTTTCACTAGAACTAACATCTATAACAACGAATGTAAATTAAAATTTAGTAATTTGCCTCATACCTCCCCTGTTAGAGCCATCAAGAATTCTATAGCAGATGAAACACCAATCTCCATTGCCCTCATCACATTCGAAGGTGTCCCTTCTTGCAACAGCTGAAAATAAAACAACAAATTATTCAATCACAAAAACTACAATAGTGATCCATGTCATGACTTATAATGTATGAGATAATAAACAAAATTTTGAGTAATTTTATTAAACTATATATTTCTGACTATCATGCTTACTATTTTCCCTAACCATATCTTGTTTGAAAGCACGTGTTTTTAGGCTTTTACCCATAGCAGCAATCCAGTGAACCGTTTGATAAAATTATTTCATAGACATGTACAATAACTGTGGTGGCATAGAGAAGGCAGTGAACTATTTGAAAAAATGCCTCAAAGAAATGGGGTCTCGTGGTGATGGAATGTCATTACAAACAAATGCACGTCATGCCATTCCATCACCATAAGACCGCATTTCTTTCAAGCATTTTTTCAGATAGTTCATTGCCTTCTCTATGGTATTATTTCTCACTATTATGCTTTGATAGATATTTTTCTAAGCATCCATAGTTTTTTGGAAAGCACCTATTTTAGGCTTTTAGCCATAGCAGCAAAGAAGTGAGTAGTTTGATAAAATGCTTTAGTACACATGTATGAAAAATGTGGTATCATAGAAAAGGTGGTGAGTTGTTTGAATAAATTCCTCGAAGAAATATGGTCTCATGGTGATGGAATGGCATTCCATCACCATTAGACCGCATTTCGTTGAGGCATTTTTTCAACCTACTAGTTGCCTTGTCTATGCTATTGCTTACTATTATGCTTTGATAGATTTTTTTCCAAGAATCCATAGTTTGTTGGAAAGCACCTTTTTTAAGATTTTAGCCATAGCAATGAGGAAATGAATTGTTTGATAAAATTCTTTGGTATACATGTATGGAAAATGTGGTAGCATAGAAAAGGCAGAGAGTTGTTTGAAAAAGTGGTGTAGGTGCACCTTTACAAGAGCATGCCTCCATGAGGCAAATTTAGGATTTTGAGGCTGTATAGGTATTTTCATGATGTAATAAGGCTTAAATAGCAATTTTCAAGTTTTTAATGGTCTTTGGTAGTCATTTTAGGCATAAATTGTAAAGTTGTAGAATCTTAACAAAAGTTGTCAATCAATGTTGCAAAAATGCAAAAAGGTGCCAAGTGGAGGAATATGAAGAGTCAAGGTAGTTGTAGAGGCAATATTAGGTGCTTAGGAAGTTGAAATTATTGGGTAAGTGTTTAAAAGATGTGATTCATCATTTTTAGTTGTTATTGAAGCATTTTGAAGGAGAAAATTAATAAAATATCATTGTTATACTGTTATTTTCTATGTTTTCCTCCATCATCTGCCAGTGTACGGTTTCGTGCAGGTGGTAGTGCATATATAATATGTGTGAATTGAAGGATTTAGGTATTGGAATCAATTTAAAACTAATTTGAGTGTTTGATATTGAGTTTCAAGCTTTTGGTGGCTTGATTTCTCTAGGCAGTTAGAAAATAGGGGCTAAGGGTTTGATTGCCCAAATGAACTAAAAATTCCATTCCACCTTTCTGTAGCAACTATTGCTTAGTGGAATGGACCAGTCTAAAGTATGAGTAGGTGTATAAGGTAATTAATTGGTTTGGTTAATTTTTTGTGTGAGTTCTCCTCGCTGCCCTAGTGAAAAACCTGTTTTGGCGCCTTTTAAACAAGGCTAGAGTGAGTGAAAAGAGGACAAGGTTTTAGAAGTGGATAAAATCCCCAAAAAACTATGAAAGAAGGTGAATTGGAGGGTTTTTATAATATCTAAGAGGTTGTAAGTGGTCATATAAGTGAATAAGTGAGAAACCCTAGGTGAAAGAGGGTGAAAACTAGTGAAAAAGAGTGATTTTGTGAAGGAAGTGTATGTAGATTTTTGGGGCAGCACTATTTGAGGATGGAATGAGAATGTACAGGCATAAATAAGCCTGATTGAAGTGATTATAAGCTTCTGAGAGGTCAGGGGATAAGAGTTTCAATAAGCCCTAATTGATTGCAAGGAAAGTGAGGGTTTTATGAAAAGGGTTCTAAATGAGTGAGAGGAGACCCTAAAGTTGAATAATCTGAGGTTTTCTTGGTTGTATTTTGACTGTTTGGAGGTTTAAAGTGTTGTTTTTTTATTTGGAGAGGTGTCTCTTTGAAAAAGAGGCCTAATTATGGCCTAATTCAACATCAAAGGCTAGATTTGGGACAGTTGCTCCAAAAGAGTTGCAAGTGAGTTTCAAATCTATGAGAGCAGGCCATAATGGGTGCCTAGTTTGGAGCATAAACAAGGCAGTGAACTATTTCAAAAGATGTCTCAGTAAAATGTGGTTTCATGGAACTTCATGACAAGAAAATGCAATTGGAAGTTTCTCCTAGACTTATTATTTATGCTATGTGAAGTAATTACATCACTACTTATGTTGACTTTCTAATCAACTATATTGTAGTTGAAATTTTTTTATCTATCAACATCTAGTTATTGGTTATGGAATGTGAAGTAATGCTTTGAATTTGAATGTTGTGCAATGCAACATAATCAACGATATGAATATAAAATACACAAATCTATTAAGTAAAATTCATTAGTTAAACTCTTTGTTCTGTTACCTACGTGAAGGTTTGACTAAATCCATTGGCACCAAGAGGTGTTCCCTCGAAACCTCCAATATTAGCCTATTAAACATCCAAAATCACATACTAAAATACCATTCGTAAAATAATTTTATTAACATGTAATAAATTTATAATTGTTTACTAGTTACATACCCCACTGATAGGTGTACTGCAAAAATAAGTAGGTGTAGGGACGGTGTATCCAGTATCAACACTGTGACCTTGCAAGTTTATTAAAATCATAAAACTAAATTAGTTAATCTTGCATTTCAAAATTGAAATTCAATAAATTAAATTCAATGAACATGCTAACTTTTACCTGACTATCAATGTCATACACATCATGCAAAATGTCAGTTGCCCTCTCCATCTCCATAGTTGTAGACAAGTCGCCCCGCAAGATTCACACATATGGGATCGAAGCCCACCTATCAAAGACTCCCCTGGATGGTGCTATACAAGAGGGATAACATGTTGCATGGCACTCTATGTCAAAGAGATGATGGCCTGCAGAGTCTCTACATCAGCACTCTCCTTTGTGATGGAAGGGATGACGATGTGCTCATGAGGCGGCCTGGCGAGAGGTTGTCTCACTTGCCACCTAGGATCCAGTTGTGCACCAGATCTATCTTGTGCCGACCCCCCACCTCTCCCCTAGAAGTTCCTCAGATCAAAATAATTTGGGATTTTGTTCAAAATGAACTTAGTGTATAGTTTCTTGAGAAAATACTATGGGACTTCACAATAGTTGCATTGTGGGTCATCAAAAACCATGTACCACCTATCTCAAAAAAAATTGTAATCTCTTGGTGGTTGCACCGATGAATAGGAAACCTCTTCGCATTGAGGGAGATATTTTCATTTGACTATGGGTATGTGAATAATGCACACAAATCTAATTTTATAATTTTTAAATCTTTTACATCTTTATATGATAATTTATCTTGATAAAAATCCCTAGCCGCCTACCTCCTATCCTCCCAACCAGATAATTGTTTGTTGATTGAATCTACATTTTTTAACATATCTTGCAGTCAAGTTTCCAGGGTCATTCTTTTCGCATTTGAACTGTTTATTTTGTTCAACCTCCCGATTAAATCCTCAATTTGTTTTCTATTATTCTCAATTTCACCCATTAAATTTTTTTGAGTGCCAAGAGGGTATTGAGGGATTGGTGGAAGAGGTTATTGTTGTGGTTGAGTATTTTCTTGTTGAGGATTTTTCTCTTGTTGTGCATTTTGAGGAGGGTTTCTAGGTTGATTAAAATCTCCTACAATTTCAAAAAATAAATATCAAATACAACCTAAAACTAACAAATTCAAAAAAAAAAAATCAATCCTTACCTCTTTCACCTCCTCGTCGATGTGGTGGCATCCTCGTGATGAATCAACAACTGTTGATGAAATTTTTTGCACAAAATCACCTCCTAGAATGCAAGCGTGGAATTCTCAGGTTTTTGGCCGCAGGCAACAAAAAAACCAATCACAAATGAAAATGAAATTTGATTCTTTTTTTTTCTTTTAACATGACATAACATGAGTGTGTTATGGGCTTATGGTGGCCGAGCCTCAGGGTCAGCACACCAAGCCATAACGTGAGCATGTTATAATGTGTGTGCGTTATGAGTTTTTAAAAAAAAAAAAAATAGTGGCCACGAAATTGCTACCCATCTACATGCACTTACCCCCATGTGGCATAAATTTCAATTTTAACTTAAGTTTCTTTCAGGATTTTGTCTCTAAAACCCTAAGGTCAGCTTGTATGGTTTTATTTCAGGAATATTAGGGAATGACTTGTATAAATAAGCCTCAAAATCCTAATTCATCATTATGCATCACTCAACTCACTTTCCTCTCAAGCACTTCTCTCTCTCTTCTCAAGCAAGCTAGGGTTTGCATCCTAGGTCACCAAGACATCTTTGTTGAAGCATTCAAGGGTTGAACCATTGTTGCAACTTAAGATCATTCATCATGACAAGGTATTAAGTCCATTACTTTTCATTTCATGCTTTCTTACTTTTTTTCATCATTTGATTTAATTATCTACAAAGGGGCTTGACCAAGGCAAGCCCCCATACTCTAACAATCAACATTTTTTCTTCCTTCTTTGTGTGTTTTCTGATTTAGGTATCTTGGAAGCTTGGATATCACTCGAGAGTAGATTCAAGACTTCTTGGAGACACCTCCTTTTTGGTTAGCTTAAGAATCTACACAAAAGGACACCTATAGCCTGAGAATCAAAGTTGCAAATATGGACACCCAAAGAAGTAGAAAGTGAAAACCGAGACCTCCAGATCCCACTTTCAAACTTCCCAAAAGGCTGAAAGGGACTAGGTCACCATTAGTGGTGAACTAGCCCCACCATAAAAGTATTTTTGGGTTTTCTATGGATCTGAGTACCCTTTTGGTAGAAACGGGCTCCGACAGATTTTCCCAAAAAAAAGGACTAGATCACCCACAATGGCGTAAGTGTCCTTCTCAACTTCTGCAATAGTTTTTCTAGGATTCTAGACCTTCATGCCATCCCTTTTCAACCTCCAGGTGCACATCTTTCTTTTTGTTCATTTATGTAGCTATTTGTTTATGTTTCCTAGGTTATTTTGCATATCATAGTATGTTTTCCAACATAGTTTCATTTCCTAGGTTTTTCATTAGTATTTTGTTTCTTTTATCCATTTCCATCACTTAGACTATTTCATTTAGACATAATCACACATGACACATCCCCTATCTTTGAATTAACTTACCCAAAAATCATATCATTAGGTGAAAGAGATCCCATTCATCCAAAGCTAGCTTCTAGGTGAAAAACCCTATAAGCTCATTAGGGAATCATCTTTCCCTTCTTGTATATCTTTTTGGTGGTTCACCCACTTTGATGAATATGGAAGTACGGTGATATATACTTTTGGAGGGTGAGATTCAACCATCTAGAGGAGGATGGAATCCTATGGAGACCATACCAGCTTGTATTATAGTTGTCAGATCACACTAGATAGCTGAGGAGACTAAAGATGGACAATTTTTTGGTGGGGTGGCATGATCACATAGTGCGGCCCTTCTACTATGATCAAGTGATGAGATAGTTTGAATAGGTGCAAACACCACCCCAGCCATGGTTTTCATTTAGGAGATCCATTTGGAGTGCTCGAAGGTTGGGTGATACAGCACAGTTCACACTAGATGATGTCATCCAAAGTGACTTCGACTATTCTAATCATGATCAGCCACCGATGGATGATGCAGATGATGTTGGTACCTGTGGGGTCATGAGGAGTGATGGATAGCATCATGAACATATCTGGTGTTTCTGATGGATGAGCCAGTGGGAGATGCAAGACCTGTACCAGATGAGGGAGATGAGAGGGAGGACAGAGCCGAAGAGACACACTACAGGGCTATAGATATATTTACTGACATTATCGATGAGGAGTATGATGAGGATGCAGACTCAAATTATGACGGATAGGAGGGAGAGGAGGAGGAGGAGGATAGAGTTGAGGAGCCACCACTGAGTGATGATGATGAGGCAGCAGCCAAGGACTGATATAAGTGGGGAGAGGTCTCACCCATCCATATGACTAGATCCCGAATAGCAATAGCAGAAGGCGCCAGCACTCAAACCTGAGGGGAGGCTAGCACATCATTCATGCCGCCTGCACAAGATGAGGTGGACATTGCTCATCTCACCAAATATATAGGTGATGATATCTAATTTTTGATATATGTATGTTATATTTTGATGTATGATTTGATGCATATATATATATATATATATATATATATATATATATATATATCATGATGTGTATTGATTAAATTTTTTTTGATCTTGCAGGGCCCTTAGAGGATTGGTGAGGGCTCTACCGTCAGGTGGCCGCAGAGATGGACTCTGATTATGTGCCCCCATTGATCATGGAGTGAGATCCAAATATGTTGAGACCCTTCGTGAGACTACGGGAAGCATATGAGGGCCTGAGGAGACAGATCCGTCAAGTCAAGTTTGCACCACAAGCACAATTGTCACAGAATCTAGTAGAGGAGGAGAGACTAGAGAGAGAGGTGGCACAGTTGCAGGCAGAGAGGGATCAGATAGTAGGAGAGTAGCGGGTGACACTCAGGCAGATGGAGGGGATGGAGTTCACGATCAGATTTGGTGGATCATGATCATGATCATGCATGATTATCTCTCGTCATCCTACTACTGATGTAGTGCAAGTACTAGATCTCGATGGATCTAGTAATTAGAGTCCTCGGTGGCATTGTATATTATGATGATATGTACAGAAAAAAATTGATATATATATATATGCATTTTGATGTTACATGTTGTGATTTAGTGTGTGGATGTTAAATATCAATGTGATTAATTAAATAGGATTATTTAATTAATGTCTACATGCTTTAAGAAGATTAATGTGATCTAATTAAAAACTTAGTATAGTTTCTAATGAGATACAACATAAAGAGTGAGTACATGTCATGCACTTATTTTCAGTAACATAACACACAAGAAGGAAAATTGAATAGTATGAAATCTAAAGCAATTAGAAAATGAATTAAATAATCACTTTAGTGTTCAAGACACATGCATAATGATTTGTCAAGAACGAAGCAATGAGAAATCCCATAGGATATAATCCAAAGTTTTAACAACACTGCTCTAAAATTCATACCATCCAAAAGGGGATTAGACATAGTACTGACGCAAGTGTACAACATTAATGGGGTCTTTAAGAGGAGTGTCGTCATGTTTGGTTAAGGTATAAGCACCAAATCCATAATTTGTATTAACCACATAGGGGCCTAACCAATTAGGACTGAACTTTCCTTTGTCAGCGTAATCGATGGTAGTATTATGTTGGTTTTCATATAAAACCAAATCACCTTTGTTAAATGTTTGAGGATTGATACCTATATCATGTTTGTGTTTCAATTGTTTAGTGTAAGCTTGAAGATGCTCGAGAGTGTCGATACATTGTTCATCAAGCATTTCAAGTTGGTGTAATCATTGTTTAGCATAGGTGTCATTATCGATAAGACCCTGGAGAGCAATCTGCAATGTGGGGATTTATAATTCTAAAGGTAGGACAGCCTCGGTACCGTAAACAAGGTTGAAAGGTGTATTTCTCATAGAAGAGCGAACACTTGTGCGATATGCCCATAACGCATATTGCAATTGTGTATGCCAATCTTTTTGGTTTTGGTTAACAGTCTTCTTAAGGATTTTTTCTAGGATTTTATTAGTACTTTCCGCTTGACCATTAAACTATGGGTAGTAAGGTGTGGAAAATCGATGTTGAATATGGAAGGTCTCAAGAAAATTCTTAACATTATTGTTCTTAAATGGTGTACCATTGTCTGAGACTAACATGAAAGGAAGGCCAAAGCGAGTGATGATGTGTTCCAATAAGAAACAACATATCACCTCAACAATTGTAGATCGGAGGGGAATAGATTCTACCCATTTGGTGAAATAGTCAGTAGTAGTAATGATAAATGTATGTCTAGTAGAAGAAGGTGGTGAGATTTTTCCAATTAGGTCCAATCCCCACACAGAGAACGGCCAAATAGGTATTTGGGCATGGAGCTCAGAAGCAGGAGCGTGGATCAAATGGCTATGTTCTTGGCATTGATCACATCACTTGACATATGCATAGCAGTCATTCTCCATGTTTTTCCAATAATAACCCATGCGAAGGAGCTTTTACACTAAGGTTTTTCCTCCAAAATTTCCTCCACAAGTGCCAGAATGGGCTTGTTCGAGGGCAATATGAGTTTCAGCATCCTTGAGGCATCGTAGAAGAATTTCATCAAAGGATCTTCTATACAATGTATCAACAAGGATTATGTACTTAGTGGCTAAATTTTTTAAGCGAATGCGGGTATTTCTAGTTGTAGGTTTGGGAATAGTACCATCCTTCAAATAATTATAGATGGCATCATACCATTCACATGAATTATCTAGAAAAGTGGGAAGGACATCATCAAGTTTATCGTTGATGGAGGGTCTCATAATGGGGTGGATGGTAAAGACAATTGTTTCAGAAGGATTTATAAGAGATATAAGAGAGGTTGCACTAGCCATTGCATCTGCATGACGATTATCTTTTCAAGGGATGTTATCAATGGTGAACGAGTCAAACTGCTCTAACAAAGTTAGGATGAGATCCTTATATTGTGATAGTTTATCATGTTTAGTTTGATAAAGACCGTTGATTTTCTTAATCACTAATTATGAATCACCATAGATCTTGATATCCTTAATGCCCATGACTAAAGCAACATGCAATCTAGTGATAAATGCACCATACTCAGCTATGTTATTTGTACATAGGCAATTGAGGCAATAGGATAAGGGAATAGGCTTACCTACAGGTAGAATTAAAATAACTCCAACATCGGAGCTTGTTCGACACTTGGATCCATCGAAGTACAATTCCCATGTAGGAAGTTCTATGGTAAACACACTATCATCGGGGAAAGAGTCATCGGTAGGTAACGCTAAAGGTGAAGGAGCATCAGCTAAATGGTCGATTAAGGCTTGGCCTTTTATTTCTTTTTGAGAAACAAACTTAAGGTCAAACTCGGTTAACAACATGACTCATTTAGCGAGATGTCCTGAAAGATCCATTTTATTGAAAAGATATCTGAGAGGATCAAACTTTTTCATTACTTTTATTTCTACATTGAGTAAGTAATGTCACAACTTACTAGTAGCGAATATAAGAGCCAGAAATTTTTTTTTATTGTTGAGTAATGGGTCTCATAATCTAGGAGTGTTCTACTAATATAATAAATAGGATGCTCTTTGTCATTGGTGTCTTGTTGAGCCAACAATACAGCAAAAGCGTGGGCAAAAGCAGCTATATAAATGATGAAAGTTTGGTTCATTATAGCCAGTTGTAAAATAGGCGGAGTTGCAAGGTATTCCTTCAAGCTCTTGAAGGCTTGTTTACAATCATCATTCCAATCAAATTTTACATCCTTTTTAAGGAGATGCATAAAGGGCAATGTACGGTCAACTAAGGATGCAACAAAATGATGGATGGCTTGGATCCGCCCTTGTAATGTATGCAATTGGGAGATGTTACGAGGAGGTGGCATGTTAATCATAGCATCAAATTTATTTGTGTCCACCTCAATGCCTCTGTGAGATATGATAAACCCTAAAATTTTACCACTATCTACTCCAAAGACACACTTTTTGGGATTTAAGCGCATGTTATATTTACGCATGTGCTTGAAGATTTGTCGAGCATTCACATTATCTTGGTGTATTAAAGATTTAGCTAGAATTTCATCAACATAATCTTCTAAGATTTTATGGATGTAGTCATGAAAGATTAAGGTCATTGCATGTTGATAGGTAGTGACAGCGTTCTTTAAACCAAAAGGCATCATAACCCAATAAAATGTTCCCCAAGCGGATGTAAAGGTCGTCTTGTATTGATCTTGTGGATTTATGAAGATTTGATTATGCCCAGAAAATCCATCCATAAAGGATAAAAAAGCATGTCCGACAGTGGAATCCACGATCATATCGATGTTAGGAAGAGGAAAATCATCTTTTAAAGAGGCTTTATTCAAGTCTCTAAAATTTGTACATATCCTAACATGATTATCGGGTTTGGCCACCATGACAATGTTTGATATCCAAGGACAATAATCAATAGGGCGAATGAAACCCGTGTCAAGGATTGTTTCAAGTTCTCCTTTAACATGCAAGGCTATCTTAGGGTTCATCTTTCATATCTTTTGGTGAACGGGCTTAGCATTTTCAGCAAGGACAATGTTATGGGTCACTATCTTTGAATCTATTCCATGCATATTGGAATATTCCAAGTGAATAGTTCAGGAAAAGCATGGAGCAAGGTTGAAAGATCCTCTTGTTCGTCATCATCAAGGCACTTCCCAATTTTAATAACTTTGTCTTTATCCTCAATATCCATTGGTATGTCAAGGGTATCTCCCAAAGGGAGTGCATTGGACTTAGGAACTTCAGGATCATATGGTCCCATGCTTGTAGGAGTGTCCTTAATGTCATGAATATGGAGCTCAGAACTTATCATAGCACAAGAGGCATGGCTCTTGGAACGAGAAGTCCTATCTGAAGCACCTAATAAGTATTTCAAAGCTTCATCATCATGAATATAAGTGAATAGGGGGGGATCCACATCAAGGAATTTAGGTTGTTTCAAAGTGAGATTGGTTCTTGATGTGCATGTGATAGTGTTGATGTTGAGAGAGGGTCATTGATTGGCTTTTGTAGCTTTAGAAAAGGAAAACCTTGGACCATTCTTAGTTCCTTGTGTATTAGGTTCAATGGGTACACAAATTCCTTGCTCATGCTTGCCACATCCTTTACCATTGTAGCCTAATTGTTTCACAAGATCATAACCATGTCCATAAAGTATTTCCATTTCTTGTGGATTAGGCGGTTGTTGATAATCTATCTCATCAAAATTTGTTGTATATGTTGTATTGTCTTCCAAAAGAGATGAGGTAAATGTGTGGGAAGGGTGGTTTTCCTATTGGGTAGAGAGGACAATTGATTGCTCTTTTTGATCATCCTCTTTTTGTGTGACAATACACTCACCCATAAACGAATGGTTGAATTCTAAAGATCCCTGGTCATCACCAAGTAAATTAAGCTTAGATTTATCTTCAGGTTGAATCTTCTCAGAAGGGGAAATATTGGAGGTGGGAATTAAGGTATTGAGAGGACTTGGTGTTCCCTTTTCAAGTTGTAAGAAACTCTCAGGCTTGGGGTCTATGTCAATTTGGTAAACTTTTTTATTATAGACATATTTCATTTTGTGATGAAGGGTCGAGGGTACCGCATGCATCTCATGTATCTATGGTCTTCCCAAGAGGATATTATAAGAAAGTTCATAGAGTATGACATGAATAGGAGTTTTCAACATAACCATTCTGACAATAATGGGTAAGGTGATGACACCAAGGGGTTGCTTTGTAACATTGTCAAATCCTCTAATGGATAAGGAATCATATTGGATTTGTGATCTATCCACATGTAACCTATCAAGAAGCTTCACACTGCACACATTTAGGGTAGAGCCATTGTCAACGAGGGTCCTTTTGATATCTATTTGATCATATTGGGCTATTATCATAAAGGCTTAACTTTTTTTCTTAATTCTAATGGAAGGAGCTCATGTTGATAGAAAGTAATCTCCAAATTAGTTGTGTTCATGTCTTGTAAGAGAGTTGCCACATAATTAGCATTTGTACTAGGAGGGACCACTATCTATTGCAATTTTGTTTGAAGCATAGAATGATAGGGGAGTTTTGAAGAAGATCCCAAAGGGATATCTTGGCGGAAGTGTTCTTAAGTTCTTCAACCAAATCATACTCCCTAAGTTGTGACTCTAAATGGGGTGTCATAGGTAAGATGGGGTTGGTAAATGGTAGGGAGGTTGAGGGAGTTTGTTGTTGGGGATGTGGGTTATTGTGAGTATAATGAGTGTTAGCAACGGTATCATGCTTGGGAGGGTAAAGGGTAAACTCAGGTTCAGACGGGGTTGGAGGTTTATGGGAAGGTGGGTAGAGAAAAATTTGAGGTTGGATGACATTGACATCTTTTGTTTGAGGTTGTTCATCACAAACCCTAGTGGATGAGTTAGGTGAGATGAAATCCTGAAGAACTTCATCTAACATACCCATATCATCACAACTAAAAGGTTTGGAAGGCAAGGGAGGAGTGGTTTTAAATTTGTCATTGCAAACCTCAGTGGATGAACTGAGTGAGAGGAAGCCTTGAAGGGCTTCATCTAACTTATCCAAATCATCACTACTAAAAGGTTTAGATGATATAGTTTTCCTAAAGTGTAGAAGTGTGTGCATCGTTCCACGTGATGTTTCTATGTTTTTGTTTTCATGTTCTACTAAATTTTATTTAAAAGAACTAGGAACTAAATTGGAAAATAAAACTTGTAAAGATTTAATTCTAATCATAAATGTCATTAGAATAAAAGATGTTTAAGCTAATGACAACCAAATAACAGAAAGTAACTAAACTGAAATAGAGCATCAACTGTAACAAACAGAAAGTGCAGGAACTGGCAACTAAATTTAGAATTTGCTGATGAAAAATGTCATGTGGGACTAGGTCGCCCAAGGTGGCTACTTAGTCCTAGTATGGGTATTTTTGAGTGTTTTTTGGTTTTTCTGATGAAAAATTCAGTGTTCTAGAATGTAATGTGCAGCACTATATGGTATATGCAAAATTTCTCTAATATGCAAGGGAATGAATGCAAAAATGAGTCTTTTTCACTAAGGGGAAAGTATGAAACCCTAGGATGCCTTTTTAAATAATGCAACATTCAATGCAATGGTAAAAGAAGAAGTTCCTAGGATGCACATGTAGACTAAATCAGAAGCAAGATGTGTCTAAATGTAGGTTCACCAAAATGAACCGCAAAAAAATTATGCTTTTGGGATGATAAAGGGATGGGTCCCCTACATCTTTCTAGGGTTTTCACCCAGAAGGAAGAGGACATCTCTTTGTGGGTAGCATATATTTTATGATTCATTCAATTGTTAGGAATTGAAATAGGGTTGAAATGTCCTTATGATGAATTATACTAAGTTTTGAAATCTTGTAAATGAAGCTAACTATTACATGTAATCTAATGAAATCTATATTGTTGGAAAACACATGATGTAATGTAACAAAGACAAAATAAGAACTATACAAAGCAATATAACCTAATAAATCAGATGAGTGCACTTGGAAACTATTGTAGACTGAAGAAGAAGTTGTGGAAGCCTTTGAAAATCTAGAAAATTTGAATTTTAAGCCCATTGGGACACTTATGCCAAGCTGGGTGACCTAGTCCCTTCTCAGGCAAACTGCTCCAGACTCCATTTAAGCCAACTGGGTGCTCGAATCTGCAAAAATATTTGTCAGAAACCTCCATTGGGACTAGGTCACTACTATTGGTGACCTAGTCCCTTTTAGCTTTTCTGAAAAACTAAAAGTGGACACGGAGGCCTGTGATCTGCCCTTTGCTTCTTCACGGGAATTCGGACTCAAACCTACAAAATAGAGTATATTTGGGTTTCTAATATGGGGTTTGTCTTGGTCAAACCCCTAGTTTCAATTTAAACTTGCAAAGCAATATAAAATCTACATAAACCCTAGCCCTAAGTGTGTCTAGAACTAAGAAAACCTGAAAATAAGACAAAACCCTATTTTATTGTGCTAGAATAAGATGCATGCAAGAGATTTGTATGATGTAAGACTTCAATCCAAGAAATCCTACAACATTACAAATGAGTGTAAAAGGAATTCAAATGGGATGCAAACCTCAAATCTGAAGATGGGTTGAAAATGGAAGATGGAGTCACTTTGAAAATAGTCTTTAGGTGTGATTTGGTGGCTAGTTGCACCTCCTCAACCTAGATTTCTCCATGATTCTCTAGATAGGCATCCATGTTCAACCTTTGTAAATATAAGATCTTGAATGGGAAGTGAGCTTGAAGACCTACAAAAGCCCTAGTTTATTGTCCAAAAGCTTCAACTTTGTTGTGAGAGAGAGATGGAACTTCTTGAGGAAGATGTTTTGCATATGATTCTTGAAGTTGCTTATGAAAAATGACCAAGAGAGAGAAAAATGACCTAAAAACATGTATTTATAATCAAAAATGCCTAATTTTCCATAATTTTGACCTAAGAGTCCGACACCCATCAGCAATTTTTAGCAATATAGATATTTTTTTGTTTAAAAATGCAAAAATCCTCAAAAAGGACTAGATTGCCAACTTGGGCGACCTAGTCATACCAAGGGATTTGGAAGTGGGATTAGTGATATTTGATTATTTTTTATGTTGTTTATCAGTTCTTGCATAAATCCTTAGGTAAAATAGGACTCAAAGTCAAAAATAATGAACCTTAGGGGCCTATAAATGTTGTTTTAGGGTGATTATTGATGAAAGGGGACCTAAAGTAGGACCAAAATGGGCACAAAATTGTCCTTTTCTTCAAAGGTATACAATTTTTGGTGACACAATTATGTTTTGGAAAATCAACAGTAGATGAAGCTATTCAAATCAAGCAAGTGTTAGACAAGTATTATTCAGCTTCAAATCAAAAAATAAATGCAACTAAATCCAAAATATGCATTTTTAACATGAAGGAGTCTATGAAGGAAAGGATAGTTAAAGTATTGGGGTTTAAATGAGAATAATTACCAAGCACATATTTAGGCATTCCTTTTTTCAAGGGTGCAAACTGTAGACACCTAAAAATGACTTAGGCCTATGAGCACTATTTTACCACTTCTCGTCCTAGCATAATTATGACATTTTAATTATGTTTCTAACCCACATTCAACTATTAATTGAATAATGCATAATTATTTAATTAATTCATGATCTTCTATTCTTCATGATTATTAAATAAATAAATAAATCTTATTTATTTATTTAATGTGTCACTAATTATCTAAATTCAACTCATAATTAAATAAAGTTCTCATTTTATTTAATTAATCTCTATCATTAATGTCCTCTAGATTATTAAATCAATATATTTTAATATATTTATTTAATATGTCACTAATTCCTAAATCTTCTCTTAATTAAATAAATTCATTAATTTATTTAATTAATTAACCACTTCTTCTAAATTAAATAATTATTCTTAATATTTAATTGTTGTATGTGACACTTCTGTATTTTTAAATAAAATGATTTATTTAAAAAATGTCTTACATAGTTAACTGATTCTTCTTTTAGTAATTAATTTCAAAAATCAATTACTTATTATCTCACAAAATCCATATTTTGAATTAATTTAATTCAAAATGGAATTATTCCTCTACAAATCAACTAATTTCTAAAATTACTGATTTTCTAAAATCCCACCTTCTTATATTCTGATTTTTACTAATTTCATCTCAACTATCACATTCAGTCTTGATTTAATTTATTTAATTAAATCTTATTCACACATGTGGGCCTTTTTCCCTAACCCTAATTGAGAATTGCCATTGTGAATCTTAACCATTGATTCTAGGGCATTTTCTCAATATCTCATCTCATCCGTCCGTTCAAGATTGCATTTTCTATAAAATAACAATCTTGATCTCATTTTTGGCCATCTCTTATTATTTTAGCAATTGCATATTGGTATTCTCATATCATCTTAGGCTTCTATTATTACTTGCACATTAGAATCAAGTTTCTAGTTTGCATAGAGAATTTATTTATAAATCCTTCAAAGGCTTTGTCAAGACTAGGCATATAGAGTTGCTCACACACAATCTAAGGGCATCCATTATCATAGCAAAGCTTGAGGAGGTACAATGTAAATCAATCATGGAGCATAGGAATGGTGATATCTTTCTAGTTTCTTGCATTTCTTTACATGTCTCCTTTGCATTCGATTGTTCGATGTTTTTGTTAACATGCAGGTATTACTAATCCTTTGTTGATCTCGCAGGAAAAATAATGTCATTACATTGGTGAACCCGACGTGATAAACACATTTTTGCAAGTTTCGTACGGTTTCAGATTTTTTCTTGCAGGTACAGGGTAGGGAACGACGCAATCGAAGGACAACGCGACGCAAGTGCTCTGTTGCACCGCATTTGCGATTGCAAATGATGCATACGATCTGTCGCGCTGCATATGAGATCGCTAACTACGCATTCGCAAGAATGCGACGCATTTGACAGACATCGCACCGCATCCGCTCGAGCCGCAAACGACTGGTAAATTTCATTTTTGAATTATAATCTGGATCCGATGCATCCGCGGCCAGTAATTGATTAATTTATGGGTTTAAAATGAACCAATCCTAGGATAGACACATTAATGAGAATTTATCAATCCTAGGATAGACATTTAAGTTGGAATTTAACCAATCCTAGGATAGACATTTAATTTAATTGGAATTTATCAATCCTAGGATAGTCACCACATTTTATTTTTGTTTGGTTAAAATGAACCCCATGCTTTTGTGAAGCAATATCTTCACTTAGAATAGAAAATTTTCATTTGGGTTTAAAACTGAACAATTTGTCTACTGTGTTTGATTGGATAATAGGTATATGCTCTCCCCTTTACTGGGTGATCAAAAAGTCAAACTTATCCATTTTTTATATTTATGCATTTCATGTTTTCTTACAACCTTTAGAAGGTCTGCCGTAGTGGGAAAAAGTACTCACCCTATGAGAATGACCTAAGTGGGAACAACCAAAGCCAAGTTTTCCAACCCACTATAATCAAAAGCGAATTCGGGGAAAGTTCGCAATTCGATGGCAGTGTGCAAGATAACCATCCCCAAAACCTTTGTTCTAAAGGTTGGGAGGTCTCCTGAGGGAGTTTATCATTTGTCGCGCCAAATGGAAACCTTGACTAAGAACCAAAGTGTAGAAGCCAGCCATGTCAGTAACCAGACATTGTTTCAATCACGGTGCAAGGGGAGGGAAGAATCTCCCCCCAAGACACTCACCATATAATCGTCACAGATTGTTTTCTCAGGGGATTCGGTATCCACTTCGGTCACCTTGAGTACGCACCTAGAAAAGACAAAAACACGGGCGCCCTCTAGGGTTTGACATGGCTGTGTGAGTTGATGCAAGTTTAAGCTTGGGTTGTGATTGTTATGATGACCTTTTGACTACTAAGAGTGAGTCTGCTTGAAATGGTTTTTGTTAAAATACTAGTGAAAACAAAAAAGGATCATGCTCGATCCTTGAACATACACTCAATGTTTTAGTTTCTAAGTGTTTGCCCACTGTTTTCAAGCAAACTTCAAAAAAACTGAACATCAACAATCTGGATCCAAAACTTGTCAAATCAATAAAGTTGTTTTCCAAAAATTTCCTTCTTGCTATGCAATCGCTCTGTTGAACCGTAATCGCCATGTTTGGAGTCGCATTCACTCTGATGGGCCGCATTTGAAGCATCCTGAGCCGCATTCGATCTGTTAAGCCACAATTGAAACACACTAAGCCACATTCGATATACAAAGCTGCATTTGCTAGTATCAACCTGCATTCACCATATTGTGTCGCAATCGACACTTTCTGAACCGCATTCGCCTTTGTGAGCCACATTTTCTCTGTCATACCGCATTCACTATGACGCATTTGCAAAGATTTTCAAATCACCTTTTCACTGTCAAAACTGAAAGTCCACAACTTGTCTTAAAATTCAATCAAGTCTTCCTTCACTATTACAGTTCAAACCAAACTTTGAATTGCTCAACTTCCATCAAAAATTGCATTATAGGAACCATTTTAAGGCTCACAATAGGTTTCCATTGGCTTTCCATTAGTCGCATTAGTAGCTTCACCATCCTTTTAGACACTTACTTTTACAGATTTTAGGAGTTGACTCTTACCATTCATTGTCAAAACTTTTCATTCAATAGTAGGTTATCATTGGACCCAATTACCCTTTGTCATTTGTCAAAACTTTTGTGAATTGTTTCCCACTCAATAGTCTAGTGTGGAAACTTCACTTTGTCCTCTTTATAGTCCTTTTATGGTCCATTGGTGTTCCAAACTTGAATCATTGCAAAGACTTTGTTTGCTCAAGTTGTCCTCCTTAGATCCCTCAATAGTAAGTGCATCTTAGACTCCTTTAGTAGCATATCATTTAACATCTCCATTTTAGTATCACACCATTTGCATCCACAAGTCTTTAGCCTCATTTTGGTCCCACTTGCATTTCATAGCATTCCTTAAAAATCCAAAGAAACCAAAAACATAGTATCATACTTAGATCATTCTCTCCATCATCCCAAGTTGAGCAAAACCTTGTATGGTTGAAACTAGACTATAGAAAAATAAAAGACTCGTGGATTTTTTTAGACAAGACACCAACTTTCTTGAATTCATAACTGGCATGGATTCATTCCCTAATGCCATGAACAATACTTGTTTTGACATGGGAAATTTCAACATCAATCCTTCCTGTGAAATGAACATCCCTCCATCTCCATCACATATTCTTGAACCATTTATCCGACGGGATCAAATGGGGAAGTCTTTGAAGAAGACTTATTAGCTATTGCCTAACATCCAGAAGTTGTTGCTTTTGTAGAAGAAGTAGTCTTAAATGACTCTTCTAGATTCCTAGCTATGCTCCTTGACCAAGGGGCTAAGTTACCAAAAAGATTTGATCTTAACACTCTTAGAGCAACTTCTCCCACTCCACCATCACACAATCCTTCCATGGGATCCTCTTCACAAAATTTCATCAACACCATCAATGCTACCTCCCTTGGTCACACTACCACCACAACCAACACAACATCTATTGGGGGATCATCTTCTCGAACCAACACCTCATCACAATCCATCCCCCAACAAACATCCACCATCCCTTCACAAACAATGGGGGCAACCACCTCAAACCTCTTTGGAACTACATCTAGTTCTACGAGTACATTGGAAAACCTATTATTAGGTTCCTCAAGTGTCATGGCAACCAACTCATTCAACCCTTTTGGGAGAAATAAACGAAGAGTTTTCATACAAGGCACCCAACCCACCTCCTCACAAGTTAATACCAACATTCCTGTGACCCAAAACACCAGCATTCCTTAAGGCCACAATCTCTTATTTAGGCAAGGCAATCAAGGATCTCAATCCTTCACTCCCTTTGGGCATCAACAAGCTCAAAATCAACAAGGCCCTCAATCCTTCAGTCCATTTGGACATCAACAAACTCAAAACCAACAAGGTCCTCAAATTCAGTCCAACATGGCAGGATATCACATCCCCACTTATGCCTCTCAAGTCCATACACAGCAGCACATCCCTCATCAAAACACTCATTTCCAACACCCGCCTCATCAGAACACTCGCTTTGCTCACCAACAACCAATTTCAAATCAACACAACTCATCAAAACAAGTGGGCACTCAAGTTGTCCCTATCACCAACATGTGTGATGCTACCAACAATCCCATGGTGGAAGCACTCACACTCCAACTCATTGCTCTTCAAATGCAAGTGGAGACATTACAACAATCCAACAAAAATTCATACATGTCACATGACTTGTGTCCATATCCATTTGACACAACCCTATATATGCCACCCTTTCCTCATGGATATGTGGTACCTCATTTTCCCAAATACAAAGGCAAGACAAACCCCATTGAACACATAAGAGAATTCACCACTAGTTGCATGGACATTGCATATGAGCAAACTTATCCCATGAGACTCTTTTCTAGAGGTCTCACAGGGCATGCACTAGAATGGTTCTCACTATTGCCTAAGGGAATCAAAACATGGGATGAATTGGCAAACAATTTTGTTGAAAACTATGCCTATAACATTGACATAGATATCGACATTGCCTCCTTATGCAAACTTACCCAAGAGGATGTTGGAGAGACTTTTATTCCATTCTTTCAAAGATGGAGAACCTTAGCAAGCAGATGTCCGGTAGAAATACCTGAAAAGGAGAAAGTCACCATGTTTGTGCAAACTCTCCTTGGACCACTAAGGTATGGCTTACAAGTCCATTGTTGCACCACCTTTGTTGACCTTGTTGAAAAGGGTGTTCAACTTGAGAAAGCCTTGATCGCCAAAGGCGAGTTAAAATATGGTTGCAAAACCATCAACACCACCACAAACAATAACCCAAGTAGCTCAAATGACAAAACCAAATACTGGGTTAAGAACAAGTATATCACAAATGACGGTGTAGTTGATGCAAAAACCATCAATGCAACAGGTCATGTACTCACAATCAAAGGAGCACAAAATCAAAACACACCTGTAACTACACCAACACCAATTGCCAATGTTATCCAAAGAAATCATGCGCAAACTAATCAAAGGCAGCTGTGTCAACCCCGACAATTCCAAAAGCGAACATACACCCCTTTGGGTGAACCTATTGAAATTGTCTTGAAGAAACTTCTTCAAAACGGCATCATAACGCTAGAAGAGCCAAAATTGTATGACCCTAGTCAGTTCAAACCATCATGGTGGGATGACAACACATTTTGTGATTACCACTGTGCCAAAGGGCACAAAACTTCCTCTTGTCGTCAATTGTGAAATCTGGTATAAGACCTCATTGAGAACCACACCATTGAGTTGGGTGGTCAATCATTTACATCTAATGTGGATCATACTATCCACAAAAACCCACTACAGGATCATGGTAAAGCTTCCTCATCTGGCACAAAGCATACCAACAATCAAGCCAACCACATTCGTCTGTCCTATGATAATTTTCATCCTACATACAAATATCCTGATGGTACTATTATTAACAATCTTCGTGTTGCTGATGAAGATGAGTGTGTTAATACCATCACCATTAAAAAGGCCCCGGAATGCAATGTCACCACGCGTAAAGGAAAAGTCACTATCCTAGGTCCTTTTGCACATCAACTGAAAATCACCATACCTGGTCCATCCACTAGACAGTCAAACCCAAAACCGGAGTTCAACATTATTGAGCAATTGAATAAAACACCAGCTCAAATATCCATTCTCAAATTGCTTCGTATCTCACCCACACATAAGGCCATCTTGGATAAAGTTTTGCAAGAGTCGTCTATCCCAAACAACATTGATTTCAACCACTTTGAGACTATGGTTGGATATCTAAATTTGCCTCATCACATCACCTTTTCAGACAGTCACTATTCCTCACCCAAACCATCTCATAATGATTCCCTTCATATTGAGGTTTTTTTCCACAAGCATAAGGTTAGACGAGTCTTAGTAGATGGCGGAGCAGGATTGAACATTTGCTCTCTAAAATTGGTTAAAGCTCTTGGTTTCTCTAATGCATGTGTAGATGCTAGCAAAAGCATCGTCATCAAGGCATACGATGATGAAGAATGTGCTTCTAAAGGCATCATTACAATTCCACTCTGGGTAGGACCAATTATCATAGACACAACATGCTAGGTCCTGGATCGTGACATACATTATAATATCTTACTTGGTTTCCCTTGGATTCATGCTCTAAAGGCCATTCCATCCACATACCACCAATGCCTGAAATTCCCTTTTGATGGTATTGAGATCACTATCCCAGGAGATCCCAATCTATTTCAATATTGTACCAACCTACGAGCCACTGCTGAGCACCAGGTGCCCATCAATCGAGAAGCCTCATCTTCCACCTCATCCAAATATATTGACCCATCGACACTCACAAAATCATCCATTCCATCACCCTCTACCACACCATCTTCATCGGCCTCCATCCCAAGTAAAGACCTTCAGATCCAGGACCTTGGTTGTGGAGAGTTCAAATTGAATACGGCTTACTGTATCACTACAATACCAAAGCCACCAAAATTCTATGGTAGACCATGTTTTGCAGTTGATCCCAAAGCAACTTTCAAGGTTCCACCAAAAAGTGTTTTCACATAGTGGGGAGATATGGGTAATGAAGTCATTATCGACATAGATAACTGGATCTACAAAGACCCAACAGAGTTATCTCCGCTACCATTACATCTCTATGGCAAAGGTTATGATATATGCAAAGCCCTAAGTTTCGACGGTACAAGCGGCCTTGGAAAGAACAGCAATGGAAGAAGGGAACTTATTATCATGACTATAAGACCAAGGAATATAGGGCTAGGGTTTGACCAATTTGGAACTGACGATCAACGTACCCTTGAACTTTCAAGTAAGGTTGTAACGGCTACAGAAAGTGTTGAGACATGCGAAGAATCCCTTACTGAAATTGATTCAAATGAATGGGAATGGGGATCTGACAAAACCCTAAGTGACTATGACATTGACGAGCTATTTTTGGAACCTGGCCAACTTCCCTTTGAAGAACGATTCCACCTGGAATATAACATTGACCCTATTGACCGACGTTCCAAAAATAAGGAATGGGTAATAATTCCTTGGAATCCGGAAGAACATAAGGTGTCGTCGGCAACACCTGAATCATCCTACCCCATTCCTGATCCCACCCATGAGCCTAAATTTTCTGAGCCCATTATCCATACTTCTGAAATTCCAACCACTAGTCATGATGTTGATAATTTTATCCCATATTATGATTTTGAATTTGACTCATCTAACTCGGAGTACGGTCCATCTATTGCATCTGACACGGAAGTGGAAATTGACAACTTTGCCTTTACATGTGAGGCTTCAATTTGCACACTATCCACATCCTCCCCATCCTTCACCAACACTGACGATGGGATCCCTCTTGTTTACCCACAACTAATCGACTAGGACCAACAAGATCCACCAGTGATGGACATTTTTCAGAATGATGAGGCAATTGCAGAATTCAAGGGGCTCCGTGAAGGTATTATGTGGGGTGATCACAAAACAGGGTTTTCCATTGATCTAGATTGTGCAGCTTATTTCGGGGAGACTGTGCAATCCTCTAGTTGCAAAAATACAAAGAGTAAAAAAGAAAAAGAAATGTCTTTAGGTGAAAACCGCAAGGCACCTTCTGATAGTAAAATAGCAAAAACAAAGGATGTATCCGAAGGTGAAAACCTCTCTGAGGTGCCTAAGGATGGAGGATTGGAATTTCTTCCCGTAAAAAAGGAAAAATCAACTATGCTCATTGAGGACACAATGGAAGTTAACATAGCCACACCAGAGAATCCCAAAATGATTCTCTTGGCCGCATCATTGTCAGACGAAGAAAAACCTAAATTTCAACAATTCTTCAAAGACAGGAAAGTTAACTTCACATGGTCATATGCTGACATGCCAGGCCTTGATCCAGAATTGGTTTTACATCATCTTCCTTTAATCCTAGGAATCAAGCCAGTCAAACAAAAGTTGTGCAAAATGTATCCACAAATTGCACTACTTGTCAAGGTTGAACTAAAGAAATTACTGGATGTTGAGTTCATAAGGTCAATAGACTATGCTGATTGGATATCCAACATTGTGCCTGTTACAAAGCCAAATGGACAAATTCGTATCTGCATGGATTTCAGAGATTTGAATAAGGCTTGCCCAAAGGATTACTTCCCCTTACCAAATATAGACATGATTGTCGACCTCACGGCAGGGTATGAGATGTTATCTCTCATGGATGGTTTCTCAGGCTATAACCAAATCCAAATTGCAATAGAGGATCAACATAAAATGGCATTCACTTGCCCATGGGGAACATACTGTTGGAATGTCATGCCTTTTGGCCTAAAGAATTTAGGTGCCACATACCAGAGGGCTATGACAACAATCTTCCATGACATGATGCATATCCTAATGGAAGATTATGTGGATGACCTATTGGCAAAATATTTGACAAGGAAAGATCATCTCAAAGTCCTAGACAAAATCTTTAGACGGCTTGAGGATTACAAGGTCCGTTTGAACCCAAAGAAATGTGTCTTCGGAGTCACTTCAAGCAAGCTCTTGGGATACATAGTTTCGCAATGAGGCATTGAGGTTGATCTCACAAAAGTAAAGGAAATTCTGGAAATGCCTCCACCAAAGGGAATCAGTGAGTTACGCACACTTCAGGGCAAATTGCAGTCTATTCGCCGCTTCATTGCACAATTGGTAGACAAGTGTCAACCATTCCAATATTTGCTACGCAAAAGAAATCCTTTTGTATGGATAGATAAATGAAACATAGCCTTTGAGAAAATTAAAGAATATCTATTGACACCACCAGTATTGGTGCCGCCTATTGAGGGAAAACCATTGATCTTGTATGTCTCTGCAACAACAAATGCATTCGGGGCATTATTGGCGCAAAATGACCATGAAGAAAAAGAAAGAGCCATATACTACATCAGTCGCACACTAATTGGATATGAGCTCAACTACACAACCATTGAACGGGCATGCTTGGAAGTTGTCTTCGCAATTCAGAAATTAAGACATTACATGTTGAGCCACCAAACACATTTGGTAGCTAAGATTGACCCATTAAAGTATCTCCTGAGTCGAGCAGCATTAGCAGGTCGTTTAGCGAAGTGGGTCATGATATTAAGCGAGTATTACATACAATATGTGGAGTGCAAGGCAATAAAAGGTCAAGTAACAGTAGATCAACTGGCAGATGCACCAATCCAAGCCACTCATCCACTAATAATTGATTTTCCTGATGAGTCCATCTTTCACACAAAACCAGCTTTACCATGGAAACTATACTTTGATGGGTCCCACACTGGTCACAGCTCAGGAGCTGGCATATTATTTATCACACCACAAAGGGATTCAATTCCTAAATCATTTTGGATCGCCTTCCCTTGTACAAATAATATTGCAGAATACGAGGCATTGGTCACAGGTCTCAAGATAGCAATAAAATGGAAAATTCAGACATTGCTCGTATTCGGGGATTCTCAGTTAGTCATCAACCAAGTGAATGATGATTATGACACAAAGGATGAAAAGTTGCTTCCTTACAAATGAAAGGTGGATAGTTTCCTAACGTATTTCAAAATGATTGCATTTGAACAAATCCCAAGGACACAAAATAAGGTAGCCGATGCAATGGCTACCATTGGATCTCTCTTAGACATCCCCAAGAATGTGTCACAATTTGAATTCTTAGTGGAACAGTTGTTGATGCCTGCATACGATATTCCAGAGTCAAAAATGGTGTGCAAGATTGTTGGTCCCAGTTTGCCTTGGTACCAAGACATCTATGATTATCTAAAATCCCAAACCCTCCCACCCAACCTTTCCAACAACCAACGAAAATCCTTTATCTGAAAAGCGGCTAGACACACCATCGTCGGTGACACCTTATACTGTTGTGGCTTTGATAACACCCTTCTTCGTTGTCTCGACATTGATGAAGCCCAAACAACTTTACGAGAAGTACACGAGGGTATATGTGGATCTCATTCGAGTGGTCCAATGTTAGCTCGAAAAGTCACCAAACTTGGATACTACTAGCCGACATTGGAAAAAGATGTTCTTCAGTTTGTCAAAACATGTTGGAAATGCCAAGTGCATAGTGACCTAATTCATGCACCTACATAAGAATTGAGACCAATCACTTCTCCATGGCCTTTCGCACAATGGGGACTCGACCTCATGGGTAAGATCCATCCATCCTCTTCTAATGGCCATAAATTCATAATCACAGCCACTGAGTACTTTACTAAGTGGATTGAAGTCGTCTCTCTCACTTACATCACCGGTAAGCAAATATCCAAGTTTATCCTAAATTACATCATTTGTCGGTATGGTATCCCACAATCCATCATCACAGATAACGGAAGTCCATTCAAAAATTAGGATGTCCGTGAACTCTATGAGTGATTCCACATCCAACACCATTTTTCCACCCCATACTATCCACAAGGTAATGGCCAAGCTGAGGCGTCAAATAAAACAATCCTTTGCATACTGAAGAAGACCGTCAACGACGTTAGTCGAGATTGGCAACCACAACTTAATCATGCTTTATGGGCCTATTGTACCAGCATTCGTACCCCCCACTAGAGCCACTCCATTTTCTTTGGTCTACGGATCGGAGGCCATATTTCCCATCGAGGTCAAAATTCCTTCTTTCTGAGTCTCCTTGAAAGGAATGATTGATGATGAAGAGTACAAACATACTCGCCTACATGAGCTAGAAATGTTACAAGAAAGACAACAAAATTCCTTAAATCATTTACAGACGTATCAAAATCGTCTCTGCCATAGCTATAATAAAAGATTCATGGTAAGAAAGATTGAAATCGGTGACTTGGTTCTCATGCAGAACCCTAGAAATCAGGCAGACTGTGAAAAGCCTGGTAAATTTGAGGCTAATTAGCTTGGTCCTATATCATTATTGCCACATTTGGGTCCGAAGCTTATCAGTTGGCCACACCTGATGGAGAACAGCTGACAGAACCCATCAATAGCTTACATCTGAGAAAGTTCTACACATAGCATCAGAGGGTTGGGCTAAAAAAGCTACAAAATACAAAAAAAAATGAAAAATAAAAAAATCGTCCCTTGATGAAAATTTTGGTAAATAGGTGTCTTGGTGACATCAAAAAAATCAAAAAATTGCAAAATTAGTAAAAATAAATGAATTCATCCAATAGTGAAAACCTGGCAAACAGGCACTTTGGATAAGTACCATGGTGAAAACCTACCAAACAGGTGCCATGTGTAATCGATCATTGCTTCGCCATCTACTGTTACTCAAATCAACCTTTATCCACTTGTCATAATCACAAAATCCTAACACATTCATGGCATTCATCTTAAGTCCTATCGATTCCGGCCATGGTTAACATTTGGTTGACATCATCCCTTGCATATCCTTTCCTTTTGTCTGCCTATCTCCCTATCATTGAACTCGGGTATTCCCTGACCTGTCTAGGGCAAGACCTATATCATGTAACTGCAGTGGGTGTCGCACATGATCCTGCATTCTGAAAAAGTCCTGAAAAAAGTCTTAAAATTTTGAAAAAGTCTTGAAAAAAGTTTTAAAAATCTGAAAAGTCCCGAAAAAAATCCAAAAAACATCAGAAAAAGTCTTGAAAAAACTCCTAAAAATTTGAAAATGTCCTAAGAAAATCCAAAAATAGAGTCAAATTCAATCATATCTTGTCAATCAAGTCAGTCACGTCAGTCAATCTTTGTCCAAGTCTGAACTACGTTGTCTCTATGCATTTGCTATGTAGGCAAGATTCATCCTTGAATCCCCGAGACATTAGGTCAGCCTTTCTAGGTTTGTCAAAATAAAATCATGGTTCAAAATTTTGTCCTTTGGACAACATCATTGGTCGTGTCGAACTACGAGGTCTCTAAGTGCACGACGTAGGCAAGGCCATCAATCGATGAGCCCCTGAGGCCACACTAGGTCAGTCCATTAGGGTTCATGGCACTACACGTCCACACACGTCAAATTCTCTTCAAATCAAGCGAATCTTATGTCAACCTCGAGCTATTAGTCTATCAAAAATTTGTTTCATCAACACTCTCAATCAATTCAGCGTGTCAGCAATGACAGGTAGTCAAAATCATATTAAGACATTTCACCCTGGCAAAATTTTGGGTTCTCCATCAGATGCATCCTTCTGAAGAGCAACTCTCGTCATTTCTTTATGCTTATGGTTATGTCCTTCCTAAGCATTGCCATCATCATCTGGCATTTCGATGGATTCTCCTAACTCTGAGAATCGATCTCCTTGATATCAACATCATTCAGGATGTGTGTCCTTCCTGAATTTGATATCGCTTCACATTTAAAACACTTGGCAAACACTTGGCAAACTTTTTCTGTCTTTTGATGATTATCATGATATTAGTTCCTTGTGTCCTAGGAACCACGACATATCATGATGATTATCCTTGTCATCTTATCACTCTACTATTAGTTTCTCCAAGATGTCCTGACTTCAAGATTTAGAGAAGCAATGACGTAGTATGGTGATTTTACTGTCTGTTTTTTACTATCATGTGGCTAGTTTCTCAAGGATGTCCTAATGTCAGGATTTAGAGAAGCAGTGACGTCTCATGATTCGTTTGTTTTTCTGACGGTTGGTCATGACAAAGTAACTATGGGAAATTGTGTTCCTCGGGTGAGTCATGATCAGCCTTGTTTGTGATTGTTGATCTACATGATGGTTCGACCTTGCACACTATTGATCTATGTCATATCATAGTGTTTGTCGGCCATCATGACATTTTCGCCCAATGATGATTAAAGAGCAAACAACTAGAATAGCACTATAGCAAAGCTTTAAAGGATTTTTTGTTTCCGCACTAACATGCATATCTTTCTTTGCACTAACATCAATCTTTGCCTTCTCTTCTCTCGTTCTCTGGTAATATCCTGTGACATACACAAAAACAAAGTTGCATACATAATTGCATGAGCATTTCATATTCACATCTGCATAAATCAAATACCATAATTCACATTTCATAATGCTATCATTTACATTCATCCATCTCACATCATAAAACCATCATTTTCATCAACATATAAACATCATAAATGAACATTTGCATTAGCATATAGAAATCACATCATCGTCACATTACACAATGCATACATACGTAAACCACATCAATAATTGCATTCATAAACATAAGCATAATATCCATACACTTCATAGGATCATAAAAGCATCACATAAACATTTGATAAAGCATTAGAATACCATAACACGTAACATCATGTAGGCCACATCAAAACTGCATCGCATATATATAATCTCAAAAAATGTCATGTCACAGGATAGAGTCATATGATATCCCAAAAATGGAGCTCGCAGGCTCGAATATCAAAATATACAAGTGTCTAAAAGAAAGTCCTAGGATGGCCCCCCTCCGTCCCATGGAGGTGAACGGTGAGGTGACTGTGGTTGACCCATCAAGTGAAATGTGACCTAAATAGGAATCCTCTCCTGTGTCTCACTCTGAGATCTCGTAGGATCAGTAACAGGAGGTTGGCTCTGCTCTAACTGGTGTCCTGATGACACTGATCTATGCCCATGCTCGGACTTGTAGCTATGGCCTGATGAATGCCTATGCGAGTTGTGCGACCTATGGCCTGATGACTACCCTGATGCAGTAGACCCCCCAGCACTGGTGTGACTACTGCTATGAGATATGTTGTTGCTATGTGTCTAGCTGCCACTGCCTGTCTTGCTATAGGATTGGGAAAAACCTGGGTCTCGTCGATCTGGTGGAACGGCCTACTCATATAAAGCCTTATACCGGCCCCTATTCTCTGTTATCCTAGCCAACTCTATGGCCATGTCTCCTGTCGGCCCTGAACATAACTCAACAAACTCTATCACCACCAATCTGACTCCTGTCGTCGGAGAACAACTTGATCTCTCTCCACCCGGGTGACCTCTAACTCCGCTACCAAGGCCGCATCGAGTCTGCTCTGCAAATTTGTGATCCGTTGATCAATGGTGGCATCGATAGGCAAAATGGGTGATTTGTCACCCTCATCATCCCTGAAAATCATACGCTCCTACAATCTCTGGTTTGCCTCATCCTCCTCCTCCTCCTCCTCCTCGTCTCTCTCCTCCTCGGCCCAGACCTCCTCCACATCTATATCAAGAGGGTGTCCCCCAACAAATGGATCCTCCTCTACCCTCACCTCTGCCTCCTCATCTCCACCCCTCACCTCCACCTCCTCCTCCCCCACTCTGATCTCCTCCTCTGCCTCCTACTTGGCAGGCACCTCTCTCTCCTCCCCCTCCTCTCAGATGGGTGACAATGGTACACCATCCACTCTCTGCCTGACTCTCCTAGGCTGCCTTCGCCCTCTGCCATCCCTCCTCCTCCTCACACCCCGCCCATTTCCTCCACCCCCTCCCCCTCCACCACCCCCATCATCTCCCCCACCTCGGCCTCTACCTCCCCTGCCTCCATCTCTACCCCTGGCACCTCTGCCACATCGACCTTTCCTCGGTACTCGTGGAATGACTGACCTCTAATCTATCAGCGGTGGACCATCTGGATCTGTCAACGGGATGGGCCTATGAATCTGCCACCAGGCATCGAGCTCAGTAGATGTCCCTAGATCTGCTGGACCCCCTCTTGACACCCACTAAACTGCCAATAAACCATCAACCTGTTGCTTGGCCACTGTCACTGATATGGGCGGCCCCCACATGGTCTCCCTAGAAGATCGAGCATACTCTGTCGTGCCTAATGGCACAACTTGCTACTCTTTGAACTGTCGTAGTACCCATTGGGGTAGGTACATCTCAATAATTCATTGGGTTTGTACCGTGCAGCCAATCAAATATTGAAACTATCTGCAAAAGGATAAATGACTATCCTTATCGGGCCACTGACGGCAATCCCTATAGGGCCTCTAAACAAAATTGATCATCGTATCAATCTAATGACGCCAGTACCCGGTATCTCCCACATGAGTCTGGCTAACCGAACTCGCATACACGTAAACATACGGCATCCCATCCCCTAGCTATTGAATCTGCACCGGTGGTCGAAAAATGGGAATGCGCTCCCATACCCAAATCATGAGTAAGGTAGTCCCACAACTGATACTGTGACCCTAGTGATAAACAACCTCATACATCTGATGATAAAGCATGGCCAACAAGCAGGGCCTCCAAGCAAAAATAGTCCTCTGTCCTTGCATACGAACAAGTACATCCCCCCATCCAATGGGAAATCTGTGACCACGGTGATCGGGGATCAGTAATCTGGCAATCAAGGTCATCAGCATGGGATCAAACCTAGGAAACTAATCGACTACAACATCCCAGCCGACCTCGTAACCATCCATGCCCAACTCAGCACCATCGGCACCCTCATACATCTTTGATAGGGCCTGTCTCCCTCGGTGCGGATCATAGGTAACTCTCTCTCCGCTAATTGGAATGCGGAGAATATGGTAGACGTCCTCCAAGGTCACTGTCACCTCTCCAGTAGGTAGGTGAAACGAGCAGGTCTCTGAGTGCCACCTCTCACAAAGAGCTGTCAGCAAACCCCTGTTTTCCCGAATAATGGGCATATAGGTGACATGGTACAAACCTAGTGCCATCAGCCGCTATCTTTGTCTATCGCTCAGGCGATCTCTAAAGGCGTATGAAAGTGATAGAAAGACTAAAATCTAGAATTCTAATGTGGAAGGCAAGATGGTTATCATTGTCAAGTAGGATTCTCTTAATAAAATTTGTACTTTTTGTTATCCCTAATTATTTTTTGGTGGTACTCAAAGCGCCAAAATCAACCCTTTTAGAAATTGAGAGAATTATCATAAACTTTCTTTGGAAGGGAAACATGAATGATCAAAAGAAAGTACCCTTAATCTCTTTGGATAGCATGACAAGGGATAAAATGCAAGGTGGAGCAGGAATACATAACATTGCAATAAAAAACAAGGCATTTGGGGCTAAATTAGCCTGGAAAATGTACACAAAACCGGAGGCAAAATGGTGTAAGCTAATGCAAGCTAAATATTTAGACAATTTTAGTCCTTTAAGAATTCTTACCATTTCAAACCCCCCAAAAGGATCAGTTATATGGAATTTCTTGATATCATGTAGGCCCATTTTTACTTCTTATATTACTTTGGAAATTCATAATGGACAAAATGTAAAGTTTTGGGAAGGTTCTTGGTAGGGTAAGCCTCCTCTACAAGACATTCAAGAGTTGTAGCCACTAAGGAAAGTATTAATAAATAAATGGGGGCCAAACTTTTTAGATTATGTCAAGTCAACACAAGTTTTAATAGGTAAAGTGATTTGGAAAACAAGCTCTGATTCTTCTCTCTCATTGGATCAATTTTTTCCACTTCATGAAGCATTGAAAAGTAGAAACGTGTATCTTTCAAGGAGGTCTGACGGGATTTTGTGGGCTCCATCAAAAGAGGGTATTTATTCAGTCCAACAAGGTTAGAGAGCTTTAAGCCAGAAAAGGGGACAGTTAGTTTCACAAAGAGCTTATACTTTTTGCTGGAATAACAAAATACTTCCAAAAGCAGGGAGTTTTGCATGGTTGGTGCTAAGGAAGAGGATTCTAACAAGTGATCGTCTAACAAAATTGAAGATTCTGGATCCCTTCAAATGTCCATTATGTGATGCAGAATTGGAAACAACTGACCACTTGCTTGTGTAGTGTAATTTTGCACAGGAATGTTAGATGTTTGTAAAGAGAAAATTAAATTTATAGATTCCTTTGCCAAAATCCCTTTGGGACATCTTTCAAAGTTGGCCAGTGTTATATAAAACTTCCTTTTTTGCATCTATTTGGAAGGTTATTCCATCTACAGTAATATGGAGCTTATGGTGGGAGCGTAATTTGTGAATCTTCTGAAAAACATCATCTTCTCTTGAGATCATTAAAGTAAAAATTGAGAATGCAATTTCAGAGGTAGTAAATGCACATGTGCTAAAGTACAAGAATACATCATCACTCTACACAAGAAGGGAGGATTTTATTTTGAGAGGTTGGAAAAATATAGTACTACCATTTTCAAGGAGTCTTCATCAAAGCATTAAATAGAAGGTGGATAGAAAAGAAATCAAATGGAAAACTCCACATATTGGTTACTTAAAATTGAATTGTGATGGCGCATCAAGAGGGAATCTGGGAGCTTCAGGAGCAATCATATGCATACATGATTCAGTAGGAAATGTTGTTGTTGCATGTTCATACAAACTTCCAACATACACCAATAATGTTGTTGAAGCTTAGGCTGATCCAATGGAAGGGGACTCATTGATAATTGTAAATGCTTACAAAGGCAGAAAGATTCAAAGTTGGAATCTAAATTATAGTTTGCAAAAAGTATGGGACTTGTTAGATAGATTTTAATCATACATAATTTCGCATACCTATCGAGAGGGAAACAATTTGGAAGATAAATTGGCTAACTTGTGTTGTGAGGGTATAGAAGGCTCAATATATAACGATGTTCAGTTGCAAGTGTATCCACAACTAGTAGAGATAGTTGCACAAGAAATTGTGAATGTGGATAAGTAAAGTGATTCATTAGAGAATATGCCTATTGTAGATTGTAAGGTTCACACATGTTGAAAATCGGAATTAAATTTGGTGTGTAAGCATTTGGTATTTGGTGGTAGTTGAGGTGGTGATGGTACAAGGGAATTGGAAGAGCTGGACCGTAAGACTTGGGTGTTATTGTTAGCGGCAAGTGAAGGTTTTTATGCTAACATGTTGCTCTATTTTGCAAGTATATTTCCATCTTTCCTCATCATGATCTGGTAGCGTATGATGTAATAAGCAATAAATATACATCTTTTGGGTAAATTTTGTTGTTCAATTGTGGGAATTGCAATTTTCGAGTTGCATTGAGAAGGAGCAGCTACAGCAAATCTTCAAGGGAGACTGAACAAATTCAAGAAGAAGTTTCATGCAATATCATTCTTCATTTCTCACACTTGCCCCCAAGGGTCAAAAGTAAGAGAGTTAGCAGCACATCAGAAGGTGATAAGAATGCAAGGACATGTGTCGAACATGAACATTGCAGTGCAAGAAGAGAAAGGGGAGAGCTCAGTTCAGGGTCCTATTATGAGCCTTGGAGAATTCAATGCGTGGTAAGATCAACACAGCTAGCCTTTCTACAGTGTTTAAAATATATTTAATGTGGATGTTGAGGAAGCAATAATGGAGGTATGTGGAAAGGAATTTCTTTCACATTCAAAGGTCTAATTTGCTTCACATCTTGCTTCGCATTTCCTAGAAAATGGGTTCGATATTATATAGAATGTTGATATTCTAAAGGGTATTGCTGCAAATTTTATTCATAATTCCCTCCTATCTGAAGAAAAACTTCACGTGGGTTTCTCTGGATATGATTTCCACAGTGGGGTAGCGGATATTGGTGGCCTATTTAATCGAAAGGAAATAATGGACAAGCCTTATATTAATTGTGTTTACCAATCGCTTGTGCATAGCCTACAAAATAATGCTTTTAATTCATTGGTTTGCTCACTACAAGCTCACAAAAATCAGCTTGGTGAGCTGTGTGAAAGGATAAAATTGAAGATGTTTTTTCTACTTGGAACTTTCTTCTGCATTTTCAACCTCCTGCACCTTTTATTGCGAACGTGGATAATCCAAATCCTAGAGATGAAGACTCGGTTGGTTTTCAAGGTTTTAAAGTTGGAGATTTGAACTCTATGAATCCTTATATTTCTCTATGTCTTTTTTGGTGCTTGGATCTATATCTATATTGTTGTTTTCTAGAGCCTTTTTTGGTGTTTTGGCTCTATTTCTAGATTGTTGTTATCATGAGACTTTTTTGATATGCTCCTGAATTGTGAAATTTATGAAACCAAATGCAACAACTTTCAATAAGCCTCTCAATACTGAAGAGAACTTAGAAAATTTTATGGGAGCCATGAAGGACCTTTCATATAAAGTTGCAAAGAATGGAAAGTTATGCCTTTTAATTCTACTCCTACACATTTCAATGAGGGTCGGAGATTGTATAACAAGCCTTATAACTACTAGTGGTCTAAGAGACCTAGAGGTAATGATAGATAAGTCATAGCAAGAAATTCAAACCCAAGGTACCAAGAGAAATACACCCTAATCCATTGAGGAAATATCATGTGAATATTTATCAAGATTCATTATGGTGTGAATGATCAATCCAAGTAAATTTGTGTAGTTGCACTTAATGAAGAAAAATAATTCTAAGATCATGTGAGTACACCCAAATAAAAAAGCAAAAATTATCTAGGCATTGAACTTTCACTATCTTTGTAGTTTTCACCTTCATGTCATACTTATTTATTTTTTATTTAAAAACTCTTAAACTCAAGTTTGGTAACTTACATTTGTATTATAATTTATAAAAAAAGTCAAGTTCACTTTCTTTTCTTGATTATTTGTTTTTTTAAATTATTATTATTTATTTAAAAAGTGGCAAAGTAAAAGTAACTTTAGATATTTTATTTTTTACTTAATATTTTAATATAAATATATATATATATATAATTTTATAGATTTAGATTTATTAAAGATTAAAAATATTTTTTTGAAAATATAAAAATTTCTATAATAGAACTTAAGAATATAAATCTAAAAAAAAAAGAATATTTTATATTTAGAAAGATAAATGAGATAGAATAAAAATATTTTTTTTAAAATATAAAAATTAGCTTTTTTCTTAAAGAATAATTATATTTTTTTATAAATATAAAAAATAGCTTTTTTTTAAGAATATCATTAGTTTTTTTCTTAAAGAATAAAAATATTTTTTTGAAAATGTAAAAAATTTCTATAATAAAACTTAATAGAACTTAAGAATATAAATCTAAAAACAAAAAGAATATTAAAATTTTATAATATGAATGAGATAGAATAATAATTTATTTTTTTAAATATAAAAAAATAAGCTTTTTTTTTAAGAATATCACTAGCATTTTTCTTAAAGAATAAAAATATTTTTTTGAAAATATAAAAATTGCTATAATAGAACTTAATAGAACTTAAGAATATAAATCTAAAAAACAAAAAGAATATTTTATATTTAGAAAGATGAATGAGATAGAATAAGATATGTAGAGTTAAATTAACCATCATGAATTAATTCATAAGATTTTAGAAAGTTTTATTTTATAAAATAAATAATTTTATATTTATTCTGGATGATGTCACCGTACAGGTTGATGTCATCTTTTAGTTGATTTTTGATAACTTAAAAAGCTAATGATGTCATCCTTATGAGGTTCAATTTTTATGTAAATTTCCCCTAATGGAGGCTCTACTTCTCAGTTTAAATGTGGCTTCAAAATATGGAATCAAATGCATCATAGTGCATGGTGATTTATAACTTGTAGTATCTCAAGTTAGAGGCATGTATACTACAAAATAAGGAAGGATAAGAATATATAGGAATGTAGTTCGGGATATTATTGAAGCTTTTTATGCATTCAACATCATTTGGGTGGAAAGGGAAAGTAATGCAATCATTGATCCACTTGTTATGTTAGATTCAAAATTTGACACAATTTTTTCCATCATCACTATAAGTATGATGTTGAGATCCTTACCAAGCATAGCATTCTAAACAACTTATACAATTGGCAGGCCTTCAATGATGATCAATAGATTTATGAGTTTTTGAATTGTATTTATCATTTTAAAAACCAGCATATTGACTGGTATCCCATGGTGGGGAAGTATGAAGGCAAGAACTCTTTTTGGGAATGAAATCATCTGACTCAAAACCAATACTATTCCTTAAGTTCTTGTTTCCTTAGAAAGGGTGTTTGACAGTGTTGATTATCATAAAATAAGGAGTAAATTTGTCAAGGAATAAGACATAGAAGGTATAAATTTAGGAACTAAATCAGCTCCTAAAATGATTTATATCAGTAAGAAATTAAGACCAACAAAGAAGTAAATGTTGATCACATTATTAAGAAAGTACAAAAAAATGCTTCGCTTGGTCTTATGATGAATTGAAGGCTTACAGAGAAGACTTGTTTTAGCATACCATTTTGTTGGAACTTGATGTAAATCCATTCAAATAAAAGTAGTGTCATATCAACCCTACTCTTCTCCCTCAAATGTATAAATAATTGATGGAACTAAAAGGAGGTATCATTAAACCAATCAAATACTTAGAATGGGTGCCCAACCTTGTTTTAGTTAGAAAGAAGATTGGATACATAAGACTATGTGTGGATTTTAGAAATCTAAATATCAAATCCCTCAAGGACAATTATCCATTTCCCAATATGGACCATTTTAAGTAGTGGGTGACAAGGTCAAAGTTGATGTCTATGATAGATAGATTTTTAGGTTAAAATCAAGTAATGGTCAAATATTTTGAGCAGCATAAGACAGCCTCCACTAGACCATGGGGAACTTTTGTTTATGTTTGAATTCCATTTAGGTTGAATAATGCTAGAGCCACATTTTAATGGGCCATGGATGTAGATTTTTCATTCCTTGTAAATGAGATAGTGGTTTTCTACTAAGGTGACCTAGATGCCTACTCCAAGGATCAAAATGATCATTGCAAAGACTTAAAATTAGTCTTCTAAATATGCTTGGAGCATGGGATATCATTGAATCCAAAGAAGTGCATTTTTGGTGTGGAAGAGGGTAAGCTCCTTGGGCACATTGTTTCCAAGGAAGGGGAAAGATCAACCCAAAAAAATTCAAAGCCACAACCCTTATCCAATATCCCAAAATAGTCAAGGCAATCCAATATTTCTTTGGATAGATCTAAACTTTGTTTGAAGGTTTGTTCCAAAATTTTCTGAGAAGATAAAGGCCATCTCTAAAGTGTTGGAGAAAGGGAAATCTTCCATTTGGGATAAGGAATCAATTGATTCCTTCTTGGAATTAAAATATGCACTTAAGAAGGTACTAGTGCTAACAAGTCTGAACTATTCTAAGCCTTTTCAATTATTTTATTTTACATCTTTTTATACTATTGTTGTTGTTCTATTATAAAAAATGATGATGGATATGAATAGCCAATAACTTTCTTCAGAAAATCATTGAGAGATGTGTAATAAATTATTCTATGATGGAAAATTACACATATACTCTTGTTAAATCCATGAGAAAAATAGACCTTACCTTTTAGGGGCCAAAATCGCTACTTTTATGCCACATACATTTGTCAAGGATATATGTGTGCAACATGAGGCATGAGGAAAAAGATGCAGATGGATCAAAAATATCATAAAGTATGACATGAAGGTGAAAACTACAAAGATAGTGAAAGTTCAATGCCTAGAAAAATTAATGGTGAGGGAAAATTTGAATGTTGCTGAAGTAGATCAAGTAAAACATCACCCAAATATTGTCCCTTTTTAGTTAAAGGATTGTCCTTGGTATAAGGACATAACATTTTATTTAGAGAACTTGAACTGTCCTCCTAAGTTTAATGATAAACAAAGAGGACTTTGGAACTTGAAGTTCAGAGGTATATACCACTAGAGGGATAGTTGATATGGAGAAACCTAGATGGTGTACTCCTAATATGTCTAGATGAAGAGAAATCAATAATATTTAACGAGGAATGTCACCATGGATTATGTGGTGGAAATTACATGTCAAATACTAGACCTCTCATAAAATGATGATAAGTGATTATTAGTGGCATAAATTATTTGAGGATGTGGCCAAATTTGTAAAAATATGTGATTCTTGGAAAAAAAATAGGTACAAGTTAAAATTTGCAAGTGCAATTCCCCTTACAACCATTTAAGTGGAGGCCTTGTTATTGACTTCATAATGGAAATTACAAATACTTTCAATAAAGAATACAAGTGGATATTGGTAGCCACTAATTACTTTGACAAATGGGTGGAGGAAATCCCTACAAGAAATACAACCTCAAAAGTGGTGACTGAATTTCTATTAAATAACATAGTTACCAGATTTGGTGTGCCATCAAGATTTCTTGTTGATAATGCAATTTGTTTCAAATCCAATGACTTTGTTGAAACGTGTTCACAATATGGAATATATTTAACACATTCTTCACCTTACCATCCACAAGGAAATAGACAAGTTGAATCAATCAACAAGAGCATCATGAACATCATCAGAAAAAAATTGGATGCTAACAAGAAAAGGTGGGATGGGGTGATGTCACAATAGTGTGTCCCACTTTTGGGACATCTTGATTTTTGCCTAAAATCACTTTTTTATTAAAAACTAATGATTTAAGCCTTGAGAGGTTCTATCTAAAGGGATTTAATTGAAGAGGGTTAGATCAGACCCCCTTAGATCAAACCCCCTTGGATAGAACCCCTCTAATATTAAATCATATCCATAATGGAGTCCCCTTTGCACCTATCAAAATGTTGGCAAAAAAACACTTTTTCTTTACCTTTTGAGGGATTAAATAAAGTCATTTAGAAATTATATTTTGCAAAATCGTAGCCCTCAAAATGATCTTTCCAACAAGTATATTTTTGATATATTTTCATTTTATCATGTATTTAATTTCCATTTTTTACTAAACATAGGTTTTTCATCGAACATCAAGTTTTTCATTCTATAGAGGTGTAAAAATAGTAAACCATTGTAAACAAAAATTTAAAAAATGCATTAGGTATTGATGTCCTTGTTTCACCCAAAAAAAATGGATTTCGATTATACACAATAAGTTATGTTTGACGACATACACCTAGATGTCCAAATTATGGTTGCAGTGACTTCAAAAATTAATTAAAAAAAATATGTAACAAAAAATTATGAAAAAATATCCTTTCCCTAGATAGTCATGTTAAGAATCCATATTTCAAAAATTAAAATTGTTTCCTTTCTAGAAAAAAAAGTTATGTTTGATGACATAAACGTTACTTTTTGAAAATGTTGTTTACTAGTTAAAACTAGTTATTAAAGGAGATGTTGAAAGATACGTGATTTTTTTCATAAAAATTTAAAAAATATATATTTAGCATCTACACAAAAATTTCCATAAATCACTAGTTCGCATCATCTTCAAATTCTTAATGATTTAGCTGCTATAGCTCTCAGAAGGTGAAGATTCAGTTAAAAATGTTGATATAAATGTCCATCTTGGCCAAAAAGTGGGACACAGTATTATGATTTCACCTGATAATAAATTAAAAAAAATTGTTTGGACAAATAGAATAGCTTGTATGAAGTTTTTTGGGAAGATCTCATTTGAGTTGGTGTATGGTATTCAAGCCAAGTTTTCATTCATCCTTGAATTGCCAATATATAAGTTGCTACAAAAGATTGAAGGGGAAGAGGAAAGTGTAATATTTCAAAGAATATATGAGTTGATTGAATTGGAAGAAATATGAAGGGTTACCCATGAGAGGAATTTGATTAAATAATAGAAAATAAAACTTATCTTTTTATACGAGGGTTATTAAGAGAGAGTTTTAGGTCAGAGATCTTGTCCTCATGTAGAATTCTAGATTAGAGGATAAGGGAAAACATAGAAAGTTTTATTCCTTATGGGTTGAGCCTTATAAAATTAGTAAAGATACAGTTAAAGAACATTTTACCTCAAAAGTATAGATGGAGATTATATGCACTTGCCAATTCATGGTCATCACCTAAAGCACTACTTTTCCTGAGGGTAAGGTTTTGATAACTTTTATAATATAGCTTATTTTGGTTATTTTTTTTCTTGTAAATATATTTCTTTTTTTCCAAGAGTCAGTCTCATCTTGTTTATTTTTTTCTACTTGAAGATCTAAATTCTCATTATGCCTACAAGAGACACACATCCTCGACTAGAGCTAATCTTGGCACCTCCAAATTTTGTTTCTTATTTTATGCCTTGGCTATATTTTCCTAAATATATAATTGATCTAAGATATCATTGATGGGCCATATTATATCAAATTTCCTTAACACCAATGAATAGAGCATGAAAATTTAAGTCTAGTTGCTTTTTGAAGTTTTCAAAAATATGATAAGGGGAAAAATTTATGGCCATGTGAGTTTTCTCCTTCCATTTGGATCACGCTCATTTCCTTGATAGGTTTGGTTCAGTTAATTTCCTCTACAATATCTTTTGTAGGCCGATGGGGTCCAACTTCGTGTATCTATACAATAATAGTATCATGTTGATGTCATTCATGTTGACATCATCAACAAAGTTTTGCATCCCATCCAAATGTGTCTTTTACCTCATAGAGTTTGAAGGTGCATTTGCACACATATGACCCACATGAACCAATAATATTTGAAGAATCTAAGTAAATTTTTGTGGGTAAGTACATTTGAATTAGACTTTTTCCTAATCGGTGAAGTGTACATGTAGATCAAGTTTCCACAATGGGCAGATAGTGATGAATTTTTTGCACTTTCCTAGTTCGATTTCAGATATTGATAAAGGCAATTGGATAAGGACCCGATAGAAGCTAGATTTCTGCAATTGATGTGTTACAAGTATTCAGAGGTCATCTAGACCTTGCAAAGAAAGCAATAGGGTCCAGATCTACTTGTTTGATGCACAAATTTCCATAATGATGTGATTTGTTTCTTGAGCCTATTTTTTCTTTACATCCTAAATGAGGTCAGTTTTTTGTATTTGCAAGGGGGTCAATTTTTTCAATAGGAAAAATAATAAAAATGAGTTTTAGCTACCACCATCAACACTCAGCCACCACAGCAACTACCTTTACTTCAATCCAAGGACATTCCCTAGTGGTATTTATGGGATTCTGGCATATATCTACTAGATTTTATAGCACCCATGCTTCATTTAATATTTGCATCTTTTTATGGCATGCTCCATTTCTAGGATGCCATTTCTAGCAAATTCAATGGGTGACTATTATTTTTCGCACTCAATCCCATCAATCGTCAATGTAGATGTATGGCATGGGTTGTGAAATTTTCTTTCATTTTTCTCTCCATCAAACCAAATTTATAGAGGACAAATGTCATCCAGGCGTTGGATGAGGTTACGGCAAGGGTTTTTCATTTAGCACAACCTTTTGATATTTTGTAGACTTCCTTGCAATGTGTATATCTACCTTAGCATCAATTTTTCAAAGAGAGATGAGAGAGGATAATTATTATAGAGAGAAACGGTTATAGAGCCAATAGAAGAAAAAATATTCACAGGAAGCCACAAGGTTCCATCTTCTAGGTCTAGGTATATAGATATTTTTTACATTGTAAGGATCTGGGTTGATCCAAAACCTTGTGATAACCCTTATAACATTTGTATTTGACTGGTTAATGATAGAATAAACCTTCATTGAGTGTATCCATATGTATTTTTTGTATTTTTGGATGTGTGTTGTTTAGATGGCTAGCCAAAGGACTATAAAATCCTTACAAATATTTTATAAGGTATCTTTTCAGTGCAATAAAAGAAATGTATGTGCATGATTCTATATTATTAAGTAGAATTTTAATATTCTGCAACTATTTTTGGTTTTCATGAATGTATATGTAGAGCCCAACTTGCTTGTGTATTATGGAAGACCTAGTCTTTTGTGGTCTATAGGCTAAAGCATCACCTTAGTTTCAATTATTTCATGTTATGTATGAACACAAACCGTTTTTTCCAAATTAGATAAAGTAACTAATTTGTAATTAGATTTATCTCTCATCATCCTCAACACACTCAAAATCAATGGTTTAAAATATCTTCATTTTTTCTTAGTATGAATATTCTACTACCATGTATAAATGCTTGTAACATCTAATGGTGGTTATCATAAAAACTCATTCATTGAAAAGTAAATGGTAGATTATCTATTTAATTAGGTGCTCACCTTTACATATCCAAACTAGCACATAGCTATATAGTGGCACCAATATTGGGATACACTATGTAGTGGGTATAGTTTTTTTTAAGGTAATTTTTTAGTCTATCAATCGTCAATTCAAAATCTTAGGGAAAATCCCCTTGGTCTTATAGATCCAAAAGTGAAGGAGGTCTTACCTACCTCAACAATTGGTCCTTAATTGTTCAACTTAAAGATAGGTTTGTGGTGATCTTCCTAGGTTGACACCCTTGACATATGAAAGATTATCAGACCTTATGGATTTGGGGCCTACAACACACATCACCAACAAGATATAAGCTTAGCTATATTTCCATTGAATGAGCATGCCTAGTGAGCATATTTAGCTTGTATAATGATCAACACTATATTATTCATAAAACAAATATCATATCCAAGATTATCCCACTCAATTATCTTTTGTTTAAGGTTTCTCTCATAAGTCATATGGCTAAATGGGTCATGTTGAGTGATTTTGATATTGAGTATATGGATATAAATTTATTCAAGGGATAGATCATGAAAAATGATTTGGATCAAGTACCTCTCATAGATAATCATCCACTGGTTGTGGAATTTTCTCATTACTCCATATTCCTACTTGATTGTCCACACACCTAGAAACTATATTTTGATGGCTTTAATCTAGTCCACAATTAGGTGTAGGCATCTTATTTGTTACTCCATAGGGAAATCTCATATTAAAATATTTTAGATTGGGTTTTTCATGCACAAATAATATTGCATAATATGAAGCCGACTCATGGGTCTTAAAATCACAATCTAGTGGAACATCTAACATCTCCTTATTTATGGTTATTCTTAACTCATAATCAAACAAGTTATTGAATATCAAACTAAGGATGATAAACTAATTACATATAAATATATGTTCAATAACTTCAAGGAGTAATTTATATGTCCATTTTGAACAAGTACCCTACCTCAAAATTAGAGTAGTTGACACCATGGCCAACATAGGATCTTTTTTGGATATGCCACAAGATAGCTAGCATTGTGAATTCGTAGTTGAACAATTATTATTTCCCATGCATAACACCCCCTAATTTAAGCATATATTAAACTTATTGGTCCCAAATCTCCTTGGTGTACCATGATATTTATATATATCTCCATGATCAAACATTACCACTTAACCTTTCACATAAACACAATTTAAAACCTTCCTCATAGGCTCATCTCAATTTACTCTCCTTGGTAACACCCTCTATCAAAGAAGTATTGATGGTACTATACTATGATGACTAAACTCAAAAGAGGTTATTCTCACACTCAAACAAGTTCATGTGTCACACCCAATTTTTGAACCCTTTAGATTATGTTATATCTTATTTTGTATTTTGAACCCATGATGATTCAATTTTATATCATTTTGATATTTTTTATTGATGTAAATATAAAATTTACAAGAATGAGAAGTTTTTGATAAGGAAAAGCAGGTTTTGAAGGGATCCTAAAACCCTTTACAATGAAAGAAGGTTGCATAAGAAAAAACAAAGAGCACTAACAGCCCCAAAAAAGCCAAAAAAGTTGTCAATAGATAAACCTAGACAAACTGACAACTAAACCAACAACAAAACATCAATACAGAAGTTGATAAAACACAAGCTACAACATATTGTCTATAACCTTAGTCGACTCCAAATTACTAGAGATGACATTATTGTGCATCTGCATCACTTCCTCGAGCTCCTAGAAAGAAAGTGTCGCCCTCTTTTTAGTGTTGGAGCCCACCCCAGCCCACCCGAAATTTTGTTTGGAATGCTGCCAGCTATCATCCACCCACCCACCCCTTTCTTGATTCTATACGTAACATGCCCCTGCAGGGGGGGCCCTACTAGAACTAGTGCCAGGGTGGAACGGCGAGAAAGCCCACTGCAATATCTCCTCCCACCCACCAACCTTGCTCCTGGTACGCAAACATGGGCCCTCATCCACACTCTTCTCCATCTGATTCATATGGTTAATCTCAGTGATTTCCTCCTTGTTTTCACCAAGATCTAGTTGTTTACCAGTCTAATTAAGGGCTTTCTCACTCATCATAGTCAAGCCCTACGCACTAGAATTCAAGAATCGGTTGCTAATTTTCACCACAAATTGCAAGTCACTACAAATCTTATTCACTATGTCCTCAAATGAAACAAACCACTCCTCATGAACCCTACAGACATCATCTTCCAATGTAACCAACCTCTCCTCGTGGTCCCTACCCAGTTTCTCTACATCCATGGCTACCTTATCAAGAACCACATTCATTTTCTTTGAATTTTCGTTTAATTGACCATTCTTTTTTATTACAGTTCACTAGCACCACACAAACATCCTACCACTCATTTAGCTTAGTATTGAGATCCTTGACCTCCGAAAAGAGCCATTTAACAAGAGAAAGGATATTTTTGGTTCCATCCTCCACCATTATGTAAAAAATACCCATGTCAATTTCATCCCAATTCATTGGTGCGGTAGTAGGTAAAGTAGCATTCTCAGGGTGATCCTTCTAGTCAACACCATCACCCTCCAAAGCCTCCTTAGTAGGAGAGTCCTCCACATCAACAACTTCAACTTCCACTTGGTGTTTACCAGATTTCACTACCGAGTTTGCCAACAAATCTAGAAGCCCTTTTTTGTTCTCAACCTACTCAAAACCCTTACAATCAGGGGATACCAACCCACCTTGCAAAAGGAAGCCTCCCCATAATTCATGAGACAATCTCCCTTAAGGACTTTTTCCACCATAGACTTCCCCTCATCAGCCTTAATATTCCCCTGAATCCCCTTATCAGTAAGAAAATGGGCCACATCCACGCCTTTCACCCCTTCCTCTCCTGGGTTTAAAACACACTTCTCCTTCCTTTTAACCCCTTTCTTCCCCTTAGAACCCTTCTTAGCACCAGGAGTTACAACCTCCTTCATTTCAATGTCAATCTCATAGCCTTTCAACCAAGAGTTAGAAACCTTTGTATCATCCTCAAACTTCCCCTCTTCATCCGAAGACTCCACAACATCAAAACAAGAATAAGATGTTAATAAATGATTATAATATATTTTAATAATATGATTCTTCAAATTGGGGTTCATTCCATAGTGTGATGGTTAAGTGGTGGCATTGTTGTTGTGACCACCAGGGTTCAAGTCTTCACTGGGTTATTGTGATCGCAGGTGCTATGCCTTCATTGATCCAATAGGCTCGCAGGCTTGATCTGTAGTCCCCAATTTGTGGTATTTGGTTCATAGCTCTAGTTTGAAAAAGTGTTTATGAATTGAAAAAAATATGATTCTTCAGACTATACCTTATCGCTTTAATGAGGTGGATGTAGGAGATAGTCTCACCCCTCCTAGACAAGGAGGAAGAGCATCACCAAAGAGAGGGAGAAGATCTAGAAGAAAAATCAAGGCCATCATGAGATTAAGAACAAACACACAATTTTATTGTATGGCTACAATGAATTTGAATGTTCGCCTTGAGTTGTTTAATTTTTTTGTATTTGGTTGTATTGTTTGTAGAGTCGCATGACTGTGTAATGTTGTATAAACTACCCTTACCTCATAATTATTGTCTTATGCATTCATTTTTATCATAATACTATCTTAAAAAGGTAAGTGTGATTGTCGTACGAAGATCTAGCATATTCTTTTCATTTAAGAAAACAAAATATTTTTGTGTTAATCTATGTATATTTATATAAGTATATAAATGAGGAAAATATCTATATATACTGATATAAATGTATATATATTTTTGTAAATATTTTATTTTGATAATAAATTTATCTTAGTTCAAGATAATGGTTAAATATAAACAATTTTAAATATAATAGTTAATATGCATAATGCATACATGTCTATAAATATTTATACATATGTACCATATATATACATAGTTGTTATTTAAGATGGAATAATTTTATTTATTTATAGATTTATATGTGTGTGTGTAATCTATGTATGGGCAGGTGCAAGAAGTTGGGTCCACAAAATGTTCAAAAGTGGAAGTATTTTTCTTGATTTTTAAAATTTGTCACAATTCAACTAAAAATTTGAAGCCCTTACACATAGAATCCTAACAAAGTCCCGTAATATGAAATGTATTATTTTGAGTCTAGTTTTCAAATATGTAATTTATTCTAATACCCAGATGATACAAATTAATTTTTAATAGGCATGTATAAAAACCACTTTTTAAAAATCTCCTTTTTAGGACCATACCATGCACATGTACAGACACCATAATTTGACCTAAATAAAAGTATTTTTGTAATTCCTTTTGGGGAAAGATGTGCATTATACTGAATATTGTTGATAATATTTTTTATATTTTATTTCTAAATTTTTTATTAATTTTTTACTAGCCCTAATTACTGTTTTTGAAAATCCCTCATGTATGGACACCATAATTTGAGCTAAACTAATCATTTTTTGGGAAAAAAAAAAAAAAAAAACATTGTGCAAATAATTGTGTAGATTTGATGTCATATAATTTTTTTACAAGAAACTTAAAAAACTAAAAGTTATTAAAAAAATATAAAAACCTAACATTTCAAGCGTATGGACAAGTTTCCTCATAAATAATTAAAATAGAAAAAACAATCCAATCATTAAAAAATTACATATTTGAAAACTAGACATCGATAAAGGGTTTTAATTTCATAAAAAAAATCTGAAAAAAAAAAAGTCATCAACCATATTTCCAAAGTCAATTTTCTCTGGATGTTTTCATGGCATTGTACTTGCAGGTCCAAGGCTAAGGGGTGGGTTTCCAAGCCTAAAACAAAAGGAAAGACATGGGTTTCAAATTTCAAAATTTATGAAACATGTACCCATTCTAAAATATAATATAATTAGAAATGGGTACCTATTTTGGAACGAGTGGTTGTTTTAAAAAAAAAATGGTTCAGGAGCTCGAGCCTAAATGAGTACCCATTTTGTTGGAATTTTTTTGAGAAATGAAACTTCCCCTATATGTGGACCCAAATTCTTGCGTTTACCCTGTAACATAGAATTTTGTCCCCACTAGGATTTTAGAACCTAGGGCAACAATCTTCTATACTTTACATTCAAGGATGACCCTAGAGATCTCACCCCAAGAGTAGAGGCAAGAGATCTGGCAATAGGGTATCCTAGGGTATGATTTTAGATTACAAGAGGTTGAATGAGGGGTTCACCACCAAGTTAGGGCTTGGAAAAATGTAAGACATGCAAGATGAAATGCAAAACCTAGTTTGATGCAATGCTTCACTAAATGACCTAGAAATGCAAATCAAACAAAACAGAAAGTTGTAAAACTAAAAGTGTGCACTTGAAAACTTGTTGGAGATGGAATAGAGCTCTGAAATATTGAAAATGTTGATTTTTAAACCTGGTGGGACTCATTCACCATTCTGGGCGAATCAGTCCCAGATCTGGGTCTCTGCACAAGATCAAGTTTCGGCCAAATGGGTATCCAAATCTGTAAAGATCTCTGAAAAACTCCTACAGTGGGACTCATTCGCCACTCTTGGTGAATGAGTCCAGTTTGGCTTTTCTATAAATTCAAAGTCTGGATCTGCTCTTCTCTGTCTACTCAATCTGTTCCTCCAGGTTCCTGGATCTGAAACCTTGATTTTAGGGCTGTAGATGACCTTTTAGTGAAGATTTTGACCTTGTCAATAGGGAGACAATTCCAACAAGCTTGAAGCCTAATCTTCAATGATATTCAAGTCTTCAAAGCACCTAGATCTATAATCACATAAAGAGAGAGAGAGAGAGAGAGAGAGAGAGAGAGAGAGAGAGAGAGAGAGAGAGAGAGAGAGAGAGAGAGAGAGAGAATGTTGATTGTTAGGGAATGGGGGTTTTCCTTGGTCAAACCCCTTGTAGGTAATTAAACCAAATGATGAAATAATGAACATGAAACATGAAACATGAACAATGGTACCTTGGATGATGTCTTGTAAATCTACAACTCAACATGAAATGGCCATGAAGGATGTAGATCTTGATCTTTGACAATAGGTGTAGAATTATGCTTGGTCTTGGATCTTCAATGTTACATCACAACACTAGCTCACTAACATGCTTGATACTTGATATGCTTGACATGAAGATAGATCTTTAATTGTTGCAACAATTGATGAAGAATTTTTCCCTTGAATGATCTTGAAACCTATCTTGATGATTTTAGAATGCTTAACCCTTACTTGCTTGCTTGACTTGATATCATGTAGACTTATGTTGCTTGGATGAAATGAGGATTTGAAATCTTTTTTATATAGGCAATCCACCTAATAACTTGTGTATTTGATCCCAAAGGCCAACATAGGAGAAATTTGAACTTAAAACCCTTTTTTCCCACTCAAACCTCGAAAATAGCTCAAATGGGACTCATTCGCCCAAGGTAGTGAATGGGTCCCATAGAGGCTATTTTGCCAGCTAGAATGTTGGGGAGTGAAGAAATTAGGTTTATATGTTGATATTGTCGGGTTTTTTTATCAAAATATGCCTTGGGATGCACAATACGGGGTCATAGGGGCTTATTAATGATGATATAAAGGTCATAAATGCAATAAGGCCCAAAATACAATGTGAAAGTGTAAATAAATACACTTTACAACACTAAACTAAGGAAAAATTGAGTCTATTTAGCTTAGAAGGGCCCTAAATCCCATGTGAATGTGTAGAACATATTACAAAACTAGATTAGGTCTACTTTGGCTTACAAGCCTCCTAAATTCAATGTGAAGATGTGAATAAACATATTTTACAACATAAATTAGGGCAGAGCTAAGTTAATTTAGCTTAAAAAGGGCCCAAGACCTAATGTGGATGTGTAAAACACCTCACAACACTAGATCAAGGTAGCATTAAGTCTCGTTTATTAAATTACTTATTCCCATATCAAGTGTGAAAATATCAAAGGACCCATTTTTCGACACTACATACCCATATGTATGTATGTATGTATGTATGTATGTATGTATGTATGTGCGTATGTGTGTGTGTGTGTTTGTGTGTATGTATGTGTGTATTTATGTATGTATGTGTGTGTGTGTGTGTGTGTGTGTGTGTGTGTATGTGTGTATGTGTATGTATCTATGTATGTGTGTATGTATGAAGGAATATATTTGTGATAATATTTTCAAGGATGGAAATAAATGAAGAGTACTTATAATTAATGTTGAGGCACATCAATCTATTAAACTCCAAGAAGTGGAAAGTGAAGGTAGAGAATGGTCATTTAATTCACTTGATGTGAAGTAAGGAGTGGTCTTTACTTCTCTCACAAGAAATGCAAAGAAAGAAGGTTTTGGGAGAGTATGTAGGAAACAATGGAGTTCAATTATAGGGCTTTAGGGAGAAATAAATAAGATATGATAAAGGAGGGAGGAGGGTGTTGGTAGAAGAGAGTATTTTGGGTAGAGTTATCAAGAGGAATACACAATAAGCTCAAAAATTTGGTATGTAACATACCCTTAAATGCACCTAAAATTTTATGTAAAATTATTCTTTTTGGGAAGTTTTTTCTTAAAGTAAATAAGTATTCATAACCTTATAATGATTCATGGATTAGAAATTTAAGTTGAATGCTATGTCAAGTTGGGGTTTAATCTAGCTAAAAGAAACCTTCTACTTTGATTTTATATAATTTAAAAGCCTCTCAACTTTGATATATAACCATGAACTATAATGTTGTAGTCTAGAAATCCTTTTGGCTTTGTCATATACTATGATTATTTTTTAGTTAAAATAATTTCAACTATGCCATATAGACATGATTATGTTGTTCTCCTTCAAACCTCTCAGATTTTTTATATGGATAAGATTGTGTTGTCTTAGTGTTCAATTTTTTTATCTTGTCTTTTACACATATCTATGTAGATATTATCACAAACCTTTCATCCTTATTAGTAGCATAATGTTGTATAGTTAATATATTAAATATTTTGGCCTTGTATTTAGTATTTATATATCTATAAATGTGAATTCATTCACTAGTTGTCTTTAGACTTTCAGCCTAGTCATTTATGTATGACTATAATGATTTTTTATCTAAGCCTTTTGGCCTAGACATTAATGTATGATTATGATAATGATCTTCCAGCTAAGTTTATATCTTATGGTTGTGCAATAATAAGCTTTTTGTGCTATGCATTAAAAATGATTATGTAGTTATATTCATTTATATTTCTTAGCCTGATAGCCTGGTCATTGTTACTATTTAGTATTGCTTGACCAAGTAAGTAATATGATCATCTCATGGGTTTTAGAAGTTGATTGTTCTAATGTATATGTGTGTATGGGTTTTAGAAGTCGATTATTCTAATGTATATGTATTTATCTACGACGGAACGCTAGTTCTCAAATGGTATGGTGATCTTGGAGTTTCCCTAGATTTGTTACTCTTTTGAAGGCTAGGGCCACCACTATATGGAAGGTGTTTGGGGGACCGTTGGTCTTTGGTTGGAGGAAAAGTACTCAAATGATGCTCTCCCTCTTCTAGTTGAGATGAGGATAATTTAGGTAAGTTTGATTCAAGGTCAAATGAAGGTATTTTTCTTGGTTACTCTTTAAGAAGCAAATCTTACAAGTGTTATAACAAAAGATTGAAGAGAATAATTGAAATTGAAAATGTAAATATTGATGAAACTATTTAGTATACTACTATTCCACTGGAAGAAGGTGATGAGGAGTAAATTCATAGCAACATTGAAGATATAGAAGTTGTTTCAAAAACTCCAACTAAGTATATTTAAAAAAATCACTCTACAAATTAGATCATAGGTGATAAAGATAGTGGGGTTCTAACCCAAAAGAGGATGGAAAGATTAGGAGAACAAGTGTATTTTGCTTTATTATCAAAGATAAAACCTAAGACATATATAAGAGGCTAGCAAAGAACAAGGATGGATAGAAGATATGGAGGAAGAACTAAATCAGATTATGAAGAAGGAAACTTGGGAACTTGTACCAAGGCCTAAAGAAAAGAATGAGATTGGAACAAAGTGGGTATTCAGAAACAAGCTGAATGAAGAAGGTAAAGTGATTCGAAACAAAGCAAGACTTATGTGTAAAGGGTATGCTCAAGTTGAAGGTATAGACTTTGAGGAGACATTTTCTCTGGTGGCTAGACTAGAGGAAATTAAAATGTTTTTATCTCTCTAAGCATTCAAGAATTTCAATGTGTACCAGATAGATGTGAAGTCAACATTCTTGAATGGATAGCTTAAAGAAGAAGTTTATATTGAACAACGGGAAGGATTTTAGTGCACTAACAATCTAGATTATGTTTGCAAATTGTAGAAGGCTTTGTATGGACTCAAGAAAGCTCCTAGAGCTTGGTATTCAAGATTGGATGGATACTTGCAACAGCAAGGATTTCAGAGAGGTTGTGTGGGTAGTAATTTGTACATAAAAACAAAATGAGAACAAATGTTGATAGTTGTGATTTATGTTGATGACATCATTTTTGGAGGTAGTAGTGAAGAAATGTGCAAAAACTTCTAGAAGGCTATGCAAAATGAATTTGAGATGACTTAGGAGAAATATCTTTCTTTTTGGGGTTGCAGATTGTTCAATGAAACAAAGGGATTTTTATCTCACAACAAAAATACATAAAGGAGATGTTAAGCAAGTTCAAAATGGAAGATTTTAAACCTATTGTAACACCTATGGTTACCAAGTGTAAGTTGAGCAAGGATAATGATTCTACTCTGCCAGATCAAACTCTATACTAGTCTATGATTAGCATTTTATTGCAAATTATAGTAGGAAATTGGAATGGTTTTCATATTTTAGGAAGCACCTAAAGAGACTCATGTGAAGGCGATGAAGAGGATATTCAGGTATTTGAAGGCTACTAAAGATTTGTGTCTTTCGTATCTAAAGAGTGAAAATTTTACTCTTACTATAAACACAGATGTAGATTGGGTAGGTTATGTAGATGAACATAAGAGCGCAAGTGGTGGTGCATTCTTCCTTGGAGATAGTTTGGTGTCTTGATTGAGTAAGAAGCAAGAATCAGTTTCTTTATCTACAACAGAAGCAGAATACATTTTTGTAGTGTCATATTACACTTAGGTGCTTTGGATGAAGTAGAACTTAAAGGAGATGAAGGTTGAGTTTAAAGACCCTATCACTGTTCTTTGTGATAAGACAAGTATAATAAACATTTAAAAGAATCTGATGATGCACTCAAGAACAAAACACATTGCAATCAAATATCATTTCTTGAGAGAGAAGGTTGTAGAGAAATAAGGTGGAATATGCGAACACAAAGGAACAATTTGCAAATATATTCATGAAGCCACTTCCTAAGGAGACATCTGCGTTTCTTTGAAAAAATTTGGGATTTGTTTCTCCCTCCTATTGATTAAAGAGGAAAGTACATTTTGAGGGGGAGCTTGGTCTCCTTGTTGCAAGAAGGGTTGGTGCTCTTGCATAATGCTTTCAAAAGTAGTAATGCATGGACTCTATCTGGGAAACAAGTTTTCAGATTTTGTAGTGTACCGGTTTGAGAGAGAAATGATGTTGATCCTTTGTCATTGATGTAAAAGGGGGAGAGAGTGCTCAAAATTCTAAATTGATCTAAAATAATAACTATCTTGAATTGAATTGAACAAATGCTAAATTAAGGAGAGAGTGCTCAGAGTGTTGAATTGCTCAGAAAGAATAACTATCTTAGAATGCCATATCTTTCACAGCGAAGTAAATGCTACAACCAAGAAATAATTCAGATGTTATCTTATAAGAGTGTTTTAGTGGCCCCATTATTTTGTTGTTTGCCATCAATGACAAAGGGGGAGATTGTTGAGCATAGGTTGTCATTGATGTCAAAATGATGTCAATAGGTCATTTTTGTTAACAGTGGTTATTAAAGGGTGTCAAGGCTATCAAATGTGAAGGTTTTAAAAGATGAAGAAGATTGTAGGAATACTAGAATTGTCATCTAACTTAAGGTTCTAGAAGCATTTTGTGTAGACTATCTAATCTATCATATCTTGTATCATGTCAGTTGTGTCATGACTACCTCCAAATAGTTAATGTATTTATTATACCATGTCGGGTATGTTTTCAACATGAGTGTGGTAGTCTGGAGGGATATCTTTTGGGTAGAGAGATTGATTAATATGATTGGCATTTCTTTTAGAAATGCATTGTTCTTTGTGGTTTGGAAGGAGAGTATGCCTACACTAGTTCTCTCAGTTTCTTGAGTTTCTAGTGGCATGGCTCAATTTGTAAGGAGTTTGAAATATCAAAAGTTATATCAAGCTATTCAAAGTTTGAGACATGTGTGGTAATGGCTTGAATCATATAGAATTAGAATCATGCATGTGGAGTGAGGATAGGACCTATTTAAGGTTCTTGTTGTGGCGTAAGGCATCAAGTTCTTTTGGTGGCAATAATTTTGTGTTTGGACCATTATATTATATGTTTCATGTAATTTAAATTTAGGTCCATCCTATGTTGTCTAGGTTGGTGCAGATCCCTAGTCGACATAAAAGAGTGTTAATGTAATGTCATGTATATATTTCAAATGTTTAGATGCATTGTAGTAATCAGTGAGAGTGACACATAAGAGTGGGATGTACAAGTGTATAATGAATGGAAGGTATGTGATAGAAGTGTGAAGAAAAGAGGGAGTGCCAGTTTCAATGGGTCATTCTCAATGTGAGAGAGTGTTTGTTGTGTCTCTGATTTTAAATTTCAAATATGTCATTATTTTGTATTTCGATAGGATTGGTGCTCTACATGTTGTATTGTTTTGGCAAGGGATTGATGTCTCTTTTTGATGGGGATTGTTGTCTCTAGTAGGTTGGTGCCTACAAATTCATTTGGGGATTGGTGTCTCTGGTAGGTTAGTGCCTACATCTCATTGTAATTTTTTCTTATTATATTCCTACTTGTGATAGTTTCTCACCGTGGTTTTTCGCATCTTGGGTTTCCATGTAAATTTTTTGTTATGTGTTAGCTAGTGTTGTGCTTTAATTATTAGGTTGTATAGTTTAGTGCTCTTCATTTCAAATATATATTTAATAGTTGTGAAGGTTTCTAGCATTTTTTGATCTACTGATTCACCTCCCTCTCAATAGATTGTGTGCCCTTCACTTATACTATGGGTCATCACACAAGGCACGTGATAATAGAATTAGCACTTACCTCATTTACCTCTACCACCTCCAAGTTAGAATTAGCCATCAGCTTGGCCAAGAATTTTCCTCTGACCAATTTATTAATTTGTATATCCATGTCATATTCCTAGATATTATTTATCCAACGACACATTTTTTCTAAAGCTTCTTGTTGCATGAAGACATCCGTTGTGACCAGGTGTGACACATATGCTACAATAATTACACCCATAAGGTATGGCCTAAAATTCTTCATAGATTTTACCAAAGAATGAGCATGATTTTCCATTATTGAGTATTTCAATTTAGTTACTTTTAGTGACTTACTGAAGAATGATACTAGTTTTTCATACCTGTGTTTATTCTTTTGAAACAACACAGTAGCAATAGTATAAAATGAAATAAAATAAAATAGTTGGAGAGGTTTAGAATGATTTGTGCTTGAAAATATAGGGGCTCAAAAATTGATTTCTTTATATCCTTGAATTCTTCAGCTGGTTCTACTCTCCATTCAATCATTTATCTCTTCTTGAGCATCTATTATTTGGCTTCAGTCTTCTCAATGAAGTTAGGAATAAATATCCTAACAAAGTTGACCTTCCTAAAGAAGGACTAAACTCCTTTTACAAACTTAGGTTGAGGAATAAGGTTGATATCCTTAACTCATTTGGGGCTAATTCTCACCCCATTCTTTGATATAATGCACATCCTAGAAGATTACCCTCCTCAACACCAAACTTACACTTTTTGGGATTCAAATAGATACCATACTCTAAACATATTTGAAAAATTAAATTAAGGTAATTGTGATTCCCACCGATATCTTTTGAGAATGTGGTTATATCATTTTGGTACACCACCATGATCCAATCAATTAGACCAACACAATCCATGTCCATTGCTCTTTGAAAATTTGAACTTGCATTATTTAAACCAAAAAAAATACCAAAGTAAACATATGTACCCCATGGAGTAGTGAATGTCATTTTATGTTGTTTTTACTCTTTCAAAACCACTTGGTTGTAGCCTAAGAACCCATCCATCATAGACATTAATTATGATCTCATTACCTGTTGCAACAAATGGTATGTGCTTAGAAGAGGATAGTTATCTTTAAGGGATTTAAGGTTAAGGTTCCTAAATTCAACACACAACCTTATCTCCCCATTCTTCTTTCTCACCGAGACAAGGTTAGATACTCACTTAGAATGCCTAACAATTTTGATGATTCTAGTTTCCTTCATTTTCATCAACTCTTTTTGCATTTGGGGATCCAAGGTAGGGCTAATAAGCCTTTTTTATACCTAAATGGTTTAGCATCAAAATAAAGTGGTATTGTATGTTGAAGCAAATCTTCCCTATAAGCCTTTAGCTCATCATATGACCATGAAAAATAGCTTTTAAACTTTTGCAATAGGGAGATCGACATTTATTCTCATGAGGTTTCAGCTTCTTGCAAATATAATAAGTAGAAATAGGGCAAGGGGAGGTGTAATGTTCATATCTTCAACAAAAGAAAGATATTATTCAACCTTTATATTTCAATTCAGTTATACAAAGAATTAAGTTGGGTATGAAGCTCTTAGGCATAATCTCCAATGGGCTAGGAAGAGGAAAACAATATTGAACTACAAGTTTTTGGTGATAGCATGAATTGGTTGTAAATCAAGTAAGAGGGATGAATGTTGTTATGACCACTTTTACACGACTGAACAATAACACAACTACCAATTTTTTTTGTCACATAACAATACAAAAGAAGACAATCTTTAAAAGATCACCTTAATACACCTAATGGAAACATGTTTACATTGTCATCATTGGCATGTCACATAAATTTTGAGAAAGGTGATAAACAAATTAGGTGTGAGACAACTCCTCTCCATGTCTTAATGATGGTGGTCACCTATTAGGTTGAGGATTATAACCAAAAAATCTTGAAGGGAAATAACTTCTATTAGATAACTCCCTAAGGATTTATTATATGAAAAAAATATATACATTCAATCCTCAAGACCAAACTAAAGAAGAAAAGGTGAGTGTCCTATTTAATCTAGTTGACAATCATTGAAAATTTTAAACTTGTAAGAGATCAAATAATTTAATTGCTAAATTTAACCATAATTAAAAATTTATAAAAGAAATACATGATTGAAATTCTAAGCAAATCTAATCATTACCATGGTTAAAATTATTTCAATCGATAAGAAAATATTAAATCATGATTAATGTACTAGTGTATACTATCAATAATTGTCAATAATTAAACTATCACCCATGATAAAATTTTAAAAAAATCAATGATAAAAATAAATATTAAATAGTGAAAATGTTAGTTTAATTTAACCACCTTTTAATTTAATAATTGTAAACTTATATTAACTAAAGGTAGTTTTATTCATAACTTCATGCACACTTACTCAAAATTAAATGTACAAATATTGTTCTTTGTATTTTAATTTTTTCAAAATTTTCCTCTTATAATTTTGAATTAATCTAATTCAATTTGTGTCGCATTTAAGTAGTGATTTTTTTCATTTTGATCCTAATGCTTTTCATATTATTAACCTCAACTTAATAGATTCAAATTACTTAAAGTAAAAAGAAAATAATTTTTAATTGATTCTTGATTTTAATTTTATTGGCAACTAACTATGGAACAAACTCACAACTAAATAAATTTTCTTTAAGTAATTTCTTCTTTTCATGAGATTTGCATTTTTCAAGAAGTTGTATTTGGTTGTTTCAAATTTTCTTTTCAAGTTCCAGGTTTGAAAATTTACAAGATTATTTTCCCTATTCAATATTTTTACTTGCAAGTTTATGAATTCAACATAAGTTGTATTTGGTTGTTTCAAATTTTCTTTTCAAGTTCCAGGTTTGAAAATTTACAAGATTGTTTTCCTTGTTCAATATTTTTACTTGCAAGTTTATGAATTTATCATTTTTATTGCAGATTCATAAATTCAACTTTTACGAGGATAATTTCTCTATTCAATGCATTTTATTTCATATATATTCAATTTAAATTAGCAACCCTCTAAAAAAAATTCCAACATACTTAGTACATTATGTTTATATTTACAACCATAGCCATGAAAATGACATTAATTATATATATATATATATATTGCTTGGTACATATTGTCTTGGTGACAACTCCCTTTCTATTAAAAACCAGAAAAAAGTTACATAAGTTCAGTATTGAATCTACCACGAGTATCATAGTTCCATTACATGCATCATTCCTTTAAAGAAGGAAGCAAGTCACTCAATTTGGGGTGGGGAGAATAAATATTTGTTTTAACTAATGAAAAAGCTAAAGGTCTGAAGGTTTTTCTTCACTAGACCTTCTCAAAATAGAGTGAGCACCTGAGTAAACACCTTGTGCTTCTTTATCGTTGCAACATCAAAGATACTAGCAAGCAATCCATATGCATGTCTCTTGTCTATGGAAGGAATCTATGCAAGCACCATCTCCTTATTTGTTTGTGTGACCACACCGTTAGCAACAACCTCTCCCCACATCTTGGTGCCCATTACCTACACCACGTTTTTTAATAGTAACTCATACACATTGTTGTCATGCACATATCTAGCCTCCCACCGCTCCATGCCCACAATCTATGCAATAGCCTTTACCATTTCATCTTTTGTCACCTTAAATACTCTCTAGATTTGTGCCTCTTACATATCATTGGCACATAGATATTCAACATCCCAGATAACATTAACCACCATTGTGTTGGCCTCGTCCTCACTACTGCTTCCTTTATAGAATCCCATCCCGATTGACAAAATAGAAGAAGTAATCACGAAGTAGATTGATCGTGCTTGAATGCTATCTTCACTACCCCTTAATAAATCCAAAGTGAATCCTTCCACCATCTCCACTTAACCCTTGCCTATACTCATGCACACCCAATGACATCCATGTATTATCGAACCTACACCATCATAGGGAAATACCCAATAAACAGTGCCATGTCTTTGGTTGTGCAGCCTATGAGGACTCATCTTCTAGAACTGACTCTAATCTATGTCATTCTTTGGGATCGAAGTCCACTTTTTTTATCAACTCCCCCTCCACACCAATATTTGCAAGCAAATATGCTGCCATATTCCCTTCCCTATAGACATGCTTAATTTAAAAATTCCCCACCGTTTGGAGATTAAGCAAGATTCTCTTTACCCATGCCCAGAGTTTCTAGTTTGGAGTTCCTTTTTTCATAATTACATTGATGCACACCATAGAATATCCTTCTATATCTAGATGGTTGATGGGTTCAATGAATGGCTAGTTTCTTTTACTATTTTATGCTTGTATGCTTTCATTTGCTAAGTTTCATAGACATTACCAAGACTTTATATATTGTATATGCGTTTCATACACTTTAAAGCAAACTTAAGTATGTGGAAATAGAAATATGTTATGTTGATATATACATATATGTATGCATGGATGTCTATGGGATTTAGTATGATTCTATGTTTAATTATGATTGTTAATAATGTGGATTCCTTAGGAATGAAAGTAACATCTTGTAACAAGAAATACTGTTAACCCACAACAACAGGTTTTCCAACCTGTAGCATAAGGACTGTAGACGGCTCTAGGGGAGAGGTCAAGACAACCAAAGCGTGACACTTCCAGAAGAAAACAGAGGTGATCATTCAATGATCAATCGTGAGTCACCAAATCATACTTTTTCTCACCGAATAAGACCACTAAGAGGAGGAGTTTGTTCTGAGTAGTGGGATTCATTTATGATGTGATTGTTCTCAAGAACATGTCTTTGTCATGGCAGTTAACCGTTAAACATAAAATTATAAATCAATTTATTTACTCTTGCTTCATAGTTATTGCTTTCGATTATTAGACTAAGTCCTCTTCCTATTTTTAAGGGAGAGTAGACAGCTAATTTATGAGTTTGCTTACATTCCTAAAGGAATAAAACTCCTGAAAGACCCTATTTAGTGGGATTTGTTTTTGAGGAGTAAATCTAGTTGATAATTGTTGTTTCTAGTTGTTAGTTGTTTTTTATTACCAGTTGCAACAATAGATATGTGTTATTGAATAAGAAATCTTCAGTAGATTCTTGTTGGATTGTACGTAAGAGTTCAATGTTTTATGCAATAAAGAGAATTAGTTAATATCATGAATTGTTGAGTCAATAAGTAGGTGTTGAAAACTTCTATGGAAGCAACAACTCAAGAAAGGGCCACTAGAATTACTACTACTCCACTTCATTTCTTGTTGTTAGATTAATTGATGCATTATTGAAATTAGTTAAGGAAGTTTTCAGTTATATGCATGTGTAATTCATGAATTCTATTATTTAGTTTTGGATTAAATTCTATAGCTTCAGGTTTGCTTCATACTCCAAAGGAATTAGTTATAGTTCTTTAACAGTTGATAGTTACAATCTTGAGTGTTAGGTACCCGCAACATAAGGTAGCATCTTATATTTATTTCCCATGTTTTATGAACTACCATTTTATTTCATTTTCCATCTTTTACAATTTTTTATACATGTGTAATTGTCTATACTCCATTGATCTAGGGTGTGTCTAGGATCTATGAATGCATATATTGTGCCAACACTGTCTAAAGTTTACTGTTACACCCTGTCTCTTAGTTACCGGGTTACTTTTATCTTGTGAGTAAATATGATGATAAATGTAAATCATAACTTTAGTATGATTAAATAGGTGAATGAAATACTTGAACATGCATTAAGATGTTATTTATTTTGAAGGAATGATTATTTTTTATACTAATAGGAAATGCAATGAATGAATATGTATTACAATGTGAAAAATTTAATGCTTTGACGATGATGCAAATGAGCTCCATGTGAATGGCTAACTACATATGCGATGCACTAAGTTGGATGTAGGAAGGATTTAAGCCCTCAAGTATGAGAGGGGGAGTATCACTCAGGAGAAGAACTCGGTCCAGTAACCCTAAATAAGCCTAACTGAGCATAGACCCACTCATACCCTAGTTAGTCAAGAAGAGTTGAGTTAGTTTGGGAAATGGTAAGTAACCTGAACTGTCAGGGTTGGAGTATGTTTTGAACGAGTATGTGGTTTTATTCTTTGAATGTTCCTATTTAGGGTTGTGTAATTAAGTCTTTATGACGAGTGAAAGTTATTTTTTTTTGTGTTCATATTTATATGAAAATCAAAGAAGTATATACACTTTGTGTATATACATCGATCAACGAATATATGGGTGTATGTGCTTGAGTATGGATGTTAAAATAATGTTATATATAATATATGTATATATATATATATATATATATATATTATAATTATGGGCAATCCCACAATAGTGGTTTACAATTTTTGGCCAAACTGGACACTGAAATTATTATTTTTAACTAAATCTTCACATTCAAGCACCTATAGCGGATAAACCATAAGGAATTTGAAGATGATGTAAACTAGAGTCTTGTCACATTTTGTCTGTAGATTCTAAAAATATTTTTTTCAAAATTTTTGGAATCGAATTGTACTTCTTTTTCCATATCCCACGAAAACTTTTTTTTTCATAAAACAACATTTTTAAAAAGTGACACACACCGTATAACACATAAATTTTTTTCCATGAAGGATAAAATTATAATTCTTTCAAATTTAGATTTGTAACTTTGATATCTAGTGCTTCCACTTGGTTAGATAGTTCTTTATTGAATATTGTTTCTTTAATCAAGTTTTGAAGTCAAACCAATTACAATTCAAACATAGCACAACCGTATAACGCGTAACCTTTTTTGTATATATCGAAATTCTTTTTTTCTTTTTTGTTGGATCAAGGACTTCAATATTTGGTGCACTCATATTTTAAAAAAAAAAAAATCATTATTTGCTATTTTTCCACATGTGCAAAATAGAGACCTTCATTTTCGATGAAAAACCTATGTTTAATAAAACTAAAAAAATAAATACATAATAAAACCAAAACATATTAAAATTATATTCGTTGGATAGCTCATTCTGAGGACTACCATAATCATTTAAAATAAATTTTAAATGAATTCATTTGATCCCCCAAAAGGTAAATCAAAAGTGTTTTTTTATCAGCATTTTGATAGGTGTAAAGGAGACTCATTTATAGGTATGGTTTAAAACTAGCGAGGTTCTATACAAGGGGGTTTGATCTAAGGTGGTTTGATCAAACCCTCTTCAATTGGAATCCTTAAAATGGAACTTTTTAAGGCTTAAATCATTATATTTTCTAAAAATATGTGATTTTAGCAAAAATCAATTCCTCTCAAAAATTGTAAACCAGCTCTTTGTGGGATCACCCTATATTAATGTATATGTATATTGTTACATTAATGTAAGCATATATATGTATATATATATTTTTTTATTTTTTATTTTTATTTTTTTGGTAGGTAAACGCTTTTGACTGGAGTTTTGAACCAGTGAGGCCACATTCAGGGGCCTCATCCCCGTGGTACATCTTCAAGGTTCAACAACAACCGTCTTCAACAGTCGTCGTTGGGTGAACCGACTGTGCGCCAAGTTCCTCGACTGAACCCTAGACCACCGTATCTCACCACTCTCCTTACCTCTTTTCTCTCTTCTACCTCCATTCCTTCTCCCGTGGCTTCCTTCTATCCTCTGTATTTCCACTCCTCTCCACCCGCATCCTTCATTCCACACCTTCTTCTCACCTTATCTCTCCACACCTCCACCCGCAGTCTCTTCTTCTTCTCTTCTCACCTTATCTCCTCCCCTCTTCACTGGCTCTACTGCCAACTCCTTCCTCCTGCATCCTCCTTTCTTTCTTTCCTCTGCTCCACTACTCCTCCCTCTCGTAGCCTCCTCTTTTTTCCTCCTCTCCCCCTTATCTCCCCCCACCTCTTGGCACCTTCCTACCTCCTTCCTTCCCGCAACCTCTAGCATCCTTCGTCCCCCCGCAGCTTCATCTCACCCCTTCTCCACCTCCACTTCCTTCCTTTCCTCCGCAACTTCTTTCTTCTCCATTGTCTCACCTTTTTCTTCCTCACCTTCGTTGCTTCCTTCTCCCTCTCTGCCTCTTCCAGCGCATCCCCTGCACGTCCTCCACCAACCATTACCTCCCGCTACTTGTCACCACACTCCGCCCTCCATTGTTCCACCTACAACCTGTTCTTGATAGCATTGAGCACCCATGGGTCTCGAGCAGGCTCGAACCCAAGACCTCCCATGTGGGAGGCTCGCAGCTAACCGCTGCATTGCAGGGTCATCCCATATATATGTATATATATGTATATATGTATATATGTATGATTATTTTAACATGTTTATATATATATATATATATATATATATATATATATATATATATATATATTTGAATGGCAATAGATGCATTTAATAATCATGTGAATATGATTATATGTACATTAATATATATATATATATGTTATATGAGATATATATATTAAATATATAATGTTTGATATATTGAAAGTGTATTGTATTAAATATTCTGCATTATATAGCGCTGCAAATGTGAATTAATAACCAAAGCTTATGGTTGCATATTGGTCGATATAGCAAGCCACTTTAATGGTTTCAACAACATTCCCATATAGGCTGATATGGTTGTATTTAGGCGCAACATATGAAGATTGGAAGCATAAACTTTATAGCATATAACAAAGCTATATAGGGTGTGTGATCATTACGTGAGCCTTGTATAATGAAAACTAGTCAAAAGCTTATGCCAAAGACTGTGTTGGAGATAAGTTAAGCATACCATAAAGGCTGGGAAGGAGCTTATGTATAGCATTTTAAATGCCTCTCATGGAGGTTGATTTAGTGGCCAATCTAAAATTACGCCACAATAGAAGGTAGAATGCAATTAGAATAGGTATAACATTTTAAAAATCCAGCACATGAGGTTAGAAGCCATGCACATAAAGCATGAGAAACTAAGTATCAAGTCATTAATCAATGCATAAAGTTGATATTAAATACCATTTGCAACATGAATGTTATATGAAAGGTGGCACTAAGATAGAGGAAATTTGTAGAGATTGGAAACTAGTAGAAGTCTAAACCCATGCCATGTATAGGTACAATAGTATGATAAATGAAAAACTCAGTCAATGTAAAGTTGGCAAAAATATAAGAAGGAAGAAGGAAGTCGACTTGCAAATCAAGTAGGAAACCTGCTAAAAGGCATCATTGTCCCTTGACTCGGGAAAAGAGTCATGTTTTCTCATGAATTAAGTTGACTTGGCCATTGGAAATGTGTGGAATATCATGTGTTGCACAATTTTTAGTATATATAGGGGTGTTATCTTCATCATTGGATATACACTTTTCATTCTGATTTCTACACTGCTATTCAGCTACATTATTTTGTGTAAAAGTATTTTGTGAGAGCTTTGAGAGAAAGAGAGTAGGTTGAGTATTTGCAAGTATTGATATTTTTTTGTGAGAAGCTAGACATTGGTGTTAGGTTGAATCTTGAGGGATTTTCAAACTGATTGTGGAGATTGAGCTAGGAAACCAGATTTGTCAATTGGGCTATATATTTACAAGCATGTTGATTTTTATCACTCTATTCTTTATGTTTAAATATTATTTGCTTTAGGTTGCCTTTGTTTGGGAAAAAATGATTTTAATGAAGTTATATCAAGTTATTATGAACTTGGCTATTTCATTTCTTTGGATAAGCTTGAATGATTCTTGAAGAGTCTAGTTTCAAGGTGAATCCCCATTATTGGGATATACGCATATAACCTATGAATTGGATTAAGAGTGTTTATGTTGCTACCAGGTATTATATAAGTTAAGATTATATAGGTATTGCTTAGCTTGTGAAGAATATATTTATATTACATTGAAGTGATATATGTAATTTGTTAGCTTATGATGCTAGGTAGATCTTTGTGGATAATGAGGTTAGTATTACAACAGGAACAATGGCATGATTGACATGTCATCATTGTTAGGTTTTGATGTTATGCAAACCATGTTGATAATCTATACTTGATTGATTACTCATTTCTCCTTGAAAGTAGGAAGAGAGTATTTTCCCTAGGGTTAGGGTGTATACTTGATTGTTAAATCAATATTCAATATTAGGGCTGAAAATGTATTTTATGATTATGTTATTTTCTTATTTTATGACTAAGAGTCTATTCATATTCACAGGACTCTAGAAAAGGACTCACGTTCCAACAACCCAAAGTCGTATAGAGAAGAGGACTTGTATGTGCAAAAGCACAAACTCTTCTCAGGTTAATGTCCTCCGAATTATATAATAAATGTAGTGAACATTGTAAACATGTGAATATTTGAGGTATATTGAAAGAGAGGATTTATGATCTGTTTATGATCACTTGATCGTTGCATCACTTTTGATTAAAACCCTAGATTGGGAATAACCTATTTAGTTGGGTTGTTTACTTGATTATTGAATGAAGCAAATAGGTTGGGATTAACCTATATGATCTAATTGATCATTTGATTATTGATTATATCTTTGATTGAAATCATTTATTGTTTGAAGATTGTACTTTTGAATTGAAGTCATTTATTGATGAGATCGTACCTTTTGAAATGGAGTCACTTAATGTTGTGACATTATGTTATCCATATAGTTAATTTGGTTATTCCTGGGGTTATAATAATCCATGGGAAAGGGTGTAACCTAGTTATTCAAGTTGTTAGGTCTTCACTTCCTTTTTAGACAAAATGTGTGTAAAGAGTATGAATGGTCATAAACCAAAATGAGCTAGAAAGGTGGGTGAGCATGTGATCTCCACTCGAAGTACTGGGTGATGAATACTCTGGCCAAAGTAGTGTAAGTTGCCACTATTTACACTATCAGTTCATTGTGATTCGAGTTTACATACTAGGCAGGGATTGTCATAAATGTAGGTTGTAGCCACTGTATGGAAGCTTTAGATATGTAGGACACAAAACCATGCTTATAAAAGGCTAGGATTATGAGGTTACCAAACCAATCTCTTTGTCAAAGGGTAGGCCCATCTTAAACCAGTTTGGTAGATGTGTGGGGGACCCCAATAAGTTAGTGGTTGGTGGAAAAGTGCTTGAGTGATGCTTCTCCTCATATAGTTGGTGGCCAAGATTTAAGGATGCATGCGCTAGTATTAGGGACAAATAGAATGTATGCACCAAAATGGGAACATCTAAAATGTATGCACCAATGTTAGGACATCTGGACTAGTTTGTATCTCTATATCAGTAAGCTCATAAAAGCTATGTATGTATTCATGTATCCTTCTCTATGGAAATTGTAAATGTTCTCTTTACAAGGAATTATGTAATATGGAATTGATACTTGGGTTCTTGTAATGTTTCATTGTAATGCAATGGGAAAGTTTTGGAATCAGATTATTTCAAATGTACATATTGTTATTGGATTAAAAAAATAAAAATTTAATTGCTATATTTATTCACATGTGGGTTAAAACAAGGTAAAAATCAATGGGTAGAACAATGGGCATGTTACATTTATGAGTCTTTGGTTGATAATTAAATGTAGTCTCTTGTGAAAGATGAATTGTTTAGTTAGAAATTCATCCTTTGAGTTGTGTGTATACCCAGTAGCACTAAGTTGATTACACATTAGAGAGGCTCTAAAATGGTGAACACCTCTAAAATAACATTCCCTTAGCCCCTTATCCAAAGCTTGTATCTTTGCTTCGTTATTTGTAGCTACCCTAATATTTTTTGAGATTGCCTATACCAAATCTCTCAGTATGCATCCTATTCCTATCCTGCCCAAATTTCCCTTGGTAGCCCCATCTAAATTCAACTTCAATCTCCCACTTGGAGGGGCAATCCATTTGACTTCTTTTCTTTTACCTTTGTTTCTCATTCCTCCTAATACCAAATGTGGAGTCTTGAGGCCCGACTATTCCTTTCCAATCTCATTATCCCACCCCATGCCTGATCAATTTTTCTCTGATTTTTGTTGTTCAGTACCTCACAAATTTCACCTTCAATTTTGGAAATGACGTGGCCCACTATGTACTCCATTCCATTGAATATCCACCTATTTTGTTCCTTCCATATCTGCCATAGCATCATTGAAGGAGTCGTAGACCAAATTCCCCCATAGAGCGGAACCTCGCTTCACTAGCAATCCTTTTAGGAATTCCCCAATATCCTCGTTCCTGGGCCTCACCCAATTTAATTTAGTAAGGACTCAATTCCAATATTTCTCCATAAACTAACAATACAAGAGAGGGTGGTTGATTGTTTGAGTCTTTCTTGCATATCACACATCTATGCAAGCCTGATATGCCTATACTCTTCAATATTTCTCCTATGAGGATCCTTTTATGGAACACTATCCATAAAAACATGTTTGCCTTAGGAAGGACCTAATTTCCCCAACATAGTTTCATTCTCCAACTCGTCGAAGTCCTATTCTCCTGTATTATTTGGTATCCTAAATGAGTCGTGTATTAACCAAATTTATCTTTGCACCAAATAATCATATATTTCCTTGGAATTGGAACTATTTTACTCTATTTTAATTCATTTTCCACATATTCTTCAATTCATCGTCTACTGGCATGTTTTGAAGATCTATTGATTTGTATATTTTATCAAGAGATTTATCCACCAATCTAAAATAATCCACCACCTTTGTGCCTATAACCATCTCTTCTATATATTGTATTGGTTTGAAAACCTCTATCTTGCATAACGGGGGTAACCTTCCCATGAGTCCCTTCAAAAAAATTGTCAATCTTCCCATCCTTGATTTTCCACATCAAGTACTTTGTTATATTGACCTACACTCCCAAGGAATTTCCATATTGCAGAACCACAATCTGTATTTTCTATTGTTAATATCCGACTCGAGTCATCTGAATCCAAATATTTTCTCCTCATTATTCTACACCAAATCCCATCTGGATTTGAATACATCTTCCATACGAGTTTTTCCTTGATTGCCATGTTGTGATCACCTATACTTCGTATTCTCGCTCCTCCCATCTTTCATTGGCTTGCATATCGTTTCCTAATGAAGGAGGGGGATACACTTTTCCAAGTTGGAGCCTTCCACAAGAATCTTTTCATGGTTCCATTCATCGTATCCTCTGCCTTCTTCGTCATCTTCAAACATGACATAACATATATGGGGACAACCGCCAAGACAGATTTTATCATTAGTATCCTCCCCGCCAACGATAACCACCTGCCCTTCCACGACGTCACCTTGTCAAGCATTTCTTGATGATGCCATCCGATAAGTTTTTCTTATTTTCCTCTTCAAATATTGGAGCCCCCAGATACTTTGATGGAAGTGTATCAATTGTGAAACCCAACTCCTGAGCGATTTTCCTCTACATGACCACCTTCGTATTAAAGAAGTAGATCTTTGATTTTTCTTTGTTTATAATTTGTCCTGAACTCGTCACATAAGAGTTTAGCGTTTCCTTCACTACTACTGCCTTTTTCAAATTCGCTTCCACAAATACTGTAGTACCATCTGCGATTTGTGCATGCATGAGTAGCCTAATGTTTCTTGCCATCGCCATCCCGTTCCATCTTCCCACCTATTGTTTGGCCTTTATTGTACTTCCCAACACCTCCACCATAATCAGAAAGAGGAATGGGGACAATATTGGGTCCCCTTGCCTCAAACCGTTTGATGATTCAAAAAAACCACGTAGGGATCCGTTGACAGTAATTGAGAACCTAACAGTGGAAATACACTAAAAAATCCACCCTAACCATTCCTCATAGAAGCCAAAACATTTCATTACTTCTAGTAGAAACTTCAACTGACCCTGTCCTAAGCCTTGCTTAAATCTAAATTTATTAGCATGCTCTTTTTCCTTGTTCCTTTAATTGAATGCCATGCTTCGTTAGCCAATATTATGCTATTTGTGATCCCTCTGCCCGGGGTAAATTCGTTTTTCTCTTCTAAAATAAGCTGACTTGGTCCTTCTTTAGCCTATTCACTAAGGCTTTTGCAAATATTTTGTAAGTCATGTTACATAAGGAAATAGTCCTATAATCTGCAAAGGATAGGTGCATTCGATCTTTTTCAAAATCAATGTTATTGTTGTATTGTTTATGTCTTTCACAAACTTCCTCTTCTTTCTGAACTCTTCTAATAATTCCCATATGTCCTCCCCGACAATATGCCAGAATTTTTGGTAAAAAATGGTCCAAAATCTATTCGACCCCGGAGCCATATTCAGGTGTAGTTGGAATACTACTCATCTAATTTCTTCCTTCAAAAATGGCTCTATTAACATTTTCTTATTTGAATCCCCAACCAGTTTCAGGATGTTGCCAATAAATTTTGAATTGTCTTTCTTATACGCACCTCCCTCTGGGGCAAGGATGGATCTGAAATACTCAACTGCAGCTCTTTCTATTTCTTCTCTCTCTCTCTCTATCAACTTTCTCTCGACACTATCCTTGATCTCACTAGTTATGTTCACCAGTCTTCTTGCCTTAACAAAGTTATGGAAAAATTTCATGTTGTGATCCCCTTTCGCTAGCCACGTCTCCCTGCCTTTCGCCTTCCAATATGATTCTTCCCTTGTCAGTAGTTTTGCATACTTTTCCTTTAGTTACTTCTCCTTCTGGAAGCCTTCCTGGAACATTCCGTGCTTGATAATCTTCTTATTCAGTACTTCCACCTCGGACTCCACTCGCTCCTTCTCCCTGAAAATATTTTTAAAGGACAGTGCATTCCATTCTCATAGTTTCTTTTTTTTATAAAGGTTAATTTTAGTATAAACTTGAAGCTCTTTTAGTTCCTCCATTCTTAGGTGCTTCCTTCCACCATGATCTGATATTATCAATTTAACTTTGGAAATCTCCACCACATTTGTTCAAATTTAAAATAGCTTTTTCTTGGTGGTACATCTCTAACGATTTCTAGCTCCACTAGGTAATGGTCAGATAAGGCGATGGGAAGACTTTTTGTTACTAAATTGTCCATGGAGTTTAGCCAATTGCTTTATACCAGGAAATGGTCTAATCTCTCTGAAATATTTGCAAATCTCAACCTCCTATTTGTCGAGGTATATATGCCATTCTTTGGTCAAATGTCACCTATTTTGTTAGCTTCTTTGAATTGTTTGTAGTCTTTCATTATTGCATTTTCAAATTTTTTATCCCCCCACTTTTCTCCTCCAACTTCAGAATTGCATTAAAATCCCCCCAAGAATGAATTTGTTCCCTAATGCCTCTATGTGAACTATGAGAGTTTCCCAAAGTTTCCTCTTTTCCTCAATTTTGATCGGACCACATATATAAAAAATACTGAATCTTGTGTCAAATAAAAAGTGACTTACCTTTGCAAACATCCAATTTCTATCTTTTTTCTAGTTCCTTGACTCCCACTGTGGCTAGATTCCAAAGTATTCCTAGGCCGTCGTTGGCGCCAATTGAATCACTAAATATGTCGTTCCAAACCTTGTAATATTTGAGATAAAAGGATGCCTCTTTTGCTTCCAACTCGGTTTCCTGTTCAATAGTACTAAATCGACCAACATTTTTTCCAAATGGCACTTGGTCATGCTCCTCTTGTTAGGAGTGTTTAAGCCCCTAATGTTCCATGTAACAATCTTTATTTCTCTCCAAGGGAGGTGCTTCCTCCCTTGGATCTCAACATATACTCTATATGCTTGATAGCCCTTTTTCCACCATTGTTTCCTCTCTTCTATTTGTTGGTCTTCCTCCCTCTCTTCCTTTCTATAGTGAAATTTTAATTTATAAATTTGGATGTAGATTGGCTAATGCATCTGGGATTGACAATATCCAACTCATTAGATTTTGAGTCCTCCTCCTTTGTCCATTGCTCTTCTTCGTCTTTCCCACCTTCAATCTTCAAATATTTCATTGACTTTTTTAATGGAATTCTACCATATTTTTGTTTTAATTTTCTCAGGTTTCCACCCTTTATTGTATCTTCAGGTATGATGAGTATCATCAGAGTAGCCACCAACATGCTTGGGCATGTATTTCCTTCCTTCTTCGATGCCTCATTTTCTCCTTTGATCATTTCTTTTTTCTTCCATTTGTCCCTTGGTTTTAAATATTGCTTCTTAGGCCAGTCAACCTCCATGTTTCTTCTACTCTTGCATTCCAAACAAAAGAAATTTTTATCCTCAATTATTGTTGGTAGGGTCCATTCACCATTGGGTGTGTCCAGATAAAGCTCTAATGAAATTGACAGGATGTGCGCCACCCTAATCTAAGTGTATTGATATGATCTTTTCTTCATGAAACTTTCATCAACTTCAACCATCCTCCCTATGATGTCTCCTATTACCCTTAGGCTTTTTTGTATCCAAAAATCTAGAGGGGGGTTATATAATTTTACCCATACTAGCTCAATTTATGCAATATAATCCAACAAATTGAATTTTGGAACCCATCTTTGTAGATATAACATGGAGCCCGCTAGCACCCAAGGATTGCTATTCATCAACTCCTCATGTACTCCTTCATTGTTGGCTTCTACATAAAATAAGCCTTTCAGTAGAAAATTTAGGCTTGGTAATGTGTCTTGTTTGTCGAGTCTTGTATTGAACTTATTGTTATTTGTATACCTTAAAACTAAAAGTCCAAAAAAATCTTTTTTTTGAAAAATAAATATATATATATATATATTAAAAAAAAAAGGAGTTCAAAAATCACATATCCATATCCCATGAAAATAAGGACAAAAGCCACAATCAAAGGAAAATACAATGTTATGGATCCATATCCCACACTAACAAAGCCAAAAATCATAATCAAGGGTAAACCAAACACAATGGTCCATTATATTAGATTCTCTCCCTGGAAATCAAGCCAATCACAATGATGATGATGATGGTAGTTTTGTTGATCAGGAAGAGTATGATCCCTTTGAGCATGAGGACAATGATGATAGTCTTGTTCCCTTTGATGATATCATTCCAAGTAAACTATCCATAAGATTTATTGGAAAATCATGAATAACCTTATAGATCAAGTGCCTTTAGACCAAGGACATGCTAGTGCTAGTTATCCCCTAAGCCAAAATTGAAAATATATTAGTCATTCTTATAATAAAATTGATAAGAGAAACACCATCCTATGAAAAGACCCTCAAAACTAATTTATTTCCAAATTCTAAATCCTCAAAAAGCAAACCAAATTCCTTTCCTCATATGAATCCTCCATCACCTAAACCATCATAAACCAATCAATAATCTAGCAATAAATTGTATCGGTTATCCAATCCTTCTTTATCCAAACAACCTATTAAGGATATCATCCAAGTACTAATAATATAGAATCATAATTGGCATATAAAGAACAAAGATGAGGAGTCTTGAAACACCCACAATTTTATGTCATCATCTTTTAGTAACTGCAAGTTTATGATCAATAACATAATTAAGATTATTGAAGAGCCCCCTAGAAACACACATTCAAATTCAAGTGTCATCATGCAAGAGCGTTATCAACCCAAAGCCTATTAAGCATGTCAAAGATCCTCTTAGCACTACCATCTCCATGAGTCAAATCACGTGGGAAGTTAAACATAAACATGTTATATGATGTCAATAAAACCCATAAGCTTTCAAATCCATAAGCATCATAAAGAACCAAAAACCTCCCACTGGCAAAAGAATACTATTAGGAGATTATATCAAAGGCCTAATTAATATAGGGGATATCAAAGCAAACAAAAGTACATACATCTTGTCTAAGATACAATTAAGGCCATGTCAAGAGGTCATTTGAACGCATGGTCAACATTGCTCCCAACCATATCAAGATCAAAGAGTCTAATCCATTTCCATCCATCCTGTCATAAAATACCAAGAACAAGAAACCCAAAATGATCCTATCTACCATTCAATCACCTCTCCCTCATATGATGAGGTGTACAATCCCTTCAAATTCATAGATAAGCAAATCAATCACTTTAAGTATATTGGTAATCAAGTTGTAAATGATTTTGGTCATATCAAGCATGGGGATAAGAAAGACATGATCAATCACATTGAGCATATAATTAATTGAGGTACCATAATTATGAATAAGGAGAAATTGGAAATATCTTATTAGCTTAACCTAACTGCCATTGTCCTATTTGGTATTTTTATTGAGAAACTTATTAAAATTTCTAATTATTCTTGGGTATCTTAATATGGATTTTCATTCTATTTTTAAAGTGACAAGAATCCTATTGCAAATAAAAAATATCAAATAATGAAATATCGATACAAGGGATTATGCTTTTAGGAGAAAGGAATCCTAGAACCCTCACATGTCTATATAACCAAGGATTTTAGGGCATTAGCTATAAGTATCATGATGAAAAAACTAAGGATGTTAGTGATGCTTTTAGAAATTCTAAGGAAATTTCTTCCAACATCTAAATTGGTTCCTCTCATCGCTCCTAGAAATATTTTATTGTCATCAACCCTTTTATCAATGCCACTATCCCTATCACCCATACTAATCTCTCATCACCTAAATTCAACGATTAGGACCAAAAAATCACACCATTTGATTGATTCCAAGATGATATTTTCCCAAGGGATCACAAAATTAGATTTTAAATTGATTTGGATACCCTCTCACATGAGGTAAAGATCCTACAAAATCCATAATTCCCCTTGTTGTAAAGCATTGACATACAATATCAAATCAAAACCAACTCAAAATTCAGATAAATATAAAGGGCCACATGGGTCCACCAATAAAAAATGAAGAAAAAAATCAATATGAATACCAAATCAAAGAGAATCAATGAAGTAAAGTTAAGTATCCAAATCCACACCTCTAAAACCAAATCTCGTCTTTGTATCCAAAAATCTACATCCCACATCCAAAATGCAATCCCAAAATCCCAAATTAAAATTCTAATCTCTCAATTCTAAGGCCATAATTTAAAAATCCCTATGGATTACTAAATCCTGAAATCTAAAATCCATAAGTACAAAATCGATGTGGATCCCTAGATCCCAAAATTTAAAATCTAAAAGCACAAAATCCATGTGGATACCTAAATCCAAAAATTTGAAATCTAAAAATATAAAATCCATTCAGATCCTTAAATCCAAAATTTTAAAATCCATTTGGATCACTAAGTCAAAGCATCTTTAAAGATATTAAATCCCATACACTAAAAATCCAAAATCTTGTTGTCAAAAAATTGAAGATCCAAAATCCACCATCCCATCCAAAATTAATCCCCTTGTAGAATACATAATGGTGTGTGGAGTTGGTTCTCATTCCCCTTGCTCCCATGACATTTACTCCAGGGATAACTTTAAGAAACCCCCCCCCTTAGCAAAGGTGTAAAATCCTGGCGAATCTTTCCTTTTATTTGAAAAAATTATTAATTTTCCCTGGCGAATCTAATGCACATTATTCAAAATTTGTAAAATCCTGGCAAATCTTAATGAATAATTGGTAAAAAAAAAAATCACACTAGCGAATCCTAGTGAATAATCACTAAAACGATTAATTACAATGGCGAATCTCTCCTTTAAAATTTTGCATTGTTGGTCGGCGCAGTTCCCCCATATTTTTTTTTTTTTTTTAATATTGAAGTAGGGGCCCGGGGGCAGCAACCACCAGTGAGGTCAAGGGGCAGTGCCCCTTGTGGAGGTCAAGGGGGCAGAGCCCCCTCGCGGGGTCCAGGACAGCGGCCCCGATGCGCTCCTCGAGATATAGGCGGGGTCGAGGGGCAAAGCCCCTCACCACCAAGCATAAATTCACTATTGAAAATGCATTGGAGCACACACAGAAGAAGTGTTTTTAAAAAAACTGACTTGAAAAGTAAGACTAAATGAAACTTGAAAAGTTTACCATCAATTAGCTTTCAAATCAGACGGTTGCAAGTTCATTATGTGAGTGAATATCGATGTGAGTGAACATTATCGGTGGGACACTTAGGGATGTCCTGTCGATACAACGATTTTATATGCACTTAGTGAATTTCGTGACTTTATATGCACGTACCTTTTAAAAAGGTTGTTGAGTCCCGAAATTTGTTTTGGGCCACATGATCAAATCTAATCGTGTGGCCCAAAACAAATTTCGGGCCTCAACAACCTTTTTAAAAGGCACGTGCAAATAAAGTCACGGAATTCACTTGCAGCCATTTGATTAAAAAGCTAATCGATGGCAATAAATAATAAACCTATTCAAGGCTAAAATATCCGTAAAATGAAATGGTAAATTATTATTAGTGGCGATATTTCCCAAAAATTTATTGTAAGAATATAAAATTACTAGCGAATATAGGTAATATTTGTATTTATAGTATAAACTATTGGCGAATCAATTCCGATGACACGTCATTTAAAAAATAATGCATTGGCGAATTAATCGAGACAAATTTATTTTTTTGTAAAAACCTGGCAATTCGGCATCCTTTCTAGCTTGTATTATTCACCATTTTTGGAGGTCCCGATTTCAAATATTCACCAATTGGTGAAGATTCGCCACTAAAGTTTTCCCTGATTTACTCATGTCTTCATAACCCCATCCTTTTGTTCACCCCTTTTTCACAACCAAATCCATTACCTAATGTATCTCCATAATCATACCCCTATAATCCAATCTTTCACATAGCGACCATACATCCTTCATCCACCCCAACTCTTATTCCATTTTACCTAAAAAATCCTCTAACATAAGAGCTACAATGATAAGGGTGTTTACATTTGGGAGAAGCCAACTTAGTGACCAACAAAGTTCACAACAACATCCATAAAATGCATGTCTATAACATGGTCCATATGAAGCAATTCTCAAAACATGATAATTATCGATCCATTATAGAAAACAATGATCAACGAATATTATGCATCTCAAATGTCTTTATGTAGCAACAACTCATTAAAACCCAAAAAATATAAAAAGAAAAAGAAAAAAAATAGGATTTTTTTAAATCTAAGAAAAAAAATAATAAATATTCTAAAAATATAAAAAATCCAAAGAATAACGATAAAAATTTCATCCACTAGTTAAAATCATTCCTATGACCCTTGGGCATGTAGCATGATGAAAACCTTTTTTTAGGCATTGTGTAAATTAGCTATCTATGTTTTCCATACCATCCTCTCATACCCATCCATTATAGCCACGTACCCACCCATAATTTCTCCCTGCTTTTGATTATGATAAGGATAAGGGCATGACTGCAAAACATGCTTTGAACACTTCTTGACATATCCCATCTCTTATAGTAAATACTCTCTCCTTCAACAAATATTATGATGTAACATTATGAGTAACATATCTAGAGTAGGGACATGTTGTTCCTATGTGGTATAGTCCACAGAGATCACATCTTGAACCTCCCATCCATTCCATCCACATTCTATGTTCTCTCTATCATTTCACTCCATCCTTGATCCTAGGATTGGTTTTCACTTATCATTCATTATACTATTGGGACAAAAATCCCGTCAAATAGTAAAAATACAAGGCTACCCAAAACTAATCCATCCAAACTCAAGAAAATCCATCCAGATGTACCAACAAAGCATAAAAAATCTAAACATTTATTTTACCAAGTATCTCAAGACACCCACCCAAAAGAATTCATAGGCTTTGTTCCTTATCTCACTGCAAGTGTTGTTTATTTTTAAATAAATAGTTACATCATTATCAAGATATATTTCTCTCAATCCTTACATTTTTTCTCGGGATATATTGTTCCTACATCAACAACACCTTCATCATTGTCTATCAATATTTGGCTTTAGCTTGACCAAGGGTATAATCTTAGTTGTTCTTTGACTTATTGTATATTTTCTTGCTTGTGTGTCTTCTTATTTTTCTTTGTATCTATGCTAGTCCTTGGGGTATTTTATTAATAAATGACATTGTGGTCTTTTATATCATGGCACCATATGCCAAATGCTTTCTTGTGACTTATTTTTGTTTTGAGTTAATCCTAATGTCATATGATGACAATATCATCATGGTTTTCCATATCATGATGCATACCATGTCATAGGCTATAACAAACATCACGTTTCTCATAATAAATATTCATAGCATCTACCTTAATAATCATTCATCTTCTTCATACCTCTCCCTTCATCCATCATTAAACCCATCTAAATCTATTTTTCCACTAATTCCTAACCATTCGACCTTTCTTGCATCCATTTCACAATAACACAAGTGTATTCTTTACACCCACTTGTCCTTTTGAGGTGGCATAACTCAATCATTCAATCAATCAAAATTAAAATTTCAATGTTTTGGACATGTTCTTCTCTTCCATTGAGTGGCTATATTTACTTTCTTTGAAACATTGTTAGTTCATAAGGACATTTCAAAGAGGGGCAAAATATACACTTATTTCTTGCCATCGCCTCATATTACATCTTAATACCATTAGCCTATTATAATTTCCAATTCCTAGTCCCCTTTAATTATCCCTTTCATTTTTCATCACATATAAATTAAATAATATAAAATAATTAAATAAATCCATCTTATTTCAAAATAAAATAAAATTTTCATAAATCATTTTTTTCTAAATAAATAATAAATAATAGTATCCATTATTCATTTCAAATAAATAAATAAAATTCAGAAATACTGATATAACCCCCTCTTTATTCTTTCTCTATTTTTATCTCATGCAAACTATTATTACAAAACAAATGAAAAATAAAGATAATTATTCTCACACACTAGTAATTCACCTAACTATTTTTAGTTAGCGAGGATTCTCCTCTTCTCTCATTCAATCTCAACCATTTATTTTGATTGGATCGTCACCATTTATATTTCCATATGTAATTATATAAATTTACTTCCATCCTTCATTCTTCATATATATGAATGATCAATTTGTAGGTATGTTGTTGATTAAAAGAGCAACCTTTGTTTCATCCAAGAGCACATCTAACATAACCATGGATGTTTAATGCATTTGAATTTGAATTTGAACTTGTATTGCCCTTTTATCTCTATTTTCTCTATCTTGAGTGTGAAAAATTATTTGAGCTTTTGAGTTTCATTTTTTGATCTAACTCAATTTTTACAACTCAAATAGAGGTACACACATGATGTTTGACACACGGTAGAATGTTGGGAATGGTGTCTCAACCTTTCATCATAGTTTGACACACGGTAGAATGTTGGGAATGGTGTCTCAACCTTTCATCATAGTATTTCATATTGGATTATTTTTTATACTTATTTTATCATTTAGTTCTCACATGGGAAATAAGACATCCCACTTTGAGGTGACACTTTTGGCTACTTGTTAGATACTTTGTAATGTGTGTAAGAAGTTGTAAGAGCATCTAATGCCATTATGACATTGTAAGATGTGGGGTTATTTATGATAGATGCTATGATGTATGTAAGAGACTATGAGGAGTTACATAGTAGAATTAACTTTTAACCAACCTTATAAAACATATTTGAATGGGGATATGGAGCCAAAATAGAGCACCCAAGTTGGTGAGTTGGTTATAACATAAATTATGACAATGATAGAGAATCTTCTAAAATTAGCATGTTGATTCATCATGACAATTGGATGTTGGAATCCCCTTGGGGATTTAGATACCATTTTTGGAAGTGTTATTATCTCATGGTTTATGGTTTAACATTTTTGTTTCTTTTTTTGTATCTTCTATACATTGGTACCTAGGATCAAGATGTACTATGATGTGATTTTGTAGGGGTTATGTGTTAGAGTAAAGGTCTTAACTTAATTATGTTGATTAAGTTACCTTTATTCCCTTCTTAAGATTTCACGTTAGTTTGCATAATGTGAAATTTAATAATTATATTAATTATTAAATGTTTTCCTATTAAGGCTTCTATTAGGGTTTTTCCTATTAGAGTTTTATTAGGGTTTGCATGATCTCCTTTTTATAAGGATTGATCCCATTGTATTTCATATCAATTCATTCTCTCATTCTCTCTGATATATACATTTTCAGTTTTCAGAGAACCCTTGCTTGTTTGTCTCCATCTCTTCTTTTGTGACAGGTTATTTGCATGCAGGTGATCTTCGAGGTTTGTGGTGTTGTATTTTCTCAACTCCTACATGGTATCAGAGCTCCACACTTGCAGCTTCCTATTCTTGTTTTGAAGATTTTTGGAGCTTCAAGGGTTTGGGGTTTGTTTTCTTGATCTAGGGCATACCTGCAATTTTGAAGCATTTTCAGCTCAAACGGACATCGCCATTGCGTCCGCAGCGGTCCAAAACCCCTAAATCGACTGTTCATTCGTCCATTTTGGACAAAGTCGAAATCTGAGGCAAAATTTTTTTGCAAATATGGTCGTACGGCCGTCCCTGCCTGGTAAATTTTATTTTTCGAAATTTTTTTCCGACTATATCTTTTTCGAAAATTTTCGTCATCAATTTATTTCTACAAAAAAATAAAGATTATTGTAAAATTTTTATTTTTGATCTTTCAAAAATCAAAAATCAAAAAAGGCAAAAAAATATATATTTTTCAAGCCTTTCGGCTTGCGGACCCGGTACCAGCAGGTACTTGCGGCGCACGTGGTGGGTCTCTTGGCTTTGTTCTACCGCCGGCCGGTAAATAGCCGGTAAAGAGTAAGGCGGAGAATTAAATATCTCAAAAAAAAAATTTTTTTTTTATTTTTTAAAAAACAATTTTTTCGAAAATAAGCCCAGTTGTGCTTTAACGGTGACGTTCATTTGACCGTTAAATTTAACACAATGTTTTTGCTGCGACGGCCGTATGACCGTCAAATTTAACCCAACACTGGTTTTTTCCCTCTTTGGAGCTGATTTATTCCGGAGGCCATAACTTGGGCATACGATATCATTTTTTCGCAAACGAGATATCGTCAGAAAGTTGGTTTTCTCATCTTTCCAATGGTGTGGGTCTCATCACTTCTTTTTTCCGTTGGTGCATTCTACAGCTAGTTGAAGACAAAGGGGCTATTTTCAATCTCAAGCTCATATCTTTTGATCAGTTTCTCCGTTTTTCGCAATCTCAACGACGTTGGAACCATATTTCAGAGCTCTTCAGTTTCATCTATGCCATTTTTTCAGATTTCACTCTAGGTTTCTTTTATTCAGTTATTTGTGTTTTCACATTCTGGTGGATTACCTGGACATATTTGCTCTTGGAAACATTTTGTTTGCATGGGATGCTTTGTTTTTGGTTGTTCTTCATGTATTTCCAGCATTTTGTCCTTTGAAGACATTTTGAGCATCATTTGTAAGCTATCTTTTATGTAAACGCACTGAGATAAAGTGCCACACTATTGTACATGCATCTTTTGGGGATTTTGCATATAAGATTATGCCATATTTTGTACTCGCACTGATATTATAAAGTGTCATGAGGGGTTGTGTAGTTTGCTTTTGTTTTGCCATCACATCTTTGTCCGGTGAGTATCCCTCCACGACGACAGTGAATCCATACCATGGGGGGTTGTGTAGTTTTCCTTTGTTTGCCATCACACCTTTGTTCGGTGAGTGTCCCTCCACGACGACCATGAATCCATATGATTTCAGCCTCATGCATGTGTGCTTTGTTTTGCACACCACTTTTTTAGTTGCAGGTGCTATCTTGTGCACTTTCAGATGTATCTTCTTCTTCATGCACTACAGGGTGTTTCACATCATTTCAGTGGATCTGTCAGGCTCTCCTAGTTCAGCATTATGGGGGTGTTATTATATTGTTCATGCTAATTCTTCCTTGGTTTCACCTTGGAAGGGATCTTCCATTCTCAGTTGATCAGTGTTTCAGACTATTGGTTCTTGTGTCATCTGTATCTTTGTTCTAGGTGTTTGCCTTTGTTTGCCATCTGATTCGAGTAGTGTCATATGGGCACTTATGCAGATTGTTGTCTTTTTGTTCTTGATCATCCTATCTTCAGCGGAGGTTCTTCAGCACCATAGCAATCATCTTTTGACAGTTGTTTGCAGCTTCTTCTGCTTCCATGATGTCTCTTCTTGGCTTTCTTCTTCTCTTTTTGGAGTAGAGCTTTTTCCCATGAGGTTTTTTCTATTTCTCCATTTTACAGAAATTTGGTTGTATTTGGGTACCTGATCTGGCCTAGTTGCCGGGACCCATGTTTGCCTTCTTGCATTGTAATTACCTTTGTTTTTCTGTATTTGTTTGTAGTTGCACTGTTGCTCATCTTAAAGGGGGGTGTTAGAGTAAAGGTCTTAACTTAATTATGTTGATTAAGTTACCTTTATTCCCTTCTTAAGATTTCACATTAGTTTGCATAATGTGACATTTAATATTTATATTAATTATTAAATGTTTTCCTATTAGGGCTTCTATTAGGGTTTTTCCTATTAGGGTTTTATTAGGGTTTGCATGATCTTCTTTTTATAAAGATTGATCCCATTGTATTTCATATCAATTCATTCTCTCATTCTCTCTGATATATACATTTTCAGTTTTCAGAGAACCCTTGCTTGTTTGTCTCCATCTCTTCTTTTGTGACAGGTTATTTGCATGCAGGTGATCTTCGGGGTTTGTGGTGTTGTATTTTCTCAACTCCTACATGGTATCAGAGCTCCACACTTGCAGCTTCTTTTTCTTGTTTTGAAGATTTTTGGAGCTTCAAGGGTTTGGGGTTTGTTTTCTTGATCTAGGGAATACCTGTAATTTTGAAACATTTTCAACTCAAACGGACATTGCCATTACGTCTGCAGCGGTCCAAAACCCCTAAATCAACTGTTCATTCGTCCATTTTGGACAAAGTCGAAATCTGAGGCAAAAATTTTTTGCAAATACGGCTGTACGGCCGTCCCTGCCTGGGAAATTTTATTTTTCAAAAAAAAATTTCGACTATATCTTTTTCAAAAATTTTCATCATCAATTTATTTCTACAAAAAAACAAAGATTATTGTAAAATTTTTATTTTTGATCTTTCAAAATCAAAAATTAAAAAAGGCAAAAAAATATATATTTTTCAAGCCTTACGGCTTGCGGACCCGGTACCAGCAGGTACCTGCGCTTGCAAGCCTGTGGGCCCTCTTGCCTGTCGATCGACGTACTGCCGACCGCTAGTGGCCTTAGCGCCGACCGGCGGTAGACAGTACCGCCGACAGCAGTACAGTGGCGGCCCCCGCCCATGCCAAAAACAAAAAAAAAATCTTTTTTTTTATTGTTTTTTATTTTTTTAAAAATAATTTTTTCGAAAATAAGCCCAGTTGTGCTTTTACGATGATGATCGTTTGACCGTCAAATTTAACACAGTGTTTTTGCTGCGACAGCTGTATGACCATCAAATTTAACCCAACACTGGTTTTTTCCCTCTATGGAGCTGATTTATTCCGGAGGCCGTAACTTGGGCATACGATATCATTTTTTTGCAAACGAGATATCATCAGAAAGTTGGTTTTCTCATCTTTCCAATGGTGTGGGTCTCATCACTTCTTTTTTCTATTGGTGCATTCTACAACTAGTTGAAGACAAAGGGACTATTTTTAGTCTCAAGCTCATATCTTTTGATTAGTTTCTCCGTTTTTCGCAATCTCAGCGGCGTTGGAACCATATTTTAGAGCTCTTCAGTTTCATCTATGCCATTTTTCCAAATTTTATTCCAGGTTTATTTTATTCAGTTATTTGTGTTTTCACATTCTGGTGGATTACCTGGACATATTTGCTCTTGGAAACATTTTGTTTGCATGGGATGCTTTGTTTTTTGCTGTTCTTCATGTATTTCCAGCATTTTGTCTTTGAAGACATTTTGAGCATCATTTGTAAGCTATCTTTTATGTAAATGCACTGAGATAAAGTGCCACACTATTGTACATGCATCTTTTGGGGATTTTGCACATAAGATTATGCCATATTTTGTACTTGCACTGATATTATAAAGTGCCATGAGGGGTTGTGTAGTTTGCCTTTGTTTTGCCATCACATCTTTGTCCGGTGAGTATCCCTCCACGACGACAGTGAATCCATACCATGGGGGGTTGTGTAGTTTGCCTTTGTTTGCCATCACACCTTTGTCTAGTGAGTGTTCCTCCACGACGACCATGAATCCATATGATTTCAGCCTCATGCATGTGTGCTTTGTTTTGCACACCACTTTTTCAATTATAGGTGCTATCTTGTGCACTTTCAGATGTATCTTCTTCTTCATGCACTACAGGGTGTTTCACATCATTTCAGTGGATCTGTCAGGCTCTCCTAATTCACCATTATGGGGGTGTTATTATATTGTTCATGCTAATTCTTCCTTGGTTTCGCCTTGGAAGGGATCTTCCATTCTCAGTTGATCAGTGTTTCAGACTATTGGTTCTTGTGCCATCTGTATCTTTGTTCTAGGTGTTTGCCTTTGTTTGCCATCTGATTCGAGTAGTGTCATATGGGCACTTATGCAGATTGTTGTCTTTTTGTTCTTGATCATCCTATCTTCAGCGGAGGTTCTTCAGCACCATAGCAGTCATCTTTCGACAGTTGTTTGCAGCTTCTTCTGCTTCCATGATGTCTCTTCTTGGCTTTCTTCTTCTCTTTTTGGAGTAGAACTTTTTCCCATGAGGTTTTCTCTATTTCTCCATTTTACAAAGATTTGGTTGTATTTGGGTACCTATCTAGCCTAGTTGTCGGGACCCATGTTTGCCTTCTTGCATTGTAGTTACCTTTGCTTTTCTGCATTTGTTTGTAGCTGCACTGTTGCTCATCTTAAGGGGGGTGTTAGAGTAAAGGTCTTAACTTAATTATGTTGATTAAGTTACCTTTATTCCCTTCTTAAGATTTCACGTTAGTTTGTATAATGTGACATTTAATAATTATATTAATTATTAAATGTTTTCCTATTAGGGCTTCTATTAGGGTTTTTCCTATTAGGATTTTTTTAGGGTTTGCATGATCTCCTTTTTATAAGGATTGATCCCATTGTATTTTATATCAATTCATTCTCTCATTCTCTTTGATATATACATTTTCAGTTTTCAGAGAACCCTTGCTTGTTTGTCTCCATCTCTTCTTTTGTGACAGGTTATTTTCATGTAGGTGATCTTCGGGGTTTGTGGTGTTGTATTTTCTCAACTCCTACATTATGTTGTTGAAATTTCTCTAGACTTGTGTTGGTTATTCTCATGTAAAAGTTTGGACTTGTTGATGTATGATAATTAGATTAATATACTAAATATAATGGTTCAATATTTCAAGGCTGAATTATTTCTTAAAAGGTTTTTACCAAGATAAACATTGTGTCCTTATGGTATTGTTTTTATGTGTATGCGTTCTTTAAAAACTGATAGATTATATTTTGCATGAATTTATTTTCTCATTGATTTGTGTATGAAGTATTTTTGCTATCAATTTCATTTCAAACTCCCCCATGTGCTTTTCTCAAGTCCCATCAATACATTATAAAATTTAGAGATTGAACCTTGGAAGGAATATAAAATGCTTCAGTAATCAAGTGTAGTATTTAACGTATGGTGTATTTCTCATAGTTTTGGTTTTTATTTTTTATTTTTTTATATTGCAGGAATTGGGTAGCCCCCTTATAAATTGTAGTGTGCCTGGTAAAATTTTCCACATGATCGACGACGTTGGTGTGACATGCCCTTCGGTACCACGGGAATGGGGGGAGACTAGACCTCATGACCTCTTGCCCGCAACATGATGCTTTAGCCAATCGAGCTAGGCCCCCTGCCCTAAGTTTTGGTTTTTATTATGGTATAGTTGTATATACTATTTTTTTGCTTGTAGATGTCAATATATGTTAACTTTCCTCTTAGGAGTTAATTCTTTTAGTTCCTTATTTATTTAGTATAATATGATTATTTATAATTATTTAGATTCATAATACATTTTACATATTAAATTAGATAGAAAAACTAAAATATAAAAAAAAATTAAACACTACAAATTATATACTTGATCTTATGCAAAATACAAGATCATAAATATAATAGTATTTAAAATAATTAAAAATATAAATCAAAATATTTAAATCAAAAAATAGTTATATTATAAGATAGAAAGTTTAAAAATAACTAATATATCAATAATCATAAACTAGATATAGTTATACTTATTAAAGAAATGCTAAAAAATAATCATAAACAAAAAGAGAAAAATGCAAAACATTCACTTTCCATCTCTAGCGGAGAGGGGTCGACACTGGCGTGGGGTCGTATAGTGGGGATAGAATTAGTCCCCCATGGGCCCCACACTAGAGCACCTTAATATCCAATTGTAAAATAGTTTTTGTTCATAAAGTCAACAAAAGTAGTTGAATCATTGTACCATCAAAAATATATTATAGTCAGTTTATATTTGTCCCAAACACAAATAGTTATTCATAGTCTTACATGTCAGAGAATATTCATAGCACATTTGACACCACCATCTTACAAGCCAATTTTCTTTGTAATGGCTCGTAGCATTAAAACATGTTGCCAAAATAAAAATTAGTATAACCCACACTCCCCTTAAATATCACCACTTACATTACATCACAACCAATATTTTCATATATTTGATGCCACGAGAACAACTAAGAGCCAAGATTGTCCCATCCCCAAATCCAATCGAACCCAACCCCCATCCCACTTTCCTAGCAACACAACACTCAAATAAAAATCAATCATTCAGATGTATCCCATCGGTCAAATCCCTATGCATGACTACTAGTGCCTTCTCCTATTTTTCCACCTACAACCAACAAAACAATGGTGTTAAAACCACCAAAATCACCTGAGAAGCAAAAAAGGATTGCACACCATAAATACATATAAACTCTACAATTGAAGGCACCAAATCAAGTTTTCAAATTTGAAAAAAAAGGACAGAAATTAAAGACTACATACCAAACCAACATTGAACATATAAAGAGATTTTCAAATTCAAAAATGCATTACTCAATCTTTTCCAATTTCCATTTAGCACGTCCCACTTTCATATTCAGTTCTACATTTTCCTAGAGGCAGATGAAGAAAGACCAGAGGCAGCAACAACAGTACACTACCAAGCTACAAGCTACTGCTACTAATTCTTTATGCCTATAGATGCCAATCCGTTGTATGCTGTGAATATGTTTTTCATAAATCTGTAAATATTTGGGGTTTCACCCTGATGTTGTTTACATTAGGTTTTTCATTTATATTCTTTATACCTCAGAATGAAAATATGTTGTATGTGATGTCAATGTTTGTCACAATAACCTATAACTCAATATTTAGGATTTCAACTTACACTATTTATGAATGTCAAGTCATTTGAGATCAATTTCAAGGTTATTTTTTTATTCTATTTTCCTAGGAATATAGATCAGTTGTATGCACTGTAAATTTTTGTCACCCACTACCCTATAACTCAATATCTAGGGTATCTACATATCCTCTTTATGGATGTCAATGCATCTCTGTTAAAAAAATGCAGTACTCATTCTTTTCCAATTGGGTTTTTCATTTATATTCTTTATGCCTTGGAATGCAAATATGTTGTATGAAATGTCAATGTTTGTCACAATAAAATGTAACTCATTATTTGGGGTTTCAACTTACACTATTTATGAATGTCAAGTTATTTCAATTCAATTTTAGGGTTTTTATTTTTATTCTATATGCATGGGAATATAGATCAGTTGTATGCACTGTAAATGTTTGTCACCCACTACCCTATAACTCAATATTTGGGGTTTCAACTTATATTGTTTATGAACGTCAAGTCAATTTAGTTTAATTTTTGGGCTTTTTTATTTATTTTCTATATGCCTAAGAATATAGATCAGTTGTATGTAGTGTAAATGTTTTTCACCCACCACCCTTTAACTCAATATTCAGGGTTTCAACTTATAATGTTTATGGATATCAATGCATTTATGTTCCTTATAATGTTATTGTTACTCCCTTTCTACTCCAAGTGCACAAGACCATGTCATTTCATTTCAAGTCTTAAAGCCTAGTAATGCATATTTGTTCTTAATGCCTATTAGTGGGTTTGTTCTGGAGTCTTCATTTGGTTAGGCACCCATACATGTTTGGCTCTGCACAATTCATTATTCAGCTTTGCACTCAAGAAATCTCCCTTTGTCTTTTAGGTGAGGTTTTCTACCTCACTAGGCCGAGACCATTGTCTTTCATTTCAACAATGTTTAACCAATGTTTGTTCATGTCTATGTATACTATTTATGCACTATATGTACAAATATATACACATATATATGTACATATATGTATATGTATATATGTACATATGTGTATATGTGCATATATGTATATGTACATATATATACATATATGTATATGTACATATATATACATATATGTATATGTACATATATATGTATACAGTATATATCGGTATATGTGTATATATATGTATATATGTACATATATATACATATATGTATATGTACATATATATGTATACAGTATATATCGGTATATGTGTATATATATACTATTGAAAAGAATGACATATTAAAACTAATAGAGTTATGTAGTTTTTCTAATTAGCAATGTATATATATATATATATAATATGCCAACAAATGTATCAACCATGCACTTTTAATAATTTGTTGAATAAAATGTGATAGTTGCAGACAATGTGATATCATTTATATTCTATATGTCGGGGAATGTCAATCACTTGTATGCACTATAACTATGTTGATGCACTCCTGTTCCATACATTTTGATTGTTACACCTAATTTTCTCTAAGATATTACACTTCATTTCTTAATATACCTACTATTTATGGATGTCAATGCATTTTTGTTTCATAGAATGTGATTGTTACACCTGATCTGCTCTAAGTCATTTCAATTCAATTATTAAATCAAACAAACTGTCAACATGCATATTAAAGAAAAACAAACTATTCATGCACATTAAATACAATTGCATTGCAACCTGTCAATGATTGTATTACAAACAAATTTGGCTTGCGCATTAAAAACATTTGCATTACAAACTGTTCATGGATACCAACAATTGCATTACAAACTGTCAACATGCACATTAAAGAAAAGAAATTGTTCATGCATCACTATGACTTCAATGGTGTTCATTGATTTTTTTTATCATTACTTCAAACAAAAATTTTAATATCTATAGGCACAATCTAAAGATCAAATGAGGTCCAATCCAACAATGAAGACCGGTAAGACAAAGTCACATACACAAAAAAAATAGTAACAATACCCCCTGTACATGAACCTATTGTAGAAGCAAACAACATTCCTCAACCTATTGAGGCAACCCAGAGATTTTTGCACTTGTAAATAGGTGGACAAGAGCATCACAACAATGGGAATGGTTATCAGAGGGCATGGATAGGGCCCTAGAGGACGTGAAAACCAATGGGATGTCGATGAGAGCTACTGCCAAGAAATGGAAAATCCCAGCTACTACGTTGAGCAATTGGTTAGGTGGCCTCACAACTACTCCAAAGAAGGGTCCTCCAATAGTCCTCACAGAAGAGGAAGATTGTCTTATCATAGATTGATGCACAAAAATAATAGATGTTAAACACGGGCTTGAGATTATCAATCTCAAGCAAGAGGTTGCTCATATTTGCAAGACTAGACCCAACCCTTTCATAGAGGGGCTACTTAGAAAATCATGGTGAAATGGATTCAAGAGGTGTCATCCAGAATTGACTTTGCACACAACTGAAGGTCTCGACAAGGATAGGGTAGTAAACCTAAGACCCATAGTAGTAGCTGGATTTTACAAAACACTATTAGCAGCATATGAAAATAACCTATATGGTCTAGAAAGAATATGGAACTATGATGAAACAGGGATTCAAGCAAGTAGAAATGGAACAATGAGGGTGTTAGCATGACAAGGTAGTAGGAACATTTCATACATAATTCCCAAAAGCTGAGAATGGATAATAATTCCCTGTTGTGTTAATGCAGTTGGTCAAAGCATACCTGGTTTCTATTTGTTCAAGGGAAAAATAGAGAGAGAAAATTGCATTGTTAATTCAAACCACTAGCATGTATGGCAACCCAAGCCCACACGTGGATGACAAAAGATCTTTTTTTGGATTGGTTGAAACATTTTTGTATCTCGGTTCTAGGGGGCGTCACCAACTAATAGGCACCTTCTCATTTTTTACGGCCATGGAAGTCATGTTGCAGTGACAACTATCCACAAGGAAAGGAGGTTAGGCATTGACCTCCTTACACTACCTACATATATACTTCACACAAGCTACAACCTTTGGATGTTAGCATTTTTTCACCATTCAAGTCATATTTCAAATTTGAACAAGTTGCATTTTTTACTAGATTCCCAAATATTAAAATCGAAAGGGCAGAATTGGAGGATTTAAGCAATAAGACATTGCAAACAACATTGACACCATCAAACATTCAATTTGGTTTTAAAAGGATAGGGATATGGCCCCTCAATCCCAATGCCCTCATGGGTGACATGCGTCTAAGCAAGACATATCAGATTGATGGCATAGAGGATGCTTTTGTAGTGCAATAGAAATTCAAGTGCAAGAAGGTGAAAAGCAACAATGTCATGACATGGATAGCTAGCTCGAGCAATTTCTTGACTTACATTGCGAACAAGAGATGTGGAATTTTACATTCCCATCTGCAATTTCCACACCTCCAAACCAAATAGTACATTACTATGTAGATTGTAGCTAATAAATTCAAGGTTTAGTTGAGCAAGAGGAGTTCATTAACTCCCAAATCACTAAAACAATTGAATCCCAAACTGGTTTGAGAATCAGTAAATTCCTGAAGTTGCCAATTCACAATGTCAATGGAAGAATGAGAAAGTCTGTTAGTGGAGCTCTTCGGGTGAGCTGATAGTCTCAGTTATTGACAGCTGATAGTTACTCGACTCTCATAATGGAGCAAGAGCAAAGGAAAAAATAACTAGAGGAAATAAAAATTAGAAATAAGCAACAAAATGAGGACAAAAAGGTAGCATAGATTGTGGCCTTGGAGTTGAAGGAACAGAGGAAAATTGACAAGGAAATCCAGCACAAGGAAAGAGAGTAGAAGAAGGAGCAATATAGGGTTCAAAAAGAACAAGATGGGAAGGAAAGAGAGATCGAGGTTGCCCATAAAGCATTGTTGTGAGATAAACAATTAAGCAGTCCTACAACCCCCCTATCCGAAAATCATGTTTTCTTTTGAGAAATAATGAATAATAACATCCCTCACTTTACTGCAAGTAATGTGTGTTTGAGTCCCAACCCATCTCAAGTAAGTTGCACTGAATTTCCAATTGAGTTGACTTGTTCACTAGTAACCCCTTCAAATGTAAGTTGCACACAATTTACAAATGAAAATGTAAATCATTTAATGACAAGTCAGAACACAACAACATGATACAAGAACACATCTCCATATTCTTTTCTTGGCACATTTGACTGAGGCTGGGAGAGACCAACTATACAAGTCCACCATATTTTGGTTTTTTTTGGTTGTGCACAATAAGATCATGTTTGTAGTTGGGAATGCCAATTTCAATGTGTTGCAACTCTATCATTTTTGGGTTTGAACTATAACTGTATCAATGTGACTATTTTACGATGTTATTTTGTTACCCACTGCAATTTAATATTTGCAATGTAAATTTTAGTCAACTTGTAGTCTATATGAAATTCAATACAAATGTGTTGCATAAATTGTGATTGATACACCCAGTCTGCTCTAGTTTCAATTGATCAATTACTTTTTGAGTTCAATTCTTAATGCCTACCAATGCTTTCAGTTCAATATGACCAACCTATTCATGACATGCATAAGTTGGTTGAACTTATTTGTTTTCGATACAGTGATTCAAATGCTTTATTTACTTTATGGATAAAAAATGTTGTACAATTGGATATTAAGGGGATCTACTATGGGCCCCATTGATGACTACTGGACCCATACTATGTGAATACCTTTTTATGATTGTCATATAATCTACATTTTAGAAAATATATTCTATGTTGATAATCTGATTCAATTTTGTTTACAACAATTATTATGATTATAATATCTAACTCGCCACATTGACAATTCCAACATATATAATCTTGTCCTACATTCAAAGATAATTAAATATAAGATATAACATTCCAAGGAACTCAATCTTATATGAGATTTCATTGAATACAGTCTCGGCTGATAATCTAACATTTGAAACTACATAAGAAGACATTGCATATAGTCACTCAAAAGGTCTACTAGACATGTCTAAATTCAGCAAGGATTGAAATTTGATTCAATTTTATTTACATCATTCATTATGTTTATAATACCTAGCTTGTCATATTGGCAATTCCAACATATATAATATTGTCCTAGATTCAAAGATAATTAATTATAACATAACATTCCAAGGAACTAAATCTTATACAATATTTCATACAATACATGTACAAGGCTATTGGCTTGCTAAAGTCTATAGACAAAAGTTACAATAATCTCACACAACATACTAACAACTTAATATTACCACCCAAAGATCACTTCATAATGAAATACTTGATGTAATCTATCCTTTTTTATAGCAATAACTCAATTAAAATTTAATGTTAGTCTCTACCTCTACAAAAGTTAACATGTTTCCATATCTTATCTCAAGTTTATTTGTCTAGGTTTGCATTTGAAAAAAACATGTATAGTTTTGATCAATTATAAGAGTTCACTCTTTTTTTTAAACCAAAAACCACATTAGATTTAGGGGTCAAGATTATAATGTCAAAAAATTATATCATTCAATTTAGTAAATACTAATTAGATTATATTGGTTAACACTCACAACATAATTATAGTTGATTATGAGGGTATTACTATGGAGGCGTGCCAAGGGAGGTTGAAGGAGTGAAGGGTAGAGATGAATGTGAGCTATGTTTGGATGGATGAGTAAGGCCATTTAATGGAAAATGGTGTTACTTTGAAATAGGCATGTCATGAACAAGTTGGACAAATTGGATTGTAGCATGTCCCATAGATAATGTGGCAAACAATTTTATTTTTAATTTTGGTCCACGTGGACCTGCCAAGGTAGGGTGCTCCACTATGAGGTGCTCTCCCCTATTATTGTGTTCATCATTGCACAAACTTTAACTTTTCAATTTTCTTTTAATATTTGTTTGTTATTGCAAAATATGAAAATGGTTTCACTAGTTTTCATTTCAAGGATATTTTTCCATGCAATTACATTATTTTGTTCTTCATTACACAATAATTCATTTTCCAGTTATGTATTTCACAATTGTGTAGTGTATATATGTATATATATGTGCATACATATGTACATATATATGTATGAGCATAAGTATGTACATATATATGTATGTGCATAAGTGTGTACATATATATCTATGTGCATACGTATGTACATGTATGTCTATGTACATATATCTATGTGCATATGTATGTACTAATATGTCTATGTCAATAAGTATGTACATATATGTGTATGTGCATATATATGCATATATAAATGTATCGGCATGTGTGTGTGTGTTTGTATATATATATATGTATGTATGTATCTGTCATGTACATATATATAGACATATATACAAATAAATAGATATATAGATACATATATTGATCAATAGATTGAAAGTTATTTATAGATATGGATAGAAATTAAATGAAAAAGATTAAACCCATTAAAGTCACAGTAATGCGTGAAGAGAACCATATGTTCCTTGATAAATTGACTGTGTTTATGAACACAAATATTGGAAGTGTTCATAAACACCTTAGATGCCATATATATCATCAAGCACATTGTGGATGCACCTAGAACACAAGAGAACCTTTGAACTATGGATAACCACATAAACACTTTACATATTATGTTCAAAATTAGAAACAAAAAAAACCTTCAACTTAAGTAACACAACACACCCATAACAAATCAAATAAGTAATACGAAAAAAGAAGCAACACTAACAAGAGACAATGGTACAACCTTAGTGAGGTTAAAAACCTCACCTCTATGAAATGGAGATGACCAACGATATGGTGAATTTCTCCAACTCAATCTTGCAATAAGAAATGAAAGGAGGTATCAATCAAAGATGTGTAGCGGTTTTTACCTTATAATGAGAAAGTATAGAAAGTGTTTACCTGTGAAGTGCAATTCACCATCACCAAGCCGTTGGAGGGAGAATGGGATGAGCCAAACATGAATTGAAATTGCACACCATCTAAGAAGATTGAACAAGACAAATTTACAAGTGTCAGCCAAATATACCAACATGTCTAAAAGACTGAAATGAAGAACACATTTAAAGAAACATATATATATATATATATATATATATACTAACATCTAGACATGAGTTAAATGATGAAATTGAAGATCAATTTAAGATTGGATAACACACTAACATCGTATAGATTAAGAAGATAATTGAAATGACTTGATCTTTAGCACTTAAAGAAGATTGGGTGTAATAATCACATTGTATGGAACAAAAATGCATTGACATTCGTAAACAATATAAGTTGAAACCCTAGATACTAATTTGCATGATAGTGGGTGACAAACATTTGCAGTGCATACAATTGATCTATATTCCCAGACATATAGAATAAAAAAATACCTTGAAATTGAACTAGAATGACTTGGCATTCATAAATATTGTAAGTTGAAACCCTAGATATTGAGTTATAGGTTATTGTGACAAACATTGACATCACATAAAACATATTTGTATTCAGAGGCATAAAGAATATAAATGAAAAACCCAATGTAAACAACATCAAGGTGAAACCCTAGACATTTACAGTTTTGTGAAAAATATATGCATAACATACAACAAATTTCCATTTGTAGTCATAAAGAATTAGTATAGAACTGTTAGGCATTGTTAGGCATTAAGAATTGATTTGAAATCACTTGACCTTGTGTAGGTAGAGTGTAACAATCACATTTAATACAACAAAATCTTACAATTGCATGTCATGTACATATGTTGGCATATATAGATATATGACATAAAAACTATTATATTTGTTTAAATTTGGCCTTCATTTGTAGGTTCAAAGGAATATGGTATATATATGTGTGTGTGTGTGTTATTTTTAATATGTTCTTTGTTTCAGCCATATCAAAATAAAAGACAATGGTATAGGCTTAGTGAGATAGAAAACCTCAGTTGAAAGAGAAAGGGAGCTTTCGAGAGTACAAATCCAAACAATAAAGCGTGCAGAGCCGAACAATGAATCATGGAGAGTCGAACATGTATGGGCGTGTAACCAAATGAAGACTCCAAAATAAACACAAACAAAAGGAATGGGAATGAGTGAGATATGGGAGAATTTGGAGCATTGAATGAACCTTGATCTATGAATTAGGCGCTTGTAAGGCTGAGTAACTATGGAGGGGTGCGTAAGGCAAGTTGCCCAGTGGAGGTAATGAAAAAGGTAGCGAGCAATTAATGCTCTCAACTGGACGTTCTAGGTGGGGAAGGAATGTATACATATACATGTATATATATACATATACATATATATACATATACATATATATACATATACATATATATACATATATATGTACATATATACATATACATATATATGCATATATACATATATACATATACATATACATATACATATATACGTATACAGTTACATATATATACATATGCATATACATATACGTATACATGTATATATATGTACATACATAAGAACAAAATAATACAATTGCATGACAAAATATCTTCAAAATGAAAACCGGTGAAACCATTTTCATGTTTTAGAATAATAAACAAATATAAATAATGATTTGCAGTGTGAATGTTTGTGCAATGATGATCACACAAATAGAAGTGCATGGCATAAAACCCTCTAAAGGAGAACCAGTCAAACCCTATCAAAAAGAAAGTTGCAGAGTGAATTATTGTGCAACACTTTGTCTCTATTTATATGCAAGTGATATACATTGAAAGGAGTCTTAAGTTAATAGGAACGAGCCCTTCTTTTGCAATAAGATGAACAATGATATACATACATATAAGTCTTATTTGTTCAAGATATACATGATGTGCATGGATCAAAACATCCATAAGATATCTTGAAAATATTAGGCAGCACTGAATATACATCATTGTTTGTAGATGTACCTTTGTAGCACATCTAAACCTTTTTAGTACACGTGGACTTTCTAGGCCTCTCTAGTGATTTGGTAGGAAGACAACAAAAAATAGGTGGGAAATTTGAATTGTTAAGGATTGGGGAAGAGTCATAACTTGGATAAGGTACTAGGATGTTGGAATGTGGCGATTGATCATGCAAATATTATACACTTGTAATGTATCCTCACCAAGGTTTGAGGTCGGGTTGGGCCTCGAGTAGGGGTTCGAGGGCACAACCCTCAAATTTTTTTGTTAACACGTCAAGGTTTTCTCGCTAACAAGTCAAATGAAAAATCGACTTTGTAAAACCCTCATTTTGGAAGCTTCCATAAAGCTCATTATAAGTGGTTGGGATGTAAGTTGTGGTGTGTGTAATCCATGAGATTGTAATATGTTTTGCACTAGATAATAAAATCAGTGGGTGGCTGAGTTTTTGTGGATGTAGCCCATATTGGGTGAACCACGTTAAATTTTTGTGTTGATCTCTTTTGTGTTATTCTTCATTATTATTTTTGGGTTATTTAATCTGCATATAATTTTTAATGTTTATTGCTTCAATCTGCCTGAACCCTAACAACTGGTATTATAGTCGTGTGTATTTCGATTGATTGGTAGGAAACCTCTAGATTTGAGTGGGAGCAATGGAAGAAGGCAAATTCAAGGTTGAGAAGTTCAACGACCAGATTATCAATTATGGAAGATGCACATGGAAGATTATTTGTATCAAAAGGATCTATGGTGGCCATTGCAAGGAAAAACAAAGAAAAAGGCTACTATGTTTGATGAAGAATGGGAGATTTTGGATAGAAAGGCATTGGGAACCATTTAGTTGTGCCTAGCACCATCTGTGCCATTCAATATAACAGAAGCAAAGACAACAGAGGATCTAATGGAAAATTTGTGTACGTAAATTATATGAAAAACCCTCTACCTCAAATAAGGTATTTCTCATGAAGTGTTTGTTTAATCTGAAAATGATTGAAGGTGGATCTATGACAGATCATTTAAATGAGTTTAATATGATGATTGGTCAGTTAAATTCTGTAAAAATGAATTTTGATGAAGAGGTGAGGGCTCTCTTGGTTTTATGTTCTTTGCCAAAAATATGGAATAGCTTGGTAATGGTTGTAAGTAACTCTGTCTCTTGTTCAAATACATTAAAATTTGATGATGTTGTTGGTGTTATCCTTAGCAAGGAAATGTGATAGAAAAGCACAGGTGAGACTTCAACGTCGTGTAATGCTTTGACTATAGGGAACAAGGGAAGAACAAAGGAGAGAGGAAAAATCCCCAAAAATCATGGGAAGTCACAAGGGAAGTTGAAGAAAGGTAACTCTAAATCTAGAGGAAGACTGGATTGTTGGCACTATGGAAAGCCAGGACACTTGAAGAAGGATTGTTAGTCTCGAAAGGGAAAACAAGGAGATGGACAACATGATGACAGTAAGAAAACTAATGTTGCAAGTAATAAATTATAGGATGCTTTAATTTTATGTTTAGATAATGTTAATGATTCTTGGGTAATAGATTCAGGGGCTTCATTTCATGCCACACCCCATAGGAAATATTTTGTAGATTATATTCAAGGTGATTTTGGATAGGTATATTTGGGTGATGATGAACCCTATCAAAATGTTGGAAAAGGAAAGCTAAAAATCAAGTTGCTAAATGGAAATGAATGGTTGCTATAGGAGGTGAGGCATATTCCAAATTTGAGAAGAAATTTAATTTATGCAGGACAACTGGGTAGTGAAGGTTGCATAGTTACCTTTTTAGACAAATTTTGGAAGGTCACTAAAGGTGCATTAGTAGTAGCCAACGGTGAAAAGGTAGGCACATTGTATTTGTGTAATGGTAATACTTATTCTACCTTAGTTGCTATAGAAATAGTTGCTCTTGAGATAGTTATAACACTTGCTAGAGGGACATAAGCAGAATTGTGGCACCATAGACTTGGGCACATAAGTGAGAAAGGGATGAAGATCCTTCACTCTAGAAAGTTGCTACCAAGTTTGAAGCAGATTAACTTGGATTTCTATGAAAATTGTGTTTATGGAAAATATAAGTTTGATTTCTCAAAGTTGGGAAAGAGAAGAAGAGTGAGAAATTATAGCTTGTGCATTCAGATGTATGGGGACCAACTCAAGTATCTTCTCTTGGTGTCTCTTGATATTCTGTTACTTTTATTGATGATGCAACTAAGAAAACATGGGTGCATTTCCTACAACAAAAATCAGACGTATTTGAAACTTTTAAAAAGTGGAAAGCTTTGGTTGAGAATGAGACAGGAAAAAAGGTTGAAGTGTCTCAGATTTGATAATGGAGGCAAGTATTGCATAAGAGAATTTGAAATTTACTGTTCATACAATGGAATTCATGTGCAAAAAATGGTTCCTGGAACCCCACAAGAAAATAGTGCGTCTGAAAGAATGAATAGGACCATTATGGATTGTGCAATGAGCATGAGGTTGCGTGCTAGACTACCCTTACACTTTTGGTAAGATGTTGCACATACCACCATTTATTTAATAAATAGGGGACCTTCAAATCCTTTGGATGGTGGCATTCTAGAGGAGGCATGAACTGGTAAAAAGGTAAACTATTCATTTCTGAAAACCTTTGGTTGCAAAGATTTTGTCCATGTTGATAGTGAAAATAGGACCAAACTTGAGGCTAAGTCTAAAAAATGTACCTTCATTGGATATGGAGTAGATGAATTTGGTTATTGGTTATGGTATTATGAAAATCATAAAATCATTAGGAGCAGAGATGTTATATTCAATGAGAAGGTCATGTATAAGGATCGGCTACAGGAAAAGAAGCATGAACAGGCCAGAAAGGAATAAGTGGTACTGGATGAGATTCCAAAAAACAAAATGTTAGTGGTACCTGATGCTCAACAAGAACAAGTTATCCCATAGAACCTTGCAAGTGTTAGACATTCTACAAGGATAACTAGACCTCCAAAAAGATTTTCTCCATCATTATATTCTATATTATTAACTGATTTTGGTGAACCTAAAGGTTATGAAGGAGCAATGCAAGTAGATACCAAAAAGCAATGGGAGCTAGGTATGAAAAAGGAAATGGATTCCTTGTTGTAGAATTAGACTTGGGACTTAGTCCAATTGGTTGTAGGTAAAAGAGTGCTTCCAAACAAATGGGTTTATAGGTTGAAGGAAGGAGATAGAGGCAATAAAATATATAAGGCCAAACTTGTGGTAAAAGGTTTTGCACAAAAAAAAGGTATAGATTTTGATGAAATATTTTCTTCGGTTGTAAAGATGACTTCTATTAGAACTATTCTAAGTCTTGTGGCTACAAAAGACTTGCATCTTGAACAACTAGATGTGAAAACAACATTTCTCCATGGGGATTTGGAAGAGGAAATATACATGCAACAACCATAGGGATATGAGGTCAAGGGTAAGAATAAATTTGTGTGTAGGTTAAAGAAGAGTTTGTATGGCATGAAGCAAGCACCTCGACAATGGTATTTGAAATTGGATAATGACAACTATATTATCTTGTTGCTTTATGTTGATGACATGCTTGTTGTTGGGTCTAATATGCAGCATATCAATGAACTTAAGCATACATTATAAAATTCATTTGTTGTGAAGGATTTGGGTGCAACAAAACAAATCCTTGGTATGAGGATCCACAAGACAGGACAAACAAATTAATTTTTTTGTCTGAAAGTGATTATGCAGAGAAGGTGTTGAAAAGGTTTAACATGCAAGATGCAAAAGGTACAGCTTTGCCTAGTCATTTTAAGTTGACTAAGGAGATGTGTCCAAAGACACTAGAGGAGGAAGACAAAATGTCTAGGATACCATATGCATCAACAGTTGGTAGCTTGATGTATGCAATGGTTTGCATAAGGCTAGATATTGCACATGTAGTGGGAGTTGTGAGTAGGTATATGAGCAATCCAAGAATGAAACATTGGAATGCAGTAAAATGGATTCTCTGATATTTGAGAAGTACTACTTCAAAGAAGCTATGTTTTGGAGGAACAAATTTTGCTCTAAAAGGATATGTTGACTCTGATTTGGCGGGTGATATTGATAGTAGGAGGAGTACTACAGGGTATGTTTTTTACTATAGGAGGTACTGCAACCAGTTGGATTTGAAGACTACAAAATTTTGTTGCACTTTCAACCATTGAAGCTGAGTATGTTGCTGCTACAGAAGCCAACAAGGAGATGATCTGATTACAACATTTCTAGAGGAATTGGGACAATAATAAGAAGATATCCCTTTGTACACTTATAACTAGAGTGCCACTCATCTTGCTAAGAACTCAAATTTTCATTCAAAAACTAAGCGTGCATATAGCTCAGATACCACTTCATCCGATTAGTTTTGGAGGATGGGTAGTTGAAGCTAGAGAAAATTCACACAAAACTAGTGAAACCATTTTCATATTTCAGAATAGCAAACAAATATTAAAGGCATAGTTAAATTTTGTGCAATGACAAACACACGAATACAAGTGCATGGCATAAAACCCTCTAATTGAGAACCAGTGAAACCCTTTCCATATTTGGTAGTAACAATCTAATATAAAAAACATTTTGTAGAGTGAACTATTGTGCAAGGAAGAACAAAATGTTGATGTTGTAGCTTCGGGCTACATACTTTTGCCTTGATTATCGCACAATAAATTCATATAGCCTAGCAGCTATTCATTTATTTATTAAAGTGAAGAGGCGCTTCACTTGGTAATATAATATAACATTTAATTATTGTGAATAATTAAATGGGGCCGACCTAAAGAAATAATATTTATTATTTATTATTTGTCAATTCTTTATGAGGCCGACCTACTTCAAGAGTCACATCATTTTGTATTTATACAAGGTGGAATTTGCTCAATTGATCATCAAGTTCATTCATCATATTCACACTCCTTGAAGAAGTTCACACTTGAGCAACAAGTCATTATCTTGAGCAACAAATCATTATCTTGAGCAACAAATCATGATATTGTTGCAACAAATATATTTCAAGGAGAAATATATTCATTCTGTATCTTCGCATCTAGAAGAGGTGCTATTATTCATTGTATCAAATCTGGCCCTGTGTTGGGCATGAGTTGTAAGCAAATTTATGCTCTTATTCCAGAATATATAAGCGATATATTTGCTAGATTTTTCCCCTCGAGTTGGAGGGTTTCCCAAGGTATCTTGTGGTGTTCATTGTCTTATGTGTTGCATTTTTTGATTGCTTTCATTTCTGATCCTAAAACTAACATGGTATCAAAGCGGGTATGAGAGAAGAAGTAATCAGATTTGAATAAGACCACAAATTTTAGGAGAATCAATTTTGGCAAATTCTGGTGGTATGATCTCAGTACTTGCAAAGGATGATTTTGTGCATTGGAGGATGCCTTTCTTCATCATTGTCTGAGTCGACCTTGTTGGTGTTTAGAAGACATGTTGGAGGCTCATATGACATTAGACACACCTCCCCAAGGGTGCAATTTTTGTCAAATGAAGGTTGAGAAAATCATATATGGGTTTGTGAAGGTTGGACACACTTGCTGCAGGTGTGATTTCATTGAGAACAGTCAAATAAATTATTAATAGATATTTATCTGTATCACACAATAGTATAAGGGCTAGGCGCAACATCTGGAGATCAGACACAACCATACCAAGAAGATTCAAATATTCTTATGACTGTTGCAACATATAATTCCAAGTTTCTTTCATTGTATGTTGAGTCTTATGCATTATTGTTAGTATGAGTATAGGCATAGTCATTAGAGCACTTCATGAACATTGATGTATTGAATTTCAGTCATATGATAAGCATTATAATCAGACTTTGAAGGCATTGGTCATGGGATGAGTTACTGTATACCTTAGTGTGGGAGTTGCCTTGTTCGTTTGAGTTGTATACACTATCTATGCCATGGTGATTGTTTTATATTTATGAGTTGTAAGTGTTGACAACGTATATTGCTTTTAAATCTGAGTCTAATCATTTGTAGAAGCAGTGTTAAGTCAAGTTTTTCATGATACTATATGTTTTCCAAGTCTAGTGTCATGTTGTATATGGAGGTGTTGTGAGAGACGTCCTTGCATGAGTTGTTAGCATCAAAGTGTTATTCTTGAGTTTACTTTTGTGAAGAATCATGTGAAGAAGATCTGAAAAATTATTGAGAGATAATGAGCAGATCCCGAGAAAGATAAGTGTAGATCTAAAAAGCGTCTAAGTACAACACTTAAGGAGATTCTGATTTCAATGAGATAAGTATTTCATGTTGAATAATGTTCATGATTTTTTTTTGTAATTAATTCATAGTATAGTGAATCATGTATGCTTCTAGCATTGATATTTCTCTTTGAGATAGTTGAGTTCTATGAAATTTTAGTAATCTCACTCTCTTTATGCTTCAGGATGGATCAAGGAGCAAGAGGGTGATGAGAGATTGTGCAGAAAGGAAGAGCTCAAGGCATCTTGTGAGGAAGTCATGCTGACTAGAGAAATGATCAAGCATGAAGTCATAACTTGTAGCCATAGGACTGAGTTGGTGGCTGGAGACATCTCTCGAAGAGGAAGAACCTATTAAGGTTGTCATTGTGATCAAGTTTCTTCGAAGAAGAGGAATCAACCTTCAGAGGGAGTCTATCAAACCAACATAGGCAACCTTGGACGAGGAGGTCAGGAGGTTGATGCAAGAACTTGGAGATTCAGAGGGAGTCTACTAAACCAGAAGAGGATGATGATCTAATTGAGCCATTTGGAACATACTGATGGGCCAAGAGATATTGTCATAGGTCGAAAGAGACCTCTATGAGCTAGGAAAACAATGCAAGAGGCAGAAAAATTTGCAGTTCCTAGAAAGAAAAGGATGACAACAGGTTCCAAGTTATGTTACATTGATGAGTCAAACCTTCCAATGTTGAGGAAGCTACAAGTCAACAAGTATGGAGAGATGCTATGGCTAAATAATATCAATCTATCCTTAAGAACGATGTTTGGGACATTGTACCTAGACCAGATGGCAAATTTGTTGTACCTTCTAAGTGGCTTTTCAAGATCAAGCATGTGGCTGATGGAAGCATTGAAAAGTACAAGGCTAGATTTGTGGCTAGGGGGTTCTCTCAAAAAGATGGAATAGATTATGAAGAAACATCTGCTCTAGTTGCTTGTTATACCTCCATCATGACTATCATTTCTATTGCAATGACTAAAGGATGGAAGTTACACTAGATGGACGTGAAGACAACATTTCTAAATAGTGTAATTGAAGAAGTATACATTGAGCAACCTGATGGATTTGAGGTTCATGGGAAGGAGTCTCATGTTTGTAGATTGAAGAAAGCTTTGTATGGCCTTAAGTAGGCTCATCGTGCTTGGTATGAGAGGATTGATCGATACCTGTTGAGCTTGGGCTTCTCCAAGAATGATGTTGATTCAAACCTATACTTCAAGGTAGTTGATGGTGAGGCATTAATCTTGGTTCTTTATGTTGATGATCTATTTATTACTAGAAAAGAACATCTCATTATCAAATGCAAGGAGTTAGTTTATGTATTTGAGATAAAGAATCTTAGATATATAAATTACTTCCTTGGATTAGAAGTATGGTAGCGGCCTAATGAGATAATTCTAAGTCAAGGAAAGTATACTATAAACATCTTGAAGAGATTTGGTATGATGGATTGCAAATCCATGTCTACATCGATGGAAACCAATTTGAAGAAGTTGAGTAACTCTGCAACTAGTTCAGATTTGGTAGATCCCTTTATGTATAGGCAGTTTATTGGATTATTGATGTATCTAGTCAATACTAGACTAGATATTTGCTATGCAGTGAGTGCACTTAGTCAGTTCATGTGTGAACCAAGGCAAATACATCTAGTTGCAGCAAAGCATATCCTGAGATACTTGTGTGGCACAGTTGGGTATGGATTGAGATATTCTTCTGGTGTAGACTTGAAGCTGCATAGTTATATAGATTATGATTGGGCAGGGTGTGTTGTTGATCGAAAGAGCACCTCTGGATGTTGTTTCAGTTTGAGGTTTGCTATGATTTCCAGGTGCAACAAGAAGTAGTCCTCAGTAGCACTAAGCACTACAAAGGCAGAGTATATTGCAGCTTGTGTGGCAACCCTAGAAGCAGTGTGGCTTCGAAAGCTCCTTGCAAGGTTGTTTGGACAATCATTGGAGTCGATTATCATTCATTGTGATAATCAAAGTTGTGTGAAGTTTTCTATCAATCTAGTGTTTCATGACAAAACAAAACATGTTGAAATAAAATACCACTATATTAGAGATATGGTATTGAGGAAAGCAATCCAGTTGAGATACATTAGTACTGATGAGCAGACGACCGACATTCTCACCAAGCTCCTCTCCAAAGTAAAGTTTGTGTACTTTCGAGACAAGCTTGGACTTGTGGAGAATGAAGCCCTAGCTGAGAGGGAGACTCAACTTTAGTGATCTTCTGTGATTTGCTTTAATGCATCTTTCTCTGTGATAGAGAAATTTGAAGTATAAGCCCTTGTTAATGCATCTTTCTCCGTGAGAGAAATTTGAGGTGAAAGCCCTTGTTTCCACCCTCTGGGAGTAGCCATGGTGGATGTCATGTTGAGTGACTCCATGATGATTTTCTTGTACTTGTGTTTATTCACCCTCTAGGAGTATCCATGGTGAACATCATGTTGAGATGACGACATTACGTTGAGTGATTTTGTGATGGGCACTTGTGCACATATGCTTTACCATACATGGGAGTAGCCATGATGGTTGATATCACGATTGAGTGAATCCGTGATGAGCCCCTCCACATATGGGTGTAGCCATTGTGGGTGTCATGATTCCATGACAATGTGTATCGGAAGTATTCCTCCCTAGATAAGAGGGAGTGTTTATGTTGTAGCTTCGGGCTATATACTTCCGCCTTGATCATTTATTTATTAAAGTGAAGAGGCGCTTCACTTGGTAATATAATATACCATTTAATTATTGTGAATAATTAAATGGGGCCGACCTAAATAAATAATATTTATTATTTATTGTTTGTCAATTCTTTATGAGGCCGACCTACTTCAAGAGTCACATTATTTTGTATTTATACAAGGCGGAATTTTCTCAATTGATCATCAAGTTCATTCATCATATTCACACTCCTTGAAGAAGTTCACACTTGAGCAACAAGTCATTATCTTGAGCAACAAATCATTATCTTGAGCAACAAATCATCATATTGTTGCAACGAATATATTTCAAGGAGAAATATATTCATTTTGTATCTTCGCATCTAGGAGAGGTGCTATTATTCATTGTATCAAATTCGGCCTTGTGTTGGGCCTGAGTTGTAAGCAAATTTATGCTCTTATTCTAGAATATATAAGCGATATATTTGTTGGGTTTTTCCCTTGAGTTGGAGGGTTTTCCCAGGGTATCTTGTGGTGTTCATTGTCTTATGTGTTGTATTTTCTGATTGCTTTCATTTTTGATCCTAAAACTAACACAAAATAATACAATTGCATGGCAGAATATCTTCAAAATAAAAACCAATGAAACCATTTTCATATTTCAGAATAACAAGCAAATATTAAACACAAATTGCATAGTTAAAGTTTGTGCAATGGAAAACACACAAATACAAGTGCATGGCAGGAAACCCTCTAATTGAGAACCAGTTAAACCCTTTCCATATTTGGTAGTAACGATCAAATATTAAAAGCATTTTGCATAGTGAACTATTGTGCAAGGAAGAATAGAATAATAAAATTGCATGGAAAAATATCTTCAAAATGGAACCAGTGAAACCATTTTCATATTTCAGAATAACAAACAAATATTAAAAACAAATTGCAGAGTTAAAGTTCGTGCAATAACAAACACACAAATATAACTGCATGGTAGGAAACCCTCGAAATGAGAAACAATAAAACCTTTTCTATATTTCATAGTAACACTTAAATATAAAAAGGAATTTGCAGTGTGAATTATTGTACAATGCAGAACACATTAATACAAGTGCATGCAAGAATATCTTTGAAATTAAAACCATTGAAACTATTTTCATATTTCAGAATAGCAAACAAATATTAAAAGCAAATTGCAGAATTAAAGTTTGTGCAATGACAAACACATGAATATAAGTGCATGGCAAAAAACAAGTCAAACCCTTTCCATATTTCATCGTAACAATGCAATAAAATGAAAAACCAATTAAACCCTTATCATATTTGATGTCGAAATATTGGAACCCTTTCCATATTTCGTAGTAGGAAGCAAATATGAAAAACACAATGCAGAGTAAAACATCATGCAATGAAGAACACAAGATTACAAGTGCATGGACGAGTATAGACGAAATGAAAACTAGTGTAACGCTCTCCACATTTCTTAGTATTAATCTTTCTTAAAGAGAAATTTGCATAATGAAAGTTTGTGCAAAAAATAACAGAATGATATAAGTGCATGGCAAAATACCGTCAAAATGAAAGACATTGGTACGAGCTGAGTGAGGTTAAAAACCTCACCTGAAAGAGAAAGGGAGCTTTCAAGAGTTCAGAGCTGAACACCGAAGCATGCAGAGCTGAACAATGAATTGTGGAGTGCCGAACCAGTATGGGTGCGTAACCAAAAAAAACTCCAGAATAAACACAAACAAAATGAATGACAATGAGCGGGATATGCGAGGATTTGGAGCATTGAATGAACCTTGATCTTCGATTTACGTGCTTGTCAGTTTGAGTAAATGCAGAGGGACGCGTAAGGCAAGTTGCTTAGTAGAGATAATGAAGGAGGTGACGAGTCATTAATGCTCTCAACTGGTCATTTGGGGTGGCGAAGCAGTCAAAAGCCACGCATCTGTCCGATCCAACACACGTAGATTTTTATACTAATGAAGTAGGTAGATGTGTTCCACTATCAGGGGGAGGACAAAATGGACCTGTAAGGAACATCGCAGACGAATCGATGTGTGACAAGTGGTGGGGTGCTCAAAATAAAAAAAACAAAAACTGACAAATGCACAAATAATAAGGTGACGTGGTGGACGAATTTATTTTGTTTTTTGATCCACGTGGACCTCCAAAGTTAGGGTGCCCTACTATGGCCCCTCTCCCCTACATGTTGCAAACGAACACATTAGAAAATCCTAAGCAAAATCCAGCCCATGGTGATGAGCAAAAGCTAGAAAAATCTTTCATCTTTGTTGTTTCCCTAGACAATCTGGTGTAGGCTTATGATGGAAGACATTTTTAGGTAATTGTTTATTGTTTAGCTAATTATAAAATTCGAAAGCTTGGAAGGTTGCAAAACGCCAATTCAGGCATAAAAGAGGCAGCAGGTCAATTATCTCCAGCGTGCAGCGGCAAAGAGAGGAGGACGAGAAACGAAAGGACAGAGAAAAATGGCGTTGTTGGCATCTTTGAGGAGAACAAGTGGCATTGGCCTCAAGAGAGGTGGACTGTTTACTAGAGAGATCCAGAGCTACAGTTTACCGGAGCTTCCATACGAATACAGTGCACTGGAACCGGTTATCAGTGGCGAGATCATGAGCCTGCACCATCAGAAGCACCACCAAGCATATGTTACTAACTATAACAAGGCTATGGAACAGCTTGAAGTGGCTTCTGCTAATAAAAATGCCGAAGCTATTGTCTCTCTCCAAAGTGCCATCAAATTCAACGGAGGAGGTAAAATTAACTTTAACGTTTTTTAGTTCTGTATTTGGCTTTGTAGACCAGAGACCTTGTGTACTATAAAGGACGAATGCCAGGGCTGTTACTTAACTTTTGGGATAAATATCTAGGGTTTTTGAAAACCCTGGGGTTTTAGGTACAATTGATGTAATAGTTGCTATCATGAGACAATGTTGTTTAAATATTACTAAATACTTCTGGATCACACTATTTACAATATTTAACTTCCAACATTGTTTTTGCATCGGGATAAAAAGGTTGGAAGTCAATGCTTGACCAACATTTTGGTAACTGGTTTTTTATTTGACTCTTCTGAGGGTACCTATTCAGACAAGCTAGGAAGATAGATTGTCCCCAAATCCTCACGCTAACGAAGTTTGCATGGGCTGTAGGCAGTGTTAAAGTAGAGTAGGGATTTGAATTTGGGTCTCCTCTACAGTACCCCATTTTGTAGTATACTAACAGCCCTTTGAACTATCATCGTATTGGTAATTACATTACTAATTACAAGGTATTTGTTCTAAATTCCTGGATAAGTTTCCACAGAATTTTAAAAGATTGTTGGCAATTAGCATATTTTCTAATACATATTAAAAATCTTTTGACCGATTAGAAAATATTCAAATCAACTAATTTTAAAAGATAGTTGGCAATTAGCATATTTTCTAATATATATTAAAAATCTTTTGACCGATTAGAAAATATTCAAATCAACTAAAAATGTCGTAGTGATAATAATTATAGAACAAATTGAGACACAAAATAGAACTGAAATCTGACAAAAAAAAACAGAATTTTAAGCAAGCAAACTAAAAATGCACAAGTTCATATCAAAACCCAAAAGGAATTAATTTCTTTCTCACTCTCATTTCATAACTTGAAAGATCAAATACAATAAATAATATTGTATCTCTCTATCTCTCTTAGATATTGGAACTTTGACTATCCTTTACAAGAAATTACAAAGAGAGCTTTCTGTGGTAAAAAAACTTATACTTCACATCATTTCAAAGATTCTTGTACAGACAAAAAGTTCTGCTAATCTCTACTATTCACTGTTTAATAAATGTTTTTTTTTAGGCAGTTCTTTTTTCAATGTGTCTCTAATTATTTCTGGAAATGGCCAAATATTTTGCTTCATAAATTTTTTAAGCAATAAAATAAAAACGAAATGCTATATGTTTTTCTTTGAATGAAAACCCAGATTCATAAACTCCAGAACAAGATAATGTTCATTTTTTGAAAAACAGGGAAAAATAAACTATTTATAAATTAATAGACAGAAATAAACAATTTACATCAATCTGTATCCAGTTTACAGCAACCAGTAGCATAACAATGCCTAACAACAACGAAATGCCAGGTAATCTAAGATGGGAAACTACTTATCCCACATAAGTGCATGATAATAGACAGTCTACAGTGGGATCATGAGGCATCTCTATCAATCTCATAAGTATGACAAAGATCATTGAGGGCATACTCCCAAAACCCCAAAAAATAGACATTTGTCATTAACAGAGAATAGATTTAATGATCGTTCAGCTGGGGTGGCAGAGTGGCATAATGCCTCTCTCATACCCCCTTCTGATCTCTATGATCAGTTTGCAGTCAGGTTCAGGAGATAATCATGGACTTTAGTCACTAACAAGTTCATTCATAGTGGGTTGGTGGACGGATGTTGTTTTGAAATTCAAGATAGTTTCATCATCCAGCATTTGTCTGCTTAACATGTCATAGACTTGGTTCACAGAGAGAGAAAGCCTGTCCTTGGTACCATACAAATCAGCCTCTTGGACAAATTTATGGAGGGTATGAAAGTGCTCCTTACTCAGTTTTTAAGATTCTCATTACCATTTCGTTTCTCAATCAAGCTATTAATTTTCTCTTACCAACTCTGAAAGCTCTTTCCAAATTTCATCAAAGTCTGACTAAAAGGAATGATGTAGTTATCACCCACAGGCTGTATGAGATTTGCACGATCAGTGTAGGAGCAGGGGAAGGGGATAGCTGAATTCTAATACTTGAAGTTGAAACCTTAGCAATATGGGGTCTCAGTGCCTCCTTAATAGATTTTTTGTAAGATGAAGTGTGGCCCTAAAGACTACCAATGATCCAGGCCTTGTTAAATTTGTTAACCATCACATTCTTATTGAAAATAGTATTCTTGGGTCTTGTTGGTTTGGGTGGGAGGGTAGCCAGTGTTTGCCACCAGATCTTTTTAAATCACAAGTTTTCCAGTCTGAAGGGAGCAGCCTGGATTTTCAAATTGTTTAAGAAAGGAATTTTAAGATATGCCTTTTCGAATTTTTAGGAATTTAGAGTGTTGTATCTTGGAATTTCGTGGGTTTCAAATCATTAGTATTCAAGAATAAATCATACTACCTTGCAGAGGTAGCAAAGCAGTGTCATATGGCATACATTCATTTCATTACCAACTTGGGAAAAGTGAGTGGGAAGGGAAGCACCCAGGCCAATATTCAAGGGTTTAAATTCTGTAGGACAAGCACTGGTTATTTCATAAGAGAATTTGTATTAAAGGTGTGTGAACCATCAGTTGCAGAATGAGGTCTGTATAGAGAGAAATCTACAGCCTTGAAATGAAGAAAAGGATTGAGTTGCTAATGAAGTATTGTTCAGAAAACCTGTTCTTGAATGTTTATATCATCTAGAAGAGAGGTACAACCACATTATGAAGAAGCCACAAGAAAAATTAGCTGGCAAGGTTAAAAAATGCAAAGAGATTCAACAAGAATAGACCATACTGTAGTAGGAATCTGAAGATTTATAAAGAAACTTGTGCATCTCAAATCAAGTTGAATGACGACAGAGGAAAATGTGATAGGTTTTGTTTTGTAACAATTTAGTCATTTGCCAAATTCATTTGACAATTTTGAATAACATTCTAAGGAATTGGTTTTAAGTTATTGAAGAGAATGGGTTATAATGATCAACACTTGTAAGAAAATTGCCAAGGCATCAAAAGCTTTCTTGAAGTAGAAGTAAGACCCAAGAGTGCTGGTGTTGATTGCATTCGAGAGTTTTGTCACACAACCAGAACTCATATTGCAATGGCTACATAAAATAGCTTCTTAATTATCATTCCAAGCAATCGGCCCACAAACATGTAGAGTATGCATCTCATTCTATCATTTGCCATTGTTGTAGTGGAAGTGATCATGAATTTATATTATTTTGAATTTCCTTCTTGTGGGAAGTATGGGACAAATGTTATCACAATAAACCAAAATTTTAGTTTGCTTAGTATTTCTTTTCAGAAATCCTTCAAGTTGATTTTAGTAAATGATGGCTGGATACATGAATAAGATTCAAACAATTTACGTCCATTTTAAGAAGTAATTATATTTACCGAATACTATTTTGAATTTTCTACTCTCTATCCTAAAATGTGACACAATAAGGGTCCATTGCTTCCCAAGGAAGGACAAGTGATCTAGAAGGCAGTTTAATGCGGGATCCTTTCTTTATGTGTTGGTTCCAACCAACCTTATTCTACGTATGTGCTGGGTGCAACAGGGTCAAGAGGCTATGAATCCTGCAAGATGTAGCACAATGGTTTGTCATACACTGAGAAATGTGTGGTCATTAATTTTGTCACTATTTGCGACAACACAACAGTTACTTATCACCTTTGCATGAGACACCTTTTTGATGGCTCTTCAAATTCTTGAGGGAAATTGGTATAGTTACTTGGAGGCAAATTGGTATAGTTACTAGGAGATGGGGACTAGTGCTGGTATGGGAAGCATGGTTACTGCTACACACTTTTTCAAAAAGTGGGAGAACTATGCTTGGAGATGACAAACATAAAATCTATTTACATATTTAATCTTGTCGTTGGATTTGGTTGATAATACCATTATTTCACATCCTAGGGCCCATTTTAAGCTAGGCTCAAGATTGGATGCGAAATGAAGAATCTAGAGTTTTCAACTACCATGGAAACCCCCATACTGCTCACCTGAGATCAAAGCCAATTATCTTTCCTGGGTCGAGTCACAGAGTAGCGTTTGCAGCTTGTGCTGGTAGAAAGAGGTTTGCTTACCTTGAAATATGTGAGGCTTATTTTAGGCGAAAGGTTTTTAGTGTCTGAGGAATGCTACCGTGTTAACACGGATATTCCAGCCCGTTTTGTTGCCTTCCTCCTAGACCTGTGCGTTCCTAAGGATGAAATTGAGAGTATGACCTAGAAATTGTTTTGTCCACATTTATTGGGTGGTTTGGAAGGGGTTTTGGAGGCTGCTCAACTCAGAATTGGGATTCCTCGGCCATGGGAGCTTGGGATGCCACCTGGTGTTTGTTTCCTACCGTTTTTGCTTGATGTTAAGGGAGTGGAGCTCTTGCAGCATTGGAGCTGCACCCTAGTTGGTTATAAGTTTCTGCGCGAGTTGTACCAGTTTGAGCCTGTAGATGACATTGACTGTTTAGAGGAGTTTGACGCTTTTGAAGCTAGCTAAAGAGATAGCTTTGGACCAGTTTTGGCAAGTTCTCAGATAAGAGCCATCAGAAAAAACCACTGTTGAGAGCTTTTCCTTAATGTTTTTAGAAGAAAATCTGAGCTAAGGGCTATAGTGCATGTTTTCAATTTTTGATTGTAAACCCTAATGTACATTTTGGACATGTATGTTGAAGTACTATTAAGTTCTTGAAGACGTTGAAGACTTATAAATATTATATAAAGTTATCATTACTACATGGTTCGGATTGTCTGAAAAATGTGTTTGCTATTATAGTTGCAAGTTTGGTTTTGGACTTCTTCGTGAATGGATTGGTAATTGTTATTTTGCCTTATGGCCTAAAGATGTTTCTCACATTATGCATAGAAATTTAGGTTATCTATCACTCCATTGCCGTTTTAGTTCGTATGTTACATAATGAGGGCTTACTGGTAAAGCCTAATGGCTCTGTTTCAGTGAACCCCATAATGCTTGCTTTGCCCTTAAGGCTAGATTGCTGTTTCAATTCTAGGTTTCACAACCCACTTGAGGTTTCGCTTTACATCTCAAAACCTTGTGAGGAAGAATGAATTCTCGTGGTATCGCTTTTGAAACTTATTTATTTGGATTATTTAGAGATTTGTGTGCAATTTCTTGTTGACTTTGGTTTTCTTTTGCCGGATTTGCAATGGCAATTTGCTTAGGTAAAGTTTTATTGTTTTTTCTAAGCCTGAGATCCAACTACTTGCCTTCTAGAGAATGGCAGGTTCGGTTTTAGTAGGTGTCACCTTTCCGAACACTACTCTAAAATCAGAGCCCCAAAGAGCGGGTTTAGGGCTTCCCTGTGCTATCAACTTTGTGCATTTATTCACACCTTGTCGATACCCTGGATTCTGCTTCACCCATGTTTCATTTGAATTTCTTCAGGATGTGTTTGGTCTCAGGTATCTCCTTGCTTGGGGTTGTTTCCTATTAGAGAGTCCAATTAAGGATAAGGAAACCTCAAATATGTTTGGTTTTGGCATTACTGTTGTGAGAGCTTCATTCAAGGTTGATAGAGCACCTAGGTTGACGGAATGGAAACTTGTGCTTTGGTTTGTATTCAAGCTTAGGCAGGCCCCTATTTTGTGTTTTGCAGTTACTCACCTTTCATTTTGGAATGCAAATTTGATTATGAATAACTTGTTCTTGCCAATTGTTTGTGGGCCAATGGTATCACTCTTTATTATTTGCCTCTGCACCAATTATTGTGTCCAAACCTTGCCACTTTTCTGCTTGATTGCTTATTATAAGCGTCTCTGATTGATCAATACCATAATTTGCCAAGAGATCTTCAACCTTGTTCACTTCACGGTAGATATGGTGAATAGAATGTACCGACACTTCCTCCATGATTTCCTTGATTCGAGTTATTTTGGACTGTAGGTTCCTATCTTTGATACATCCCTTAGAGATAATGTTAATGCAAACTGTTGAATCACATTCCATTTCTATATTTTTAATCCTCTCTTTGCATAGGAGGAGTCCTCTCAAGATTTCTTCAATTTTAGTAGCGTTGTTTGTAGAGTTTGGGATTTTGGCTGATTGGGCCACTATTAAGTTCCCTTTTCCATCTCGAATTATGCATCCAGCCCCTGACTTTCTCGGGTTTCCCTGTGAGGCACCATCCCTTAGAGATAATGTTAATGCAAACTGTTGAATCACATTCCGTTTCTATATTTTTTAATTCTCTCTCTTTGCATAGGAGGAGTCCTCTCAAGATTCCTTCAATTTTAGCATTGTTGTTTGTAGAGTTTAGGATTTTGGCTGATTGGGCCGCTATTAAGTTCCCTTTTCCATCTCGGATTATGCATCCAGCCCCTAACTTTCCCAAGTTTCCTCGTGAGGCACCATCTGTGTTGAGTTTTAGTCTTCCTTTTGGGGGACCACCATTTGGCTTTCTATCTTTTGTCCTTGGAATCAGGGGCAAATTGGTAAAAGGGGGGAATATTTAGTGAGTCCCACCTTTTCATTAGTTCATTGTCCCAATTTGTAAAACTCTTTCTTTTTTGTTGCTTTATTTGGGCATTTAGTTTTTCCACTATATTCCTCTCCATGATTTTTGTTTTGTCCTTAACTGATTTGGACTTGTCCTAAAAGATGCGCCTGTTCCTCTCTTTCCAAATGTTCCAAATAATGATCGAAGGAGAGGCCAACCATATTTTCCCCCAAAGTGAATCCTTTCTGAGTTTGGGCCAGCTTATGAATAGTTCCCATAAACTGTTATTTTTTGGAGAATACTATTCCAACTTTGTTGCTAATCAATCCCAAACTTGGGAAGCGTATGGACAGTTTAGGAGGAGGTGATCAACACTCTCATTTCATGTTTTGCACATTACGCACCAGGTTGGACCTTCTATGCCTATTGACTTCAGTCGGTCCCCTATTAGTATTCTGCCATGCAGTGCAGTCCAAGAGAAGGCCCTTGCTTTTGGTAATATTCCTTGTCCCCAACACAATTTATTTGGCCAGTTTTTTGCACCTTGTACCGTCTGAATCTGATAACCTAGCTTAACTGAATATTTCCTTGATTTGGCCCCACACCAAGATTATCTTGTCAGATTGGTTATTTAGGCAGATATAGCTTTCTTGCATTATTTCTGAGAATCTTTTCCTTACTGATTCCTCCACTTGGGCTACTTCAAGGTTCACCCACCTGCATAAACCATTCTTAGACACATTGATATAATCACGAACATGACTGCCCATCCTTTCTTTGATTGCAGGGATGTGGGGAGATAGCTCTGGGTCCTCCGCCATTGGTTTGTGCCCTCCCCACGAGTCTTGCCAGAAGTTTGCTTTGGTACCATCATTAATTTTCCATGTTAAGGTGGTTCGTTATTATGTGCCTACAACTTAACATGAAGCTCCATACATGTTAGCTTCTCTTGCATTGACAATTGTGAGAATTCTCTCTGGGTTTGCATTGTCCAAGTACTTTTGCTGTAACATTCTGCACCACAACAGTGTAGGATTTTGGTACATTTTCTAGATTAGTTTGGCACCTAACGCTAGATTATTTGCTTTTAGGTTCCTTATTCCTGTGCCACCTTCACCTCGATTTTTGCAGACTTTCTCCCAGTGTATGACTGGGACTCGATGTTGTTCATTGGACCCTGCCCATAGAAAGTGCTTCAGGATGCTTTCCAAACTTGAAGCTGGTTTATTTGTCAATTGCATGCATGACATTGTATAAATTGGGATAGCTGATAACACAACCTTTATCATTGTGATACAAACTGCCAGTGTAAGCTATTTCCCTCTCCAGCTTAAGGTTTTGTCTCTGCATCTTTCCTTTATCTGTTCCCATAATTTAGATCTTATGATACCCTTGAAGATTGGTACCTCTAGGTATTTGCAAGGTATTTTATCAATTGTATACCCTAGAATTCTTGCTATTCTTTTATGCAACACTTTTTTTGTGTTAAAGAAGTAGATTTTAGATTTCTCTTTTTTGATTTGTTGGCTTGAAGCATTGATGTATTCTTCCATGCACTTATTAATCATCTTGGCCTCCTTGATAGATGCCTCTCCATATATAGTACCCTATCATCAGCGAATTGCAGATGGGTCGTGGGCTCTATGCCTCGTGCTATCTGCAGACCTTTCCAGTTACCTTGCTCCTGATAATGCGCTATATGCCTACTCAGTGCCTTTGCCATTATCACAAATAGGAAAGGAGATATTGGGTCTCCCTGTCTGATGCCGTTAGCGCTTTCAAAGAAACCACACGGTTCGTTGTTGATTAGGATTAAGTATCTTGCTGTTGAAATGCAATAATATATCATTTGGAGCCATTCTTTGCAAAAGCCAAACTGTTCCATGATTCTTATCAAAAAGTGTTGCCTTACTCTATTGTAAGCTTTGCTAACATCCAATTTCATCATCATGCTTGAGCTTCTTTCTTTGTTGATTGTGTGTAGGGCCTCGTTTGCTATTATTATGCTGTCCATGATATCCCTGCCTGGTGTGAACCCACTTTGGTTTTTTGAGATAATTTTCTCCAACAATTTCTTGATTCTGTTAGCTGTAATGTCCCTTACCCGAACTTGCCCTAAAATCCCTTTGTTGATTAGGTTTAGGGTTTCTTCCTTCCAAATGAATGTTCTTTTTAATGAAGTAATCTTGGTCTGAAACCTGCATTCACCATATTAACCAAATTTCCAAAAACACATATATCTATTAGCATTAATATCTAGATATCCAAAATATAAGCATAATCATAAATACAATTTTAACAAGCAAGAGGAGTGCCTTGTATGGATCTTGCCCTGAAGCCTTTGTGTTGGGCACGGGAGGTTGCCTCTCACAATCATCCTTTCCCAACGGCTTAGTCCCTGCCTATCCCCATACAAGTCAGTACCTCAAAGACACTTGCCCTATTAGGACAAGGTGAAGTCCTACGATCCAAGGGCCTACGACCTACCACCCCTATAATGGTGTAGTTTCCTACGGTGGGACCCCCACCTCTCTATGTCTAACCCGTTCCTTGGCCTACGAACATGAGAGGGGGGTTTTTAGGCTCTCCACTTGGACTCTACTTCACCTGCCTAAGAGGGTACCAATCACGGAGAAGACAATCTTTACACAATCAGATATATTTGCATTCATCTATTTCATACCTATAATCAAATACATTTTCATGTATCAATGATTTTTTAAGTTCATTATTTCCTAGAATGATTCTCATTATGATAAGATTAAAGAAAGCATTATATCAATAATCAGATTAACAATATCTATTTCTTATATTCAAAATATGCTAAATATTATTGCTAAGTGAGTGCATCACCTAATCAGTTGTGTCTTCCCATTTCTTCTTGTTCCTTAATCGTCTTCCTTCAACCTTACATTTAATCATAGGATGAGGACAGTTCATAAGAATACATAATCTACTTATGTTTATATTAAAGAGTCATCATTAATTATAAGTATCGTTATTGCATAATCATATATATATATATATAATTATTTCTTATTCATATCAATTAGTATTCATATATATTTTTATTCATATATTATTCATTGTTCAATTATATTAGTATTGATTATTGATTATTCATATATATGTTTATTCATATATTATTACTTATTCAATTATTATTCTCTCCTTATATTAATATTTATATAAATTTTATTCATTATAAAATTTATCCACATTCATGCACATATACCTATATGTTCATTAAATAATATATACATATTTAATGGCTCTATATTCTAATGCATACCAATCATTGTTGCTGCAGTTCTGAATTGCAGATTGTATTTCTCAATGTTTTTCTCTCCCTTCCTTATTTTCCTTCCTTCTATTTATACCATTCAAGGTAGGTGACTCATGGGGGAATGTATTGTTTGGTAAAAGAGGTGACTTTTCATAAAATATACCTCTTTGTTAGATTTAATTGCTGCCTTAGAAGGCTTATTATCACAATAATATCTATCTTTGAAAATAATATATTATTATTACTAATTATGATATTTCAGATTATATACTTATTTTATTATATTATTTTGATGTTTGATTGAACATATTAAAGTATAATAATAAAACTAATTTGCTAATATCTTATTATTAAAAAATCTTTGATGTGTAATGATCATAATATTTATTTATTATTATTATTTTTGAGATTAAGTTATTTAATACTAGAATGTAATAACAATAATTTGCCTATATATTATTATTATATTTGTTATTTCATATTGATATATTACACATTTATTTTATATATAATATTAATATTGTTATTTTTTTTTTTTTATATTCTAATAATAATATTTAAATTGCTAATGTTTGTATTTCAATATTATATTTGATGATTACAATTGTAATACTATCTTGTGATAATTATAATTAATAATTTCTTTCTTTTTATATATTTTGTTATTTATTTGCATCTTCTTATGCAAATTGCATTTAAATGTTTGAGGTCATTTGTTTATTTATTTATGTTTGTGTTGCTATTTTGGGGACATGACATTAGCCAATGCTTTGGATAGAACTTTGTAAATCGTATTGCATAACGAGATTGGCCGGTAATCCCCAAAAGAGGTACAAACCTCCTTTTTTGGTATTAGGGCTACTGCTGTATTGTTAATGTCTTTTACAAATTTCCTCTGTTTCTTGAAATCTTCTACCACTTCCCATACTTACATTCTAGAAAGTGCCAACATTTTTGATAAAAGAAAGTTGGGAACCCATCTGGTCCTGGGGATTTGTCACGATGCATTTGAAAGACTGCATTTTTTATTTCTTCCACTGTAAAGGGTGCCATCAACATGGTGTTTTCTTTTGATGACACTAGCTTTGGTATGTTTGCTAGGATTTTGGAATCATTTAATAGATCTTCTGTTCCTTCCAGAGCCAAGAGCTGTTTAAAGAAGTTGATTGCTTCTTCTTTTATTTCCTCAAGAGCCTCTAAGACCCTGCCATCAGTAGATTGAATTGATGTTATCCTTTTGTGAGCAACCTTTATCTTGGCTGTATTATGAAAGAATTTTGTATTGGCATCGCCCTCATTTAGCCAAACCTACCTTGACTTTGACCTCCAAAATTCCTCCTCTCTAGCCAATATTTCATTATAATCTTCCATAAATGCCTTCTCCTTCCAGTAATCATTTTGGAACATGCCTTGTTTCATTACTTTGGTGTTCAGAACTGCCATTTCTTCCTCTAGCCTTTCTTTGTCCCTAAAGATGTTTTTGAATACCGAACGGTTCCATTCTTGCAATTTACTCTTGATGTGTTTTAATTTGTTTGTGAAGATGAAGCTCTTGGTCCCAACACATTTCGATGCCTCCTTCCACCATGATTCTATTAGGTTCATCAGATCATCCTATCTGAACCACATTTTCTCAACTTTGAAGTAGCTTTTGTGGTGATTCATTTCTTCTCTGATTAGTAGTCTGACTAGAAAGTGATATGAGCCTATCAGCGGAAGGATGCTTGACTCTAGCATCGAATTCTCAACCAGCCAGTTTTGTGAGCAAACGAATTTGTCCAATTTCTCTCTTATACTGCCATATCCACACCGCCCATTTGACCATGTAAAAAGACCATCCTTTGTCTGGACATCTAGCAAGTTATTTTTTGTTAGGAAGGTCCCAAAGGATCTCATAGCGGTTGAGATCATTCCATTTCCACCTTGCTTTTCCTCTATTCTTAAGACAACATTAAAGTCTCCTCCTATTATGATCCTTTTGTTGCTTATTGTGGATATTTTCTGGCTTAATACCTCCCATAGTTTCTCTTTGTCTTGATTCTTAGTTGGACCGTAGACATTAAAGAGAAAGAACTTGAGATTACAGCTCAGACTTGAAACCTCGCAAAGCATCCAGTTTGCTTCCTTTTCTATTATGTTCAGTTTCACTGTGTTGTTATGCCATATGATTCCCAATCCCCCTGCAGTTCCATTTGCTTTTGAATATGATTCTTCCCAAGCGCCTTGATGAATGAATCTTTTTTCTTTTGCTTCTAGCTTGGTTTCTTGTATTAGGATGATTTTTAAGTCTACTCTTTCTAATTGATGCTTTATTAAGCGTCTCTTGTTAGGGGCTTAGCATTTAAGCCCCTAACATTCCAAGTTGCTATCTTCATGGCTCCCTGGGTTGGGAGTGCTCTTCTCCCTTTTTGTCTTTTAGGAAGTTGATAATGCTTTTAATGCCTTTTTCATTTGCTAATTCTTCCCTCAGCTGCTTGTGGATTTTCCGCCCCTAAGTCCCTAACATTCCAAGTTGCTATCTTCATGGCTCCCTGGGTTGGGAGTGCTCTTCTCCCTTTTTGTCTTTTAGGAAGTTGATAATGCTTTTAATGCCTTTTTCATTTGCTAATTCTTCCCTCAGCTGCTTGTGGATTTTCCGCCCTTTCCTTTTCTTTGACAGTTTGGTTGGCTCTAACAAGTGAGCTGCAGATTGGGATATGCACCTGGGTTCTATTATATCCAGCTCATCGAATTCCTCTTTGCTTTCGCTTTCTGAAGCGATTTCTTTTTCTATATCAGCCCTTTGATTTATTTGTTCCATGACAGCCACTGGAGTTTGCTGTAAATTGGTTGTCATTACCTCTTTTGCATTCTCCTGATTGACTGCCTCTTGGTTGCTTTTTGAGCTACCCTCTTCTTGAAGGAGGTTTTCTGGTTTGGGCTTCTCCTTTGGGCTTACATCTTTTGCGCTTTTGATAGCCTCTACTTTTTTGCTTTCCTCTTTTTTCCTCCAGACCTTATCACTTTTTGTGGAATTCTACACATTTCTGTCGAATGATTTCTTCATTCACACTTTGTGCAGAAGAATTTCTTGTCTTCCAAATATATCTCCTGCAACCAAATCCCATTGTTGGTTTTTAACTTTATTTTTTCCAGGATTCGTCTGATTGCAGCTATCTTCATTCTAGCATAGAGATAGGAATTTCTTTCTAGCAGAGGTGTATCAATCTCTATTAGGGTGGCCTAGAGACCTGCCTATTTTTTCCAAAGACTCCTCTGTCCAATACTCCATAGGCATATTGTACAGCCTAATCCATTTAGCCTCTATGTAGGGATTGTGGCTTTGTGGGTTAAAGTTTGGCTCCCATTTTTGAATGTATATGAGACTGCCTTCTATTTACCAGAGCCCACTTTGTAGAATTGCTTCCATGTCTTCTTGCACCATAAAGGCTACTATGAAAAAGCTGTTTGGCAGGAATTTAATTGCATGATCTTTCTGCCAATTTGCCCTAGCCCATTTCTCAATGGTTTCCCTTGTTTTCCTGGGCCCTATTATTCTGCATATGATGGTTGAGTCTTGAAGGAGTTCAATGTCTTCCTCCGTTTCTTTCTGAACATCTATTTTGTTCGGCCTTTTGCTGGGTTTAGCTTTCTTCTTGATTTGTTTCATTCTGAGGTTTTTCTTCTCTTCGATGGATTCTCTTCTTTCCTTTATGCTGCATGACTTTTCTTTGACTGTGCTGATATTATGATCTTTTTCCTGCATATTGGATGATGCCCCGTTTCCAGCCTTTGTTTTGGTGATAGGGCGATAGATGGCTATGTTGTTCGGCCAAGTAATATAATGTGGATATCTAAATTCCATACTTGGCTTGGATTGCCAATCTTCTTTCCCCCTTCCTATTCGCATCTTTGTTCTGAGTTTTGTTTAGCTATGAATTGTTTATCTGAGAGGATTACGCTTGATATTTTGTCTGAGTTTTCGCTGAAAATATTTCACAAGTTTTGTCTTTCCTGATTTACAAATAAGGTTCACAATTCTGAAATTCGCACTTCGCATTCGCAAGCATAGCTTAATTTTTTTATTTGAGGAAATTTTTTTTATATATATATATATATATATATATACGATTATGTAATAATGATGCTTGCAGCAATTATTAATCCTTATTAGTAATCATTCATTTGAACTAATCTATTTGTTTCTCTTTAAGCAATATCTTCTGAATATGAAAGACAGATTGATCAACTTCAGGAAAGTATTTCACCTAGGCATCAAAAGTTCTATCAACGTCTATTAGAAGACTGAGCAATCTGCAACTCTGATATATCAATCAGATCAGAAATATCAGTAGATTACAGGAGGGTTATTCAATTGTGGTATGCAAGATAATAAGAAGATTGAATATATATATATAGTCTGTCTATATTTTATAATTGAATATATAGTCTATCAATTATTTGTGATGATAATAATCATTTATTTATTTCAGCAGTTGCGTTTTCCCCTTCTAAGTAGCCCACCGCATGTTGGTGCTACAAGAATTCCTGCCACTTGGGGCCAAGAGATCGAGTATGGATACTCCGTGCTCTTCGACTTAGATGTGGTGACGTTAGGGCGTCTTATTGAGGAGTAATGTAAGTGATGCAGGTGCATCTTCCCCTTCTAAGTAGCCCATCTCATGTTGGGGCAACAAGAGCTCCTGCCATTTGGACTCAAGGGGTCGAGTATGGTTACTCTGTGCTCTTGGGCTTAGATGTGGTGAAGTTAGGGCACCCTAACATGCTTCCTTTCCAACCCCATTCATGGTGGACTGTGGGAATAGCACTATTGATTCTTGATTTCTTAAATGATCTATTCAAATGGATTCAAATAATTGATTATATAAATACACTATATGTACCTTAACTCTTATTGAATCATTGGTAGAATTATATGTTATCTAACCTAATTGCAGGACCTAATCCAGGGTTTTATCTAAGGACAATGTTTATAGGTAAAGTTTAAAGTCTAACTATATTTCACCTCCTGTTTCAATTGAACTTGTGATTCTAGGGCAAAATCAAGGGTAATCCCAAAAAGGGGACATTACAATTTTCTGCTAAGAAAAACTCATTCATTCTAATGCAGAAAATAGAAAATTACTAGTCCTAGTGTATTTCTGTAATTCTTTTAGCTCCTGTCAATCAATTATCAGAACTTGAGGAAAATAACCAATGTAGTTTATATGATATATATAAGAAACTTCTATTGGAAGTTTCTCAATCTTCAATGGAAACTTCAAAGAAATTATAGAGAAATGAAGAAACTTCATCTCTGATAGTCTCCTGACATTTGAAGAAGTCCACTGCCCCCATATGTGTCTTGGAGATGGGGATGCATTTTTGATATGGGAGACAATTACCATGGGTCAGTGTATGAGTCTCTAGGTAACTATGCAAATCAGTTGCCCCTCTCTTATTGATCAGGTTTTCTTCTCTTACAAGATGCTTCACCTACAGTTTAAACATGTAGAAATCCTTGTTCTCACTATTTCTGAAACTGTCTGATTTTTGCTTGTTTTGAGCGTTTTTGTTTTTTTTTGTGTTTTTGCATGAACAAATAAAAAATGCGATTTTGGAAGAAAAATGATATAAAATCTCTAACAATTGCAATAAAGACCAATCTAACATAAATAGGCTCAGAAATTGATAACTATTGATTGTATTATTTTTCCACAGCCATTACAATAATACATCTCTGACATGCAGGCAAAGATAAGACAAAACATCAATCAAAAACCTGATTTGCAGCAAGCTGAAACATCATTGAAATGGTACGATCTGCCTTGACATGTGATTAGTCCCGCTGCGAAATGAAAGAGAAGCAATGAGGAACCCTAGTCGCCCCTGTATCAACCAGTATTCAGCCAAAGAGAGAAGCGCTTTGCCCAAGGAAGGAAACACGCCTTTTAACCCTCTGTGAATGGTACGGCCCAGCAAATCAGAACTGTACGGCTATGACAGCAGCAAACAAATAAAAGTACGCCCTTATTTGATGAATCCAGATCTCAGGAAATAGGTGCCTATCTAGAAGAATCTTTCTTGGATGATTTCCAAACCAAAACTCTGAATATATTTTCGACTGTGAAGCTCTGTGATAACCTCTGGATGAAGATATCTCTCTGAAAGCAATAGATCAGCTGATATTTCACAGCCTCTGAACTGCAACACTGAAGATGGCTCGTTCTCCAATGCCAAAACGAAAACTGGAACCCTTGACTCTGTTCTCAGAAGAAGACTTGATCAAAAATTCGATTTCAACATAATAAGCTCAAATCCCATTGAAAACCCTTATATCCCTCAAAAGTTCGAATTTTCTCAATTAGGCATCATTTAAATAAATTCGAACTTTTCTTTTTAATTTTTCAATAGTATCAATCTCACTTTTAATTATAAATTATAATTAAAAGTGGCCCCCTTCAATGATGGTCGACCCCTTGAGACAATCACTTAAGTTATAATATTAATTAATATTATAACTTTATAATATAAGCTTCGATAATTAATATTTAATTTAATAATTAAAATATTAATATCTCCCTCGAAATATATCCGATTCACGAACCGTTTGAAGCAGGTGAATAAGTGAGTGATCCTGCACATGACCAAACCATACTGCTAAAAATAGTAGGGGTGCTCCGCTGAATGACTAATACTGCTAAAAATAGCAATTCAAGCAAAAGGTGTCCAAAAGATCCCGAACGAAAGCCAACTGGTAAAACTCTAACAACAGAAGCCAAGCCAAGCTCCATCAAGACCCTCTATCCATCCTATCAGCCTACGAGGGTCGCATAATAGGCTAATCATAAACTCTGAGAGATGTCAACTGGAAGGGGACATTACAGTCCGCCCCTCCTGAAATTGCTTGTCCTCAAGCAATCTCAACTCTGGATGCTGCAAAACATCCTCACTCTCCCACGTAGCATCCTCCACTGGCAAATCTCTCCATTTTACCAAATATTCCTTGATAGTCCTCCTACGCAACTGTCTCTCTCTGTACTCCAGGATAGACTCAGGTACTAAAATCAACTTTCCCTCATCATCTAAGGGAGGTAAAACTGCCGAAGGTACCACACGGTGTCCCAACACCTTCTTGAGACGTGACACATGAAAAACATTGTGGACCTTGCTCTCCGTCGGAAGCTCTAACTCATAAGCCACCTCTCCAACACGCCTCAGGGTCCTGAAAGGACCATAATACCGCGGCTTGAGCTTCTCTGAACCACTCTTCCTGAGAGTAGACTAACGGTAAGGCTGCAGCATAAGATATACCATGTCTCCCACCTCAAAAGACCTCTCTATCCTCTTTTGATCTGCGTACTGCTTCTGCTGATTTTGTGCCTTAGCAATATTCTCCTTGAGAGCCTTCATAGTGTCCTGACTCTTCTGCAATAAATCTCCAGCACTCGGCACTCTACTGTCACTCAGTAGAAAATCCAGAAAGCTTGGTGCCTCATAACCGTACAACGCCATGAAGGGGGACATCTGTATGGTCATGTGGAAGGTAGTATTATAGCAATACTCGCACAAATATATCCACTTGACCCACGCCTTTTGCTGCCCTGCAATATAGTTCCGGAGGTAACCTTCCACCCATTTATTCACTATCTCCGTTTGACCATCGGTCTGCGGGTATTAACTGGTGCTCGGTGTAAGCTCGGTCCCACACAGTCTGAACACCTCCTGCCAGAAGTGACTCAAGAACCGACTATCCTTGTCGCTCACTATGCTCCGAGGCAACCCATGTAGTCTGAATACCTCACGGAAGAAGACCTTTGCTACCTGTGTAGCTGTGTAAGTTGTGGTAATCGGAAATAAGTGGGCATACTTCGTCAGTCGATCCACAACTACATATATACAATCTTGTCCTTGGGCTTTAGGCAAGTCCGTAATGAAGTCCATTGACAGGCATTCCCACTTCCTATCAGGAATCGGAAGTGGCTGCAATAATCCTGCCGGATACGTGTTCTCTTGCTTGTTCTACTGACAAACAGGGCACTCACGCACATACTGAAGGATATCTGCCTTAAGTCCCTTCCATGTGAATCTCTCCCGAATCTGTCTATACGTTTTGAAGTACCCGGGATGTCCTGCTGTAGGTACATCATGAAAGGCTCGCATGATAATGTTCTTCATCTCTGATCTCGGGGTCAAATAAATCCTGTCTTTGTAAATGATCAAGTCATTCACAAGCGTGTATCTGGTGTCAACCATCGATCCCTCAACAATACTGGATGCCCAAGTATCCTTGGCATACTCTGCCACAATCAAATGCCTCCAATCCTTAGTAATGTGAACCATAGAGTTCAGATAAGGCCTGCGTGAGAGGGCGTCAGCCACTACATTCTGGGTGCCTTTGATATAAGAGATATCAAAGTCATATGCCTGCAATTTACTCACCCACTTCTGCTGACGATCATTGAGATCTCGCTGCCCTAGCAAATGCCTCAAACTGTTGTGGTCGGTTTTAATGCAGAACTTACTGCCCACGAGATATTGCCTGAATTTTGCCAAGGCGTGCATTATAGCCAGCATCTCCTTATCATAAATACTGTAGAGCCTCTCTGGCCCTCTGAGTTTACGACTCTCATACACAATAGGGTGCTTGTCCTTCATAAGCAGCGCTCCAATGCCCTCACTAGAAGCATCGCACTGAAGCTCAAAAGGCTTCGAGAAATCTGGCGTGCCAACACTGGACACGTAGTCATCAGCCACGTAGTCATTAGCTCCTTGAACCTCACAAAACACTCCTGTGCCTCAGGAGTCCAACATAATGCACCTTTTTCAACAGGTCCGTCATAGGTGTTGCATGTCGTGAATAACCACTCACAAATCTGCGGTAAAAACCACACAATCCAAGAAATCCTCGCAGCTGTGTAAGGTTCGTCGGAGTAGGCCAATCTATAATAGCACGAATCTTCTCAGGATCCATCTGCACTCCATCTGCACTGATAATATGACCTAAGTATAACAATTCGGTCATTCCCAAATCACATTTGGATTCCTTGGCATACAAGGACTCCCTCTCCAAAATACCGAGTATTGTTTCTAAGTGATCCAAATGCTCTTGCCATGTCCTACTGTATATCAAGATGTCATCGAAGAAGACAAGTACATATCTCCTCAACTGCGAATGAAAGACCCTGTTCATGGTGGACTGAAATGTCGCAGGCGCGTTGGTTAGCCCAAATGGCATCACCACAAACTCAAAGTGTCCACAATGACAATGGAAAGCAGTCTTCTCAACATCCTGCTCACGAACTTTGATCTGGTGATATCCTGATCTCAAATCTATCTTCGTGAAATAGCATGCACCATGGAGCTCATCAATAAGCTCATCTATACGAGGTATTGGGTACCTGTTTTTGATAGTCCTCTTATTCAGGACTCTGTAATCTATGCACATGCGAAGGGTGCCATCCTTCTTCTTCACCAGAACAACTGAAGAAGCGAATGGTGATTTACTAGGTCGAATGTGACCCATAGCAAGCAACTCCTTGATAGTCTTCTCTATCTCATCCTTCAACCTCGTAGGATGCCTGTAAGGAGTAATCATGACGGGCTTGGCGCCCTCCTCAAGCTCTATAATGTGCTCAATGCCCCTGTCTGGAGGTCTCCCTGGCGGAATATCATTGAATTTCTTCTCATGCTTGACTCTCAATTGCTGAATGTCAGGATGATACTCCATCTTGTGCTGTCCCTCCTATATAGGTGCCAATGTGCACTCAGCAGCCCACTCTACCATGTCATGTCGCATGAGCCTCTCCATTCGACGAAAGGAAATAGTCTTGACATTGCTGGCCCGAATGGCCTTCAGGATATGTGTTTTCCCATCGACATCAAAACGAATCTCCATGTCTTTGAGACGAAGAGTGACTTCCTCAAGGGAATGAAGCCACTTCATGCCCAAGACTAAATCGATATCCCCCATGTTCACCACGTAATAATTAGCCTTGAACTCATAGTTGTTCAAGCGCAAGGGGAGATCCTTAATCATTCGATCACACCTGAGAGTGTAACCGTCTGCCACCTTAACTCTAATGCCTTCGAACTCCTCGGTAATGAGTCCACGCTTCTCCACAAATCTAGCATAAAGAGCCTCGTGATCCAAGGGTGGTGCTGCTGATTTTCCCTTTGAATCATTCTTAAAATCTGATTTCTCTCTGTTAAAATCTGATTTCTCTCTGTTTTTGTTGAAGCCCTTATTGTCCCTGAATGAAGAATTGTTTCTGGAGTTGAATTTGTTGGATGGTGCTGCAAGTTCCATACTGCGTGCCTTCCGCATAGCTTCCTGTAGCGAATGCGGATCAAATGCCTTGATCCAACCTTTCAAGGGTACCAACAATCCTTCAACGAAGAGCACAACTATACGCCTCTCTGATATGTCGGGAACCGTCACGGACAATTTCTGAAATTCACTAATATAACTCTCCAGGCTGCCAATCTGCCTAAGTTGGGCCAAATCTCTGAAGTAAACTTCTGGGTCCTTTTTATCAAAGCGATCCACCAATCTGTCCACGAACTCCTGATAAGTGGTAATACGATCGTGCTGCAGTGTCACCATTCCCTGATACCACCAATCATGGGCTGCTCCTTCTAAATGTTACGTGGCAAACTTGATGGCCTCTTCCTCAGACATAGGTCGAAGTGTCAAGAAAGTGTCTAGCCTGTGAATCCAAGACTGTGCTATTACCTTGCCACTGCCATCAAAATAGGGTAGGTTGATCTTGTTGGAGGCATGCTTCAAGTCTCTATTTTGGTTTCGAGGCCTATTCCCCTGTCGAGACCTATAATATTCAACTCTCGAATTCACAAATCGATCAAAATGCATGCGCTCGCGCACTTGTGGTGTCAGTATATCCCACTCCTCGTTGGCTGCCATAACTGCATCAGCATATAATATGTTCCCAACCTCTTCAACATTCTCCTCAACCTGTTCTCCTCTTAGGAAAGTGGGTTTGGTAGGTCTATTCGCTATTCGTGAAACAGTTCTGGGTACCCTCTGTGAACCTGCATCACTCCTGTCCTCATCACGATGTGGTGATGGTCTCCTTGGCGTACCTATCCTCTGTATAGCCATGGTCAATTGCTTTAATACATCAGTTACCTGTTGCTGACCTGTCCGCAAATCTCTAAGAGTCTGTCTAACCTCTGCATCTTCCTCCTGAGAATTTCGAGGAATCTCTGTTATGTCACCCATGCCTGTATCCTATACAGACGCTCCAGACGAAGAACCAGACTGAACACCTATCAAACCTGTAGCCGTCTCACCGGCCGGAATAAGTGGTGGCTGCCAAGTTTTTTTGTTTTCCCTTTGATAATACCTCTTTTCTCTATCACTCTGGTGCATGAACAAAACGGTTTTCAAACCCCACAAGGATGGCAGGAAACTGCTTTGATACCACTATAGAAACCCCTGTTCTCACTATTTCTGAAATTGTTTGATTTTTGCTTGTTTTGAGCGTTTTTGGTTTTTTTTGTGTTTTTGCACGAACAAATAAAAAATGCGATTTTGGAAGAAAAATGATATAAAATCTCTAACAATTGCAATAAAGACCAATCTAACATAAATAGGCTCAGAAATTGATAACTATTGATTGTATTATTTTTCCACAGCTGTTACAATAATAAATCTCTGACATGCAGGCAAAGATAAGACAAAACATCAATCAAAAACCTGATTTGCAGCAAGCTGAAACATCATTGAAATGGTACGATCTGCCTTGACATGTGATTAGTCCCGCTGCGAAATGAAAGAGAAGCAATGAGGAACCCTAGTCGCCCCTGTATCAACTAGTATTCAGCCAAAGAGAGAAGCGCTTTGCCCAAGGAAGGAAACACGCCTTTTAACCCTCTGTGAATGGTACGACCCAACAAATCAGAACTGTACGGCTATGACAGCAGCAAACAAATAAAAGTATGGCCTTATTTGATGAATCCAGATCTCAGGAAATAGGCGCCTATCTAGAAGAATCTTTCTTGGATGATTTCCAAACCAAAACTTTGAATATATTTTTGACTGTGAAGCTTTGTGATAACCTCTGGATGAAGATATCTCTCTGAAAGCAATAGATCAGTTGATATTTCACAGCCTTTGAACTGCAACATTGAAGATGGCTCGTTCTCCAATGCCAAAACGAAAACTGGAACCCTTGGCTCTGTTCTCAGAAGAAGACTTGATCAAAAATTCGATTTCAACATAATAAGCTCAAATCCCATTGAAAACCCTTATATCCCTCAAAAGTTCGAATTTTCTCAATTAGGCATCATTTAAATAAATTCAAACTTTTCTTTTTAATTTTTCAATAGTATCAATCTCACTTTTAATTATAAATTATAATTAAAAGTGGCCCCCTTCAATGATGGTCGACCCCTTGAGACAATCACTTAAGTTATAATATTAATTAATATTATAACTTTATAATATAAGCTTCGATAATTAATATTTAATTTAACAATTAAAATATTAATATCTCCCTCGAAATATATCTGATTCACGAACCGTCTGAAGCAGGTGAATAAGTGAGTGATCCTGCACATGACCAAACCATACTGCTAAAAATAGCAGGGGTGCTCCGCTGAATGACTAATACTGCTAAAAATAGCAATTCAAGCAAAAGGTGTCCGAAAGATCCCGAACGAAAGCCAACTGGTAAAACTCTAACAACAGAAGCCAAGCCAAGCTCCATCAAGACCCTCTATCCATCCTATCAGCCTACGAGGGTCGCATAATAGGCTAATCATAAGCTCTGAGAGATGTCAACTGGAAGGGGACATTACAAAACATCTATCAGATTCTATGCATACATCCCCTCCATGACAAGAGCAAAGCAGAGCAGGTGTTTCTTACAATTAACTTGTAATGTCCCCTAATTGGGGTAAGCCTGATTTTGCCCAATAGTAACAATTCCAACAATATAATTTGTTTTACAAATAGTATTCTAAATTAAAACATATAAAAGCTATTGAACTTAAGAGTAAATGAACAATTAAGATAAATAACATCACCTAATTGGATCTAATCTATAGTTTCATTTTCAATAACGAACCATAGTAGGGATTGGAGAGGAAAGCACGATAGGTCTCCCGGAGACTGTTCATCACAATTAATCCCAAGAGCGTCGTATAACACCCCTTGGCCCACAAGTGGTAGGAACTCCCGTCCATCCAACATGGGGTGGCCTACTCATATTGTGTGAACTGGTCTGCTGCCTCTCCCAATCGTGTTTCCTTGCTAATCCATGCATGATTGCTTGTATGGAAACAAATAGATTAAATCAATAAGTATAAGAGTCTAAATAAATTAGCAATTCCCATTAGTAACTAGATTAAAGATACTATATTGTATATTAAACAATATACTCAATCATGTTGCATACCAATCACTTATTAAATCAAATGGCTGCTGTTTTTCTGAATGCAGATTATTCATATAATATCTGATCACCGTTCATCTGCTTAATTCATCCCCCTTGATGCCTCTCCCCACTCATTTGTTTCCACTTTTATATCTTCCATGGTGGGGAGAGTCACATCCATTCATTTAACAAGAGACACACCCCTCCCAACCAACCGCTGCCTCCTTTCTTTTAATTATTGCTTACCAAGTGCTGCCTCCTTTCTTTTAATTATTACTTATTTATTTCCTTATTGGTCGATGCTTTTCCTTAACTTATTCTTATCGGATCCCTTTGAAGAGTCGTCACTTCCCATCTTGGTCACTGCTTTCCTTATCTCCTTGGTCAGCACTTATTATGAGTCTAAGATAGGCTGTGGGGCTCTCTGGTCAGCAATTATTGCTGCGGTGGATTTGCGAATTACGATGGGGCATGAGATAACTTTCCTTGTATCATACACTCAAGGTATACACAGCTGTTCACCCTCCCAACACAAAAATATCAGAACATTGCTTGGCATCAAAGCTTTCACTCATGCATACCACTCTTGCATACAGAGATTCAACACACATCCCTTGGTGCCTGCAGACTTTTACATTGCTTGCTCTTTCAGCTTTTATTCTAGGCAATATATGACATACAGCACTTTGCACCAAGCTGTAACATTTTGTACTCTATTCATGTACAGTTACATTGATAAATGCATTTTAATTTACATTATTTGCTATCTATTCTTGTGTACGCAGTTGCAATATCCTGCTCTGCATTCATTCACCTTCAGTTTTGCAATTATTTTCCATTGCTATGCTTCTGCATCACTATAACACATCTCTATTTCCTAGGATCCTGGTAAGACAAATGTAGAAGAAAAACATTGAAAACAGCAGTAAAGCAACATTTTCTTTTTGAATCTTAATTCATAAACTATCCACTGTCAGTTTATTGTATTCTGATTTAGTACTAATAAGTGTAGAAATTTTAAGTTCGCTTCAATAATTCTTTGTGTTTGAAATTTTTGAAAATTGGAGAGTTTCTCTCTCATTTTTGCAATTCTTGTTCTAAAAATTTGAGGTAACACAGGATAAAAGTGAAAAATGCAAATCTTATTTGGATTTTGGTTGAGCTTAACTGTGACACATAATTTTATGTTCTAGTGGTAATTAGATATTCTTGCTTTAGCTGAACTCTAGAGAAGTTCATATGTAATTCTTCTTTTGTATCTGTTATCTTGTAAATCATTTCATGTTGTTCAGAGGCTGCTATGCTGATTGCACCTTAAGTAGCAATTTGGACTGCGTATTAAATTTCAAGGGGCATTATTATTACCAGCTGTCATCGTGAATTATTTTATACCATAACTTTTCACTTGTCGGATGGTCGAGTCTTATACTTTCTTCAATGTTTTTGCAGGTCATATCAACCACTCTGTGTTTTGGAAAAATCTTGCTCCTGTGAAAGTAATGCTCCTAGTCATTTAGATTTTCTATAATTAAATTTTATTCTTTTTAGAGTTAGTTGACAATTATGTTGATAATATGGAGACTTACTGTTTAAAACTCGTATTTCCCAGGAAGGAGGTGGTGAAGCACCAAATGGTGGGCTGGCAAAGGCAATCGATACTCAATTTGGGTCTTTAGATGCTTTAATAGAAAAGATGAATGCCTCGGGTGCTGCTCTGCAGGGATCTGGTTGGGTGGTAAGATATTTGGAATTGCATTTGAGTTTATGCATTCTTTTCTTTAAATTTGCATTGAAGATGTCATCTACATTAGTCAGTTTAAAATATGTCAGGTGTCTTTGTCTATTGTGTGTTAAGTAGAAATACAATTTCTCAATTTGGTTACTTTCTATTCTCTTGACAGTGGCTGGGCTTAAATAAAGATCTGAAGAGCCTTATTGTGGAGACAACACCAAATCAGGCAAGTGACAAAGCTTATGCTATGTACATTTTATTCTTGCATATTATCAACAATTTCATTTTTCCTGTGACCATACCTTAAGGTGATGTTAATAGTTCAATGCAGAGAGGTATAAGAGTTCACTGGAATTTGCAGCAGTTGTGAATAATAAATATAATACCCGCACACTTCAACTGCATATATTTCTTTTGAGGCTGCTTACCATTTAGTGTCTCTTCTTGGGTTTATGTTATTGTCTTGCAGATTATTATTATAGGCCATGGGATTTAAATATTTTTAGAAGTTCATGATATATTATTTTAATTTATTTTGACCTTTATTAAGTGATAAGGCAGCATTTTGCCATAGGATGTGCTGATGTAGGTCTGAACCACATGATCTACCTAAGTTGTT
>CM021102.1:786320185-786436435 GCA_007115665.2 Sequoiadendron giganteum | reverse complement strand
CACCAAATATTCCCTGATAGTCCTCCTACACAACTGTCTCTCTCTATACTCCAGGACTAACTCAGGTACTAAGATCAACTTTCCCTCATCATCTAAGGGAGGTAATACTGCCGAAGGTACCACACGATGTCCTAACTCCTTCTTGAGATGTGACACATGAAAAACGTTGTGGACCTTACTATCCGCCGGAAGCTCTAGCTCATAAGCCACCTCTCCAGCACACCTTAGAATCCTGAAAGGACCATAATACCGCGGCTTGAGCTTCTCTGAACCACTCTTCCTGAGAGTAGACTAACGGTAAGGCTACAACATAAGATATACCATGTCTCCCACCTCAAAAGACCTCTCCGTCCTCTTCTAATCCGCGTACTGCTTCTGTTGATTCTGTGCCTTAGAAATATTTTCCTTGAGAGCCCTCATAGTGTCCTAACTCTCTTGTAATAAGTCTCCAGCATTTGGCACTCTACTGTCACTCAGTAGCAAATCCAGAAAACTAGGCACCTCATAACCGTACAATGCCATGAAGGGGGACATCTGAATGGTCATGTAATAAGTAGTATTGTAACAATACTCACACAAATATATCCACTTGACCCACACCTTTTGCTGCCCTTCAATGTAATTCCTGAGGTAACCTTCCACCCATTTGTTTACTATCTCTGTCTGACCATCAGTCTACGGGTGGTAACTGGTGCTCGGTGTAAGCTCGGTCCCACAAAGTCTGAACACCTCTTGCCAAAAGTGACTTAGGAACCAACTATCCCTGTCGCTAATTATACTTCGAGGCAACCCATGTAATCTGAAAACCTTACAGAAGAAGACCTCTGCTACCTATGTAGCTGTGTAAGTGGTGGTAATCGAAAAGAAGTGGGCATACTTCGTTAGTCGATCCACAACTACATATATACAATCCCGTCCTTGGGCTTTAGGCAAGCCCGTAATGAAGTCCATCGACAGGCATTCCCACTTCCTGTCAGGAATCAGAAGTGGCTGCAATAATCTTGCTAGATACATGTTCTCCTGCTTGTTCTACTGACAAATAGGGCACTCATGCACATACTGAAGAACATCTTCCTTAAGTCCTTTCCATGTGAATCTCTCCCGAATTTGTCTGTACGTTTTGAAGTACCCGAGATGTTCTACTGTAGGTACATCATGAAAGGCTCGCATGATAATGTTCTTCATCTTTTATCCTGGGGTCAAATAAATCCTATTCTTGTAAATGATCAAGTCATTCACAAGCATGTATCTGGTGTCAACCATCGATCCCTCAACAATACTGGATGCCCAAGTATCCTTGGCATACTTTGCCACAATCAAATGCCTCCAATCCTTAGTAATGTGAACCATAGAGTTCAGATAAGGCCTGTGTGAGATGGCGTCAGCCACTACATTTTGGGTGCCTTTGATATAAGAGATATCAAAGTCATATGCCTACAATTTACTCACCCACTTCTACTGATGATCATTGAGATCTCGCTGCCCCAGGAAATGCCTCAAACTGTTGTGGTCAATTTTAATGCAGAACTTACTGCCCACGAGATATTGCCTGAATTTTGCCAAGGTGTGCATTATAGCTAGCATCTCCTTATCATAAATACTGTAGATCCTCTCTGGCCCTCTGAGTTTATGACTCTCATACACAATAGGGTGCTTGTCCTACATAAGCACTGCTCCAATGCCCTCACCAGAAGCATCGCACTGAAGCTCAAAAGTCTTCGAGAAATCTAGTAGTGCCAACATTGGACACGTAGTCATCAGCTCCTTGAACCTCACAAAACACTCCTATGCCTCAGGAGTCCCATAGAATGCACCTTTTTTCATTAGATCCATCATAGGTACTACATGTCGTGAATATCCACTCACAAATCTGCGGAAGAAACTTCACAATCCAAGAAATCCTTGCAGCTGTGTAAGGTTCGCCAGAGTAGGCCAATCTATAATAGCACAGATCTTCTCAGGATCCATCCGCACTCCCTCTACACTGATAATATGACCTAAGTATAAAAATTCGATCATTCCCAAATCACATTTGGATTCCTTGGCATACAAGGACTCCCTCTCCAAAATATCGAGTATTGTCTCTAAGTGACCCAAATGCTCCTACCATGTCCTACTGTATATCAAGATGTCATCGAAGAAGACAAGTACATATCTCCTCAATTGTGAATGAAAGACCCTATTCATGGTGGACTGAAATGTCACAGGTGCATTAGTTAGCCCAAATGGCATCACCACAATCTCAAAGTGTCCACAATGACAACGGAAAGCAGTCTTCTCAACATCCTGCTCACGAACTCTGATCTGGTGATATCCTGATCTCAAATCTATCTTCGTGAAGTAGCATGCACCATGGAGCTCATCAATAAGCTCATCTATACGAGGTATTGGGTACCTGTTTTTGATAGTCCTCTTATTCAGGACTCTGTAATCTATGCAGATGCGAAGAGTGCCATCCTTCTTCACCAAAATAGCTGAAGAAGCAAATGGTGATTTACTAGGTTGAATGTGACCCATAGCCAACAACTCCTTGACAGTCTTCTCTATCTCATCCTTCAACCTCTTAGGATGCCTATAAGGAGTAATCATGATAGGCTTGGCGCCCTCCTCAAGCTCTATAATGTGCTCAATGCCCCTATCTGGAGGTCTCCCTGGTGAAATATCACTGAATACCTTCTCATGCTTGACTCTCAACTACTGAATGTCAGGATGATACTCCGTCTTGTGCTGTCCCTCTTGTATAGGTGCCAATGTGCACTCGACAACCCACTCTACCATGTCATGTCTCATGAGCCTCTCCATCTGACGAAAGGAAATAGTCTTGACATTGCTGTCCCGAATGGCCTTCAGGATATGTGTCTTCCCATCGACATCAAAACGAATCTCCATGTCTTTGAGATGAAGAGTGACTTCCTCAAGGGAATGAAGCCACTTCATGCCCAAGACTAAATCAATATCCCCCATGTTCACCACATAATAATCAACCTTGAACTCATAGTTGTTCAAGCGCAAGGGGAGATCCTTAATCATTCGATCACACCTGAGAGTGTAACCGTCTGCCACCTTAACTCTAATGCCTTTGAACTCCTCGGTAATGAGTCCACACTTCTCCACAAATCTAGCATCGATAAGAGCCGCAAAGTGATCAAGGGTGAATGCTTCGATTTTCCTTTGAATCATTCTTAAAATCTGATTTCTCTTTGTTAAAATCTGATTTCTCTTTGTTAAAATCTGATTTCTCTTTGTTTTTGTTGAAGCCCTTATTGTCCCTGAATGAAGAATTGTTTCTGGAGTTGAATTTGTTGGATGGTGCTGCAAGTTCCATACTGCGTGCCTTCCGCATAGCTTCCTGTAGCGAATGCGGATCAAATGCCTTGATCCAACCTTTCAAGGGTACCAACAATCCTTCAACGAAGAGCACAACTATACGCCTCTCTGATATGTCGGGAACCGTCACGGACAATTTCTGAAATTCACTAATATAACTCTCCAGGCTGCCAATCTGCCTAAGTTGGGCCAAATCTCTGAAGTAAACTTCTGGGTCCTTTTTATCAAAGCGATCCACCAATCTGTCCACGAACTCCTGATAAGTGGTAATACGATCGTGCTGCAGTGTCACCATTCCCTGATACCACCAATCATGGGCTGCTCCTTCTAAATGTTACGTGGCAAACTTGATGGCCTCTTCCTCAGACATAGGTCGAAGTGTCAAGAAAGTGTCTAGCCTGTGAATCCAAGACTGTGCTATTACCTTGCCACTGCCATCAAAATAGGGTAGGTTGATCTTGTTGGAGGCATGCTTCAAGTCTCTATTTTGGTTTCGAGGCCTATTCCCCTGTCGAGACCTATAATATTCAACTCTCGAATTCACAAATCGATCAAAATGCATGCGCTCGCGCACTTGTGGTGTCAGTATATCCCACTCCTCGTTGGCTGCCATAACTGCATCAGCATATAATATGTTCCCAACCTCTTCAACATTCTCCTCAACCTGTTCTCCTCTTAGGAAAGTGGGTTTGGTAGGTCTATTCGCTATTCGTGAAACAGTTCTGGGTACCCTCTGTGAACCTGCATCACTCCTGTCCTCATCACGATGTGGTGATGGTCTCCTTGGCGTACCTATCCTCTGTATAGCCATGGTCAATTGCTTTAATACATCAGTTACCTGTTGCTGACCTGTCCGCAAATCTCTAAGAGTCTGTCTAACCTCTGCATCTTCCTCCTGAGAATTTCGAGGAATCTCTGTTATGTCACCCATGCCTGTATCCTATACAGACGCTCCAGACGAAGAACCAGACTGAACACCTATCAAACCTGTAGCCGTCTCACCGGCCGGAATAAGTGGTGGCTGCCAAGTTTTTTTGTTTTCCCTTTGATAATACCTCTTTTCTCTATCACTCTGGTGCATGAACAAAACGGTTTTCAAACCCCACAAGGATGGCAGGAAACTGCTTTGATACCACTATAGAAACCCCTGTTCTCACTATTTCTGAAATTGTTTGATTTTTGCTTGTTTTGAGCGTTTTTGGTTTTTTTTGTGTTTTTGCACGAACAAATAAAAAATGCGATTTTGGAAGAAAAATGATATAAAATCTCTAACAATTGCAATAAAGACCAATCTAACATAAATAGGCTCAGAAATTGATAACTATTGATTGTATTATTTTTCCACAGCTGTTACAATAATAAATCTCTGACATGCAGGCAAAGATAAGACAAAACATCAATCAAAAACCTGATTTGCAGCAAGCTGAAACATCATTGAAATGGTACGATCTGCCTTGACATGTGATTAGTCCCGCTGCGAAATGAAAGAGAAGCAATGAGGAACCCTAGTCGCCCCTGTATCAACTAGTATTCAGCCAAAGAGAGAAGCGCTTTGCCCAAGGAAGGAAACACGCCTTTTAACCCTCTGTGAATGGTACGACCCAACAAATCAGAACTGTACGGCTATGACAGCAGCAAACAAATAAAAGTATGGCCTTATTTGATGAATCCAGATCTCAGGAAATAGGCGCCTATCTAGAAGAATCTTTCTTGGATGATTTCCAAACCAAAACTTTGAATATATTTTTGACTGTGAAGCTTTGTGATAACCTCTGGATGAAGATATCTCTCTGAAAGCAATAGATCAGTTGATATTTCACAGCCTTTGAACTGCAACATTGAAGATGGCTCGTTCTCCAATGCCAAAACGAAAACTGGAACCCTTGGCTCTGTTCTCAGAAGAAGACTTGATCAAAAATTCGATTTCAACATAATAAGCTCAAATCCCATTGAAAACCCTTATATCCCTCAAAAGTTCGAATTTTCTCAATTAGGCATCATTTAAATAAATTCAAACTTTTCTTTTTAATTTTTCAATAGTATCAATCTCACTTTTAATTATAAATTATAATTAAAAGTGGCCCCCTTCAATGATGGTCGACCCCTTGAGACAATCACTTAAGTTATAATATTAATTAATATTATAACTTTATAATATAAGCTTCGATAATTAATATTTAATTTAACAATTAAAATATTAATATCTCCCTCGAAATATATCTGATTCACGAACCGTCTGAAGCAGGTGAATAAGTGAGTGATCCTGCACATGACCAAACCATACTGCTAAAAATAGCAGGGGTGCTCCGCTGAATGACTAATACTGCTAAAAATAGCAATTCAAGCAAAAGGTGTCCGAAAGATCCCGAACGAAAGCCAACTGGTAAAACTCTAACAACAGAAGCCAAGCCAAGCTCCATCAAGACCCTCTATCCATCCTATCAGCCTACGAGGGTCGCATAATAGGCTAATCATAAGCTCTGAGAGATGTCAACTGGAAGGGGACATTACAAAACATCTATCAGATTCTATGCATACATCCCCTCCATGACAAGAGCAAAGCAGAGCAGGTGTTTCTTACAATTAACTTGTAATGTCCCCTAATTGGGGTAAGCCTGATTTTGCCCAATAGTAACAATTCCAACAATATAATTTGTTTTACAAATAGTATTCTAAATTAAAACATATAAAAGCTATTGAACTTAAGAGTAAATGAACAATTAAGATAAATAACATCACCTAATTGGATCTAATCTATAGTTTCATTTTCAATAACGAACCATAGTAGGGATTGGAGAGGAAAGCACGATAGGTCTCCCGGAGACTGTTCATCACAATTAATCCCAAGAGCGTCGTATAACACCCCTTGGCCCACAAGTGGTAGGAACTCCCGTCCATCCAACATGGGGTGGCCTACTCATATTGTGTGAACTGGTCTGCTGCCTCTCCCAATCGTGTTTCCTTGCTAATCCATGCATGATTGCTTGTATGGAAACAAATAGATTAAATCAATAAGTATAAGAGTCTAAATAAATTAGCAATTCCCATTAGTAACTAGATTAAAGATACTATATTGTATATTAAACAATATACTCAATCATGTTGCATACCAATCACTTATTAAATCAAATGGCTGCTGTTTTTCTGAATGCAGATTATTCATATAATATCTGATCACCGTTCATCTGCTTAATTCATCCCCCTTGATGCCTCTCCCCACTCATTTGTTTCCACTTTTATATCTTCCATGGTGGGGAGAGTCACATCCATTCATTTAACAAGAGACACACCCCTCCCAACCAACCGCTGCCTCCTTTCTTTTAATTATTGCTTACCAAGTGCTGCCTCCTTTCTTTTAATTATTACTTATTTATTTCCTTATTGGTCGATGCTTTTCCTTAACTTATTCTTATCGGATCCCTTTGAAGAGTCGTCACTTCCCATCTTGGTCACTGCTTTCCTTATCTCCTTGGTCAGCACTTATTATGAGTCTAAGATAGGCTGTGGGGCTCTCTGGTCAGCAATTATTGCTGCGGTGGATTTGCGAATTACGATGGGGCATGAGATAACTTTCCTTGTATCATACACTCAAGGTATACACAGCTGTTCACCCTCCCAACACAAAAATATCAGAACATTGCTTGGCATCAAAGCTTTCACTCATGCATACCACTCTTGCATACAGAGATTCAACACACATCCCTTGGTGCCTGCAGACTTTTACATTGCTTGCTCTTTCAGCTTTTATTCTAGGCAATATATGACATACAGCACTTTGCACCAAGCTGTAACATTTTGTACTCTATTCATGTACAGTTACATTGATAAATGCATTTTAATTTACATTATTTGCTATCTATTCTTGTGTACGCAGTTGCAATATCCTGCTCTGCATTCATTCACCTTCAGTTTTGCAATTATTTTCCATTGCTATGCTTCTGCATCACTATAACACATCTCTATTTCCTAGGATCCTGGTAAGACAAATGTAGAAGAAAAACATTGAAAACAGCAGTAAAGCAACATTTTCTTTTTGAATCTTAATTCATAAACTATCCACTGTCAGTTTATTGTATTCTGATTTAGTACTAATAAGTGTAGAAATTTTAAGTTCGCTTCAATAATTCTTTGTGTTTGAAATTTTTGAAAATTGGAGAGTTTCTCTCTCATTTTTGCAATTCTTGTTCTAAAAATTTGAGGTAACACAGGATAAAAGTGAAAAATGCAAATCTTATTTGGATTTTGGTTGAGCTTAACTGTGACACATAATTTTATGTTCTAGTGGTAATTAGATATTCTTGCTTTAGCTGAACTCTAGAGAAGTTCATATGTAATTCTTCTTTTGTATCTGTTATCTTGTAAATCATTTCATGTTGTTCAGAGGCTGCTATGCTGATTGCACCTTAAGTAGCAATTTGGACTGCGTATTAAATTTCAAGGGGCATTATTATTACCAGCTGTCATCGTGAATTATTTTATACCATAACTTTTCACTTGTCGGATGGTCGAGTCTTATACTTTCTTCAATGTTTTTGCAGGTCATATCAACCACTCTGTGTTTTGGAAAAATCTTGCTCCTGTGAAAGTAATGCTCCTAGTCATTTAGATTTTCTATAATTAAATTTTATTCTTTTTAGAGTTAGTTGACAATTATGTTGATAATATGGAGACTTACTGTTTAAAACTCGTATTTCCCAGGAAGGAGGTGGTGAAGCACCAAATGGTGGGCTGGCAAAGGCAATCGATACTCAATTTGGGTCTTTAGATGCTTTAATAGAAAAGATGAATGCCTCGGGTGCTGCTCTGCAGGGATCTGGTTGGGTGGTAAGATATTTGGAATTGCATTTGAGTTTATGCATTCTTTTCTTTAAATTTGCATTGAAGATGTCATCTACATTAGTCAGTTTAAAATATGTCAGGTGTCTTTGTCTATTGTGTGTTAAGTAGAAATACAATTTCTCAATTTGGTTACTTTCTATTCTCTTGACAGTGGCTGGGCTTAAATAAAGATCTGAAGAGCCTTATTGTGGAGACAACACCAAATCAGGCAAGTGACAAAGCTTATGCTATGTACATTTTATTCTTGCATATTATCAACAATTTCATTTTTCCTGTGACCATACCTTAAGGTGATGTTAATAGTTCAATGCAGAGAGGTATAAGAGTTCACTGGAATTTGCAGCAGTTGTGAATAATAAATATAATACCCGCACACTTCAACTGCATATATTTCTTTTGAGGCTGCTTACCATTTAGTGTCTCTTCTTGGGTTTATGTTATTGTCTTGCAGATTATTATTATAGGCCATGGGATTTAAATATTTTTAGAAGTTCATGATATATTATTTTAATTTATTTTGACCTTTATTAAGTGATAAGGCAGCATTTTGCCATAGGATGTGCTGATGTAGGTCTGAACCACATGATCTACCTAAGTTGTTATTCCTTTGAAAGATTTTTTGACCTGGTTATCATCCTTTCTTTCTTTTTTGCACCTTTGATGGTTTCCTAGCCACATGATGCAACTCAGGGGGCAATCCTTTTGGAGAATTTGGTTTTCCTATTTTTTTGAAACCAGTGTTGGTTTCCTGGAATCTTTTATCTTTAAATCAAAGGTAGAAAGGTGGAAGTTTTACCCCAAATATGCTGCAAAAATTTATCAGTGTATGTTCATTATTTATTACTTACTCTAATGGTAAGATTGTGAGGGTGGGGCATATAAGACATAGACATGGACTTGTAGGGGTGAGGAAAATTCATCATCAGTTATGACAAACTTAAATGGAGTGTTTCCTATCTTGGACATCTCACCTCGGAAAAGGAAAACAGCACACTGAGGACAACCATTCCATTGTTTCATGCCCATGGGGAGTATTATTATTTTATGTCACTGATTTTATGGCTTCATGAGAGGGCCACTGTTATAAAAATAAGGTTATCAATGATTGTTGGTGTCATTGACCTTGAAAATTCCGACCAATGCCATACTATCATTCATATTTATTTATCGCATATACAATGATGCTTAATCATGAAAGTACTTCTGGTCATTGATTTGGAATGCACTGCATGATAACCTTATATGATTGGTTTTTTATCTTTATGCTGCTAAATTAGAAATATCAACTTGTGGTTCCATGTGTAGTTGGCTTATTGAATCCTTGGAAAATGTGTGAACTCAAGGTTTTCCTCTAATTGGCCTTGTGAATACTAAATAGCAACTAAGGTTCACCATTTAGACCTATGTTTAAAGGTATCTATTCCAAATTGTGAAATAATTGAATCAAGTAGAATCATTCTTATGAATAATGATTGGGTACTTAGGACACTAAAAAGTAAAATCTTGTTAGCTCTTCTATTTTAGTGAGTTCCCTTGTTCTATTCTTATCATAGTTGAAAAACCAGGACTTGACAATTTCTCGCAGGCCCAAATTTTTAAAAAACTTAAGACTTAGCAAAACCTCGGTGAAAAACTCGGCAAATTTATGGAACATTTGAAAATACATAAATTATTAAAAATATTCTTCAAAAGCACACATATTACTGAATTTGTAGAACATGTGACCCCATCCAAAAATTGCAAAATTTGGCTAAGTGTTTGTTCCCTTTGTTACCCATGCCCTATTTTGGCCTATCACTTATACCCAACCTGAGATAGTTTAAATGGGCCAATATATTCAAATAGTCTCTTCGTGTTCCCCCCTACACTATTCACCCAAGTATCAAAATCCTAATTTGCCTAAGTGTTTTCCCTTAATGTTCAAGTTCAAAAGGTCAGGAAGTTCACGAGTTCACGAACTCCTCAAAAACCTGATAAGGAGAACAAGTTAAGTCTTTGAGTTTTAAATGCATAGGGTTGGCGGACCTTGTGAAGCTATGGCATAGTTCTCCCAATTGCAAGAAGTGCAACATAATGAATAGATGAAGAAGAGATAAGGAAGAACAATAGTGAAAAAGTAATAAGGTTTTGAATGTTGCATAGTTTGCGAGTTCGTGAACTATGAGAAAATTCGATAGGTTCTTCATGTTACAAAGTTCGTAAACTTTGTGGAATTGCGACATAGGTCACCAAGTCACAAGATTTGTGACAAAGGAAGGTGAAAAACCAAAGTGACAAATGAAGAAAGAAACTGAGAAAAATGGTTAAGTTTCAGATGTCACATAGTTCGTGAGTTCACGAACCATGCGACTATGTGATAAGATTTGTCGTAGGCCTAGATTGTTAGCAAGTAGCAAAAGGTGTAAGGTCTATACAATTTTAAAGATAGAAAAGGGTGCCAAAGGCTACTTGAACATGCCATTAGTCCCTTGTATGTTGCATCTAACTGCTGAATGCCATGAATGTGGTTGTTGGATCTTCAACTACTAGGTCATCTTTGCATGATCCAAATCATCCATTTTGGGTGGGTTTTATTCTCAACTGTTAATCTCATGAGCTTTTCATGTGGCTGCATTCATTTCCCAATTGTTGTAATCCCCTTCATTTTTTTGGATGTATTTGGCTGTGAGATTTGGCAAGTGCTAGTTTACCATTTGTCAAAAGGTTGGTCATTGTTGTTTCTAGTGGATTCCTATAAGTGTTAGGTGAATTTAGGGTTTCAATCATTGAATGTCCACTTTTAGGAGGTTAGTGGGTATTTGAAGCATCTAGAGTTCTAATGATTGGAATAGGTGTCAGATATTCAATGTCTCCAATATTATTTGTGTAATTTTAGGGGAATTTGTAGCATTTTATCAAGATTTCCTCTTGTCACACTTGCTGATATGAATGCAATGCAGATTTGATAAATGTAACAACATTTTTAAAACATTTAAAGTATTCTAATGATCATTTCTTCCTTACATGTGGATTTATGTAGTATGATATTGGATGATTAAGTATGTTCTGTATTTAATATTTATCTTTGATACATTTTATGCTTAGATTGATTCCTCTATCCTTCTATTCATTGTTTCTCCCCTCTTGTGAACCGTGACTTTGTAACCCCTTGAATAGTCACTGGTCTAGGAAACATGTAAGATTCAATCACACATTTTAGAAATGAACAAATACTTTACCATTGTTTAGAACTAGTTTCAGTATATTTGCCATTCAATTTTCAACAAATTAAATAGGGAGAATATTGTTTGTGAGCCTTACTAGTTGATCATCCTATAAATCATGTATATTTACTTTCATCTTGCATTTCGTACAAGGATGTCATCATCAGTTATATAAGGGGTCACATGTGCAGTTGGTTAGCTTTTAACTTGGTGACATTCTTTGGGATTAAACTTGCAGTTGATACAACTACCAATTGTTATATTGTTTTATTTTTCAATACCTTCAATCCTATACCTTTGGGAACACCCTCTCAGGTTTAAGTTGAGCCCAAAGTGTAGGAGAGATTATCCACTCTCGTTCATTGGCCTTTAACCCTCCATAATTTATAAATGAACCTTGGTTTTACCTTCCTGAAGACACCACTTGGCCTTGAAGGTAAAATTGTGTTCTAGGATTTTGTAGCAATAGTTTTGGGACCTAATAAAACATATTATTGATGTCCGTCATGTATAATTCAAAAATTAGAGTTTAATACATATCATCTACCAAAAAATGAGTTCAACCTCTAAATACATATGTTCAAGTTTCAGTATCAATAAAAATTATAAATCATAAATTTTGTCTGACGAAAGCTCAATTTTTTTTGCTACTATGTGGGTGTCACAGAAGTGGATGGTATAGCTGCAATATCTTCAACATGAGCCCTAATAGGTGCCTCTTCCATAGTGATAGGATCAAGCTGTGTATGTGAGGAACTCGCCTCTAATGGATCACCAACCTTACCTTTTGCCTCCTCATAGGTTGCCAAATTTACTTCCTATTTGGCTACCTCCCTTTCCAAATCAGCTAACTCATCACCAATTAACAAGTGAATGGGTCCACACCAACATCCTCAGTCCTAGCAATCCAATTTGAATATGAATCAATGTTATCAAGGTCAAGCACATTATGTGTATCGTGCACTTGTACCTTCTTTTCATGGAATTGAAGGTTGCACCGCACATATACAATGTCATTCAAGCACTTTTGAGTCAACCTATTGTGCTTCTTCGTGTGAATGGCTTGAAAACATTTTAGTTGTGCTCACAACCAAAAGCCTTGCAAGGCTGGGATAAAATACGAATGGCAAGCTTTTGATGATTAGGCATTTTGACACCATAATCTTCCCACCGCAAATCTACAAGGATAACATTTATAATTTTGTAAGGATTTTAGTAAACTTAAAAGTTAAGTTAAATAGTAAATTAAAATTAAACATATATACTTTTTACATGATTGTAGAGTGGCTCTGTCATGTCCCCTCACACGATTATAAACCGATCCATTTACATTGTGAATCGAAGGCATGAATAACCACTCACAATAAACCCAGATTGAAGGAATTAAGGAAAAAGGTCGATTGTTAGAGAATAATCGGGGATAATACTGAAGACAATAAACATTAATTCTTTATTCCCTAAAGCGATGATTAGTTAAGGTCATTCGCCAACAGATGTGCTTCTTGGGACGAATACATACCTTGAAAGGAGATGTCCCTCAGCTACAAGAGGTATAAGAAGAGACAATGCACAGTAGCCAAGGCATGAATCAATAAGGAAGAGATACAACTAAGGAGAAGTAAGAAGGAGCAGCCAGGGAAAGATTCTGAGATCACATGACCATACCAGGTGTATTACTGCTATCAAGTAAGATAAATTTATGTTCAATCATGTAGATTGACCTGCTGTATCGGCATTAATTAGTCACTTCCTTAACAATGTTCTGACTCTTAAAATAGTAATCTGTTTATCTGTATAATCTGCTCAAATATATTTATGATAGTTGTCCATTTACAATAGCCATTTGATTATATGTGTATACCATTGATATATCTATAACAGTTTGAATTTTACATAGATGATTGACTGATTAAGTACATTGATTTGTGGTTTCTTTAGCACACTAACCTATATATATGTATATGCACTGAACTGATAATTAATGAAGTGTCTACATCTATTTTTGTGTGTTAATACTTGAGTGTTTGAAACTGATTGTAAACCCCTTGGGGGAAAGGGCCTGAGAAGAGCGGTGTAGTTCGCTTACAGTCCGCCCAATCCCGGACAAGTGATGAGCCATGGAGGGGTGGAAATACCACTTATAGTTCGCTCAAAACTAAATGGAAAGGATGGGCCACGGAGGGGTGAAAGTGCCAATACCGCCTATAAGCTTCGCCCGTGCCCACAAGAGGGCAAGTGTTTTTCGAGGCAAGGGCATGGTTGGGGAAAGCAGGTACAAGTCACCATCAGGGAGAGTTGTGGTATACAACCTCTTAGGTTGGTATATGGCTTCGGGCGGACCCACCATGTCACTCCTCTTAGTTCACAATAGGATTGCATTATTAATAATCTATAAATATGTCGCCATGGAATTGATGCTAACAAAATATATATGTATGTTTGGCAATGTTGTTCCTATGGTGTATGCAGGTTCCAATCAAGAACTCCACCAACAAGTATCCATCCGAGGCGAAAACCCTAACCCTAGTGGGGAAGTGGTGTTCATTGGGAGAATTTTAAGGCAAATCGGGACAGGGGACATTACAGGCTCTCCTATAAATGCAAAAAATTGAAGAAAATAATGCCCCCTCCACCTCCTTACAATTTTGTATCTCATCAAGTATGAGTTCTTGAAGCTTCTTATCAACAACCAATCTCTCAATACATGTGTTGAAGCCAAGCATAACCTCTACATCCGATTTTTAAAAAGGGGAGAAAAAAACTTGGGGTTCAAATAATAGGCAACAACATGAATATGTTGGGTGGAGTTGTTGGTTTCACCTTTGATCAATAATGCGCCATATGGGCTCATATTTGGTCTTATTTGATCCTTAAAAATGTTGAATTGCCTCTATGGCTTTATCCTTGGCCTCATATAGATAGCCCATGGGGTTTTTGATCCCCATCCACCCATTATAGAACCTTAACCAACGGTTCTAACACCTAAATATCCAAATTTTGCAAAATTAGCAAATTGTAACATTAGAAAATTAAAAAATAAATAGAAATTGGAGTTTGAAAACTTACATTGATAATCCGCTCCATGAATTTGGCAAATCTATCATAAAAAATGGTTTTCATAACCCTCTCTACTTTAGCCTTCTTGCAATAAGGACTATTTAACCACCTTTTGCTCACAAACATGTGCTTAAGGTCGGGTAATGTAGCTAATAAACTTTGCAAGGTGCAAGGTGAGGAAATTAATGTCAAAGTGGGTGAGTCTTGATTGTACAAGATCCTTGCCATAAGTGTGCTCTCTCATAAGATTGAGGATCTATGTGTGGTAGAATGTTCTTTGTGATATTTTGTAATGTCCCTAATAGGAGTTATGCTAATTTTAACCCAATTTACCCGTTTCCCAAGCAATCAATGGATTTGGAGAGTACCTTGGGTTGATTTAATCCCTGCAAACAAGCTAGAGATCAATTACAATAATAACTTAATAAGGAGAGTATTATGATCAAACATTAGTAAATCCATAGTAAATTTGTTAATCCAGCTATTACCTTTCCTAGGGATACTCAACCATAGGCGATCATAGGAGAGAGTGACTCGATGGGGTGTCTTAAGCCTCCCTAGGCCCAAAGGCAGTACCCTTCTACTAAAAGGCAGTGCCCCTCTGGCCTCATGTGGCCCATGCCATTCATATGAGGTGGCCTACCTAGTGAGGATTCTAATTTATTCATTATCCCCTCATCTTGCCATCTTTCCTCATTTCCTCATTATTGGTCTCCTTATATTGCTTATACCATGATAGGGGAGTGAGATTTCGAAGGGTGCCTTGGTAGTGCAACTCTTCTAGGCCCAAAGGTAGTGCCCTTCTACTAAAAGGCAGTACCCCTCTGGCCCATGTGGGCTCATCCTGTCCCCTCCCGGGTGGTGTACATAGAAGAGGGCCCTGTCACCGTACCCCTTTGTACTCTCCTTCCTCCCATCATGGTAGAGATATGTGCATAATAAACAATCAACTTCATATTTGCAAACAATCATATCAGCAATATATAATAAATTATGAAGGTAATATTATAAGTTACAAATGACAATATGCATGAATCATTAATTCCCCTTTTAATACATCATATTCCCATATAAGTATTCTAAAACATATTAATTTATTACTCAATAAATAAGTTACTTACTATTCTGGAAGTCAATTCTACAACTAATATATTAATCTGAAATTCACAAGATGATTATACTGACAGATATATGCCTGCTGATCTGTACTTCTCTTTCTTCCTTTCCGATTCCTCAATCGATTGATTTGTTCTCAGTATTTAGAAGATATTGCTTAAAGAGAACCATACCGATTATTTTCAATTGAATAATGAAGCATCATTATATATATATAATTGATTTCAATCTTCCAATGAACATATATAACTTATATATTTATATATCTACTTGTATTTAATTATATTAAACTTACTTCCTTTATTGTTGATTTCCTCGTATATCTCTCATCTTCTCCTTCACATAGATTTCTTCTTCCACTTCTAAGCCATATCATATTAATTTATCTGCTGCCCATACTTTAAAAATACTCCTCGCATTTCCATCCTCAGTTGCTGTTCATATAACTGCCTTCATATAAAATGTATTTCTCCTTATTCCCTCACAAAATCTGATCTTGAACTGCTGTAGATAACTTCTCTAAATACACTGATTTCTCATTGCTTGTTTTACTCCCACTTATCTTTTATAAATACCACTCATATGCCTCTTCACTAAAGAGACATAACCCTTTTCAAGGAGACGTTTATTCTGCTCTAAATCTGCTTATTACTCTCATGACTTTATATTATTTTTCATTCCCCTGCCTGCCTCTTTTTCTCCCCCTGCGTCTGCTATTTATACCAATCTGTCTTTGTCAAAGGGAGCGACTCCTCTAAATGGGACCACTTGTCCAAAGGGAGGCGGCTGTTCAAAATAAGTTAGCCTCAATAATTATCTGAAGTTTATTTTATATTTATCAAGGGGATTGCTTCCTTTGGGTGGTCAGCCACCTTGCAAAATAATAATTCCATTTTTATTTTATTGTCTTTTTTACTTAAGACATCTGTCTTATCTGGACTTATTTTGTCTTATATGCAGTCGCCACTTTTGTCTTTTTTCACTTGTATTGATCGGTCTGCTCTATGTATTTATATTTCTATATTACAATGATTGTAATAATAATATTCAATTTGCTAGTATTTATATTTTAATATTTATATTTGATAATTATAATTACAATAATATTAAATGGGTAATATTTTTAATATGTATTTTTTTTTTATTTACTTGCTTTTCGATGCTTTATATCTTAGGGTTACAATTTCGGGGACATGACATATTTCTTGCATCTTCAACCACATTCTTCACTATAATCTCTCGAGCTAAATACTAAAGCAAATATTTTGGCTATTTAAATTTCTAGCTTAAATATTTAACCAAAACCTTCAAAAACCCTAGATTAAATTAATGTTGACACAACTTTGATAACTTAGTATTATGATCCAAACTTTGTTATTTAGCCCTAAAACCACAAGCCCTAATTGATTCCTACTTGACTCTAGCAAACCCAAAAAGTTCACCCTACAACAAACACTAATATCATGAGTCGAGTTTCAAAATAAAAAGAGATGGTAGCTTGAAATAGATCATGTAGGAAATAGTTAGACTAGATTTAATCATGATTTTTCATTCATAGAAATACCCAAATTTACAAATTGGGTTCACATACAAGATAAAATTGTAGAACCCTTCATTTACATTAATCGAGATTGAAACCCCTTTATAAAACGCAGTTATGTGGCAACCACAATGGTTGTACAACAATATGCTCTAATAATTGAAATAGTGGCTTCATAGCCATAATACAACTAGAAATACAATGGTTACTCCCAAGGCAACATGTAGATCAAATTAGCTTGATGCCGTTGAAGAGCCACCACCATTAAAGCTCAAATGCTACTTCTAGGTGAGGCCGCTCCTTCAACTAAAGGTTTTCTATCCTTTGATGTGAGATTTGTAGGGGTTCAATCCTTTGATCTCCATAGACTCGTGGGTTTTCGTCCTTAGACCTAGATGCTTGAACTAGAAGTGCTCTCTACGATTCTTGGTTAGGGTTTGTTTGTGATGGCCTTTGAATCCTATATCTGCAATCTTAAGACACTTAGGAATAGCATTGAAAATTGCATAGTGGTCTTTGTCTTGGGCCTGGTACGTGAAAATGGCTTTCTGTACTTGTTGGGTGCCGTTTTCCTTCACATTGTGTTGGAAATGGTCTCCTCTTGTGCCAAAATGGGCTTGGAAGGTGTGGAGGGTCCATTGCGATCTACAATAGTGAACAAGTATGGTGAGGAGCACCTTTGGGTTTTATTGATGGCAATTGTTGGCATCCTCGTGTCTTGCCCTGTTGGAAGTCCATGTGGTTTGGCATTAAAAGGACTAGGTTGAATGCTAGTGCCATGTGGAATCCCACAGGGAGCCACACTGTCACTTTGTGTGTTAATGGCACTCATGACGTGTAGGGTGGTAGGTGAAGATGGATAATGGAAAATGGTAAGAGTGTTGAGGTTTGAATGTTGGGGTTGACTCGTGATTCATGTCTTTAGTTAGAAATTGGGATTTGAAGGTGAGGTTGGAGGGAAGGAGCTCGATGTCTTGACCATGGTGGGTGGAGGATCTGGGATTGGTGATGAGGGATGATTGCATGCAAAACTTTGAAATTCCAATGGGGAGAGAAGTGAAAGCAAAGGATGGCTTGAAGGCATGGTAGTAAGGGGGTGTTTGATACTTTGACGGAGGTAGAGAAGGCATGCTAGGAAGGGAAACCTTGTAACATCGGCGACTTACATAGGCTTGGCGAATTTGACGTGCTTCCATGTTGGGAAAATGTGTCTCAACCTTGCAATTACAAAAGGTTTATTGTTGATAGGTGAGCGGGAGGGGGTGTAGGGGGGTTTTATGTATATTTTATAATTGTAAATCTGGACCGTTCATCATTAGGTCTTAGATTTGACGGTAGATATTTTGTTGGCTTGTCTTGCCTTAAAAGGAAACCCTATTTTTTGAGGGCATTGTATTACGGCTGTGCATTGTGATGTATTCTGAGAGTCTGATAGTGGTTGTGTTGCCTCTGGATCTTTGGTTGGTGATACTCCTGTTAGAAGCTTGCTTTGCAAGTATATTGTAATCTTTATGATTTCTGAATAATATATTGGGCGACTTTTGGAGTTTGGGGTTTTTCTCCTGAAAGGGTTTTCCCCACGTAAATCATTGTGTTGTGGTATGCATAATATTTATGTTTATTTTTGTTCAAGTTTCTGTAACTCTTGTAAAGATTTGTAAAGTTTTGCATTATCCTCCTCTCAAGATTAGTTTAGGAAGTTGTTCTGCTACATTAGCTTCCTTACATTTCATACTCAGAAACTTAAAAGGTCATAGGTGGATGCATGGGAGATGGAGTTGAAGAATATATGCACTGGGTGGAGTTGGGAGTGATGATGGAGTTAGGAAATGGGTGTTTTGGTCTACCCCATGAAGAGTTGAATGAGGGGACGTGACATTCACCCAACCTAGTTTCCCTATGTATTCAAGGAGTAGGTCAAGATAGTGGGTAGCACAAGGGCTCCAAATCAATGTTGGGTTTCTCACCTCTAGAAGTCTATTGGCTACCACATACGTAGTTGCATTGTTGATTAGTATTTGAATGACATTTTCCACTCCCGCTGCTATCCCCACCTCACCTAGCATGTCGCACAAGGTCTTTGCATTTTTTATTTCATTGGAGGCATCAATTGACTATAAAAAGACTAGCTACCCCCCTAAAGCCTCTAAAAATTTGATGAGTGTTTGATTCCTACCTTTTGTCCGCTTGTCAGATAAAATGGTACAACCTTTCTTTTTCCTATTTTGTTTTTGTTCTTCTACTAGTAGGCATGTGTTTTGGACCTCAACGTACAATAATGGCCCACTCAACTCATGACGACTTGGGGTCTTGAACCCCTTACATGCCACTTTCAATGAGTTGACCAACTGCTCCTAATAAGGACTTGAAACAACATTAAATGAAATATTGTTGTAGTGCCAAAATCTTGCACATGCCAACTTTGCCTCACATGGTAATTCTCTATTCCATGTAGTAGCTTCCAATGAAGTTGTGCACTAGGAGTGTTACAAGGAGAAAAATGGCTAGAACCATGGTTGCCCAAACCCCCTAATCCTTTTATCCTTGGTCCATTGGACGAATAGCCACCCATATCTCCCTATGACCTTGTATAACTGAAATTTGGGTTTGGGATTGCCATTGCCTTTGTTGTTCTCTTTTTCTCTGCTTTGCTTTGGTCATATGCTACAAAGAGTACGTTCACCTCCTTCTCAACCTTTGGAGTAGCTACTATACATTGCATAACATGTCAACAAGGGATTCGTGCAAGGTGATATTTGAGTTGATTTATGCCTCCAGTCCTCCTCTTAGTGTAGTGGATACAAATAACCTCTCCTCGCACCAGATTCGGTGTCCCATGTTTCCAACAAGATTCCTTAGGTTTGCCACCAATAGTTCTATTTTTGGAAGTCATATTCCTTTGAAAAAATAAAAAATGAAACCTAGCAAAAGGGAAACAAGATAAAAAAGTCAGTAATACCTTAGTAGCCTAAACTTAAAAAAATAAATAAAATAAAATTACTGCATTATTCCAGTCTATATTTATTTGGAAATGTGTAGAGTATTGCATTACAAGATCACTAGTGTTTTCATTTTTATGATGTCATATTTACTTTGCATTATGATGTCATATTTACTTTGCATTCCTATTATGGATTATTGCTAATATGCTCCATTCCAAACTAAAAAAGAAGTATAATATGTTTTTATTTTTTAAGGAGCCAACAAACCATAATGGATAAATTCTTTCTATGCTAAAAGTGTTGATTCAAAGATCAATAGAATGTCGGACGTGGAAATTATATGAATTTTTAAAATTTTGTTTATAATTGTGAAAATTCAAGAGTGCAGGTCATTTAATTGAGATTTTGTTCATATTGCAAGTTTAAATGACTTATAGGCTTGAATTATAAATGTGAAAATTCAACACTTTCAGGCTTCAACATAGAAAGGAATCAAAGGATATTAAACTATGAAGATTACAGCTTGTAGGTCATTTCAACTTGCAATATGTATTATGAACAAAACTACAAAAAATCATATAATTTTGCAAAATTACAGGTTTTTTAAACTTTCAATATGTATTATGAACAAAATTACAAAAATTCATATAAACTTGCAAGCTGTTTAAAATTTCAAGCATGTATGATTCTCCTTGAGCTTCATTGATTTGAAAGGAAAGGAAAAAAAAAATCAATGGAAACCTGTGTATTTGTGTTGGCAATCACATGCCCTAAATTGACAATTATTGGCCTGAAATGCAAAATCATAAAAGTTTTTTAACATTATGTGAGAAAAAAATATATAAACTCATTTAGGCGAGTTTTTCATAAATAATTACGAGTTTTCAGTGAGTTCTAACGAAAAATTTGTAATGTCCCCTTTTGGGATATTCTTTAAAACAATAATATTCCCTCAAAATATGATAATAGTTTTATCAAAGGTTACAAATTTATGATATATATTCTAGTCAATAAATCATAATCCAATACCTAAAGTTGATTAAATTGTGAATTCTCCGGAAATACTTTGCAAAAGTGTTGAATTAAAGGACCCCATCCCTAACTCAACAGTGACAATACCAAGGACCCCATCCCTAGCTTGTCAAGGGCATGAAAAGACCCCGTCCTTCCAACCCTTCACCCACCTGGGAGCCCCGGCCCCGTCCGATTTGTAAATACTACCTAGAGTTTAGAATTGATAACTTGATATATTTGCTAGACTATTGCTGATTTATATTTCTCGATGGATTGATAATTCAATCCTCAAATAATAATTGAATGCTTTATGAATGATTCTTGAGTGAATTTCTGCAATTATATATGGCTGAATGACTAGTTGTTTGTAATATGAAGTTCTGAATTCATATGCTGAATTGCTTGCGAGTTGATAGTAAATTTTAATTTCTGAATGATTCCTCTCCCAAATGCTTTGTTCTCCATTTTATATCTTTAAATGAGAGGCAGTCACACCTCTTCACTTACACCATAGCCTTTGCAAGGGATACATCCCTTCATAATGAATTGCTGTCTTAGAATGCCTTTAAATAATCACTGATAATTATATTCTCCTAGTTGGCCTCCTTGCTAACCTTTACTAATTTCATTGCCCAGTTTTATTTTGCAATATGACTGCGATCTGATTGGTGAAGGCTGTGCTTTCTATGGTGGGGCATTACAAAATTGCCATGAGTTTTGCAAAAAATGTTGACGAGTTTAAATGCGAGTGACTCACTAGGGTTTTTGAGGAATATTTGTAAGTTGCTTAGCATTGATGCAGGTCTAACAATTTATAAATTTTGGGATTCCTATGTCTAAGCTTGTGGATAGGTGCAATCTTTCAATTACAGAGAGGGTGGTAATCATGGAAAGAATTATTACATTATTTGAAAGGCTTGTAGTTAATGGAATAGAATATGTTGGTGATCAAATTGAATCCCACAATCCTAAAGAATGCACTTGAGACCTAAATCCAAAGACTTATGTTGGTTAGATTGGCAAGACAAGATTCATTAGGTTGTGGGCAATTGTGGGCCAATTGACAAGAGTGAGCAACTCTTCTAGACTTCTAGCTTTGTAGGACCAAGGATGGTATTCTTAGTGGTCTTTATAGGACAATCAAATATAAATGAAAAAACAAACTAGGTCACATAGCTTAGCCACATCTCTTGTATGAGGATATCCCAAAGGTTTGTCTTTGAAGACCCCTTATATTGGCTTATTGGTCTTGTAGATCCAAAGATTTCTCAACAAAGTAAGTTGTTATCAGGTTAGGTATGCAACTAAAGATGCAAATAGTATTTATATTCCCAAATTTGATTTCATTCACAATATCATGCTTAACATATAACCCTTGAAAACCCATAAATGCATAACCCTCTAAAGATAACTAATAAGTGAAGGCTCTCAAGAAATATGGAAAGGTGAGTGTTACTGGATTATGCAAGCTGGTAGACCCCTTATATTGGCTTATTGGTCTTGTAGATCCAAAGATTTCTCAACAAAGTAAGTTGTTATCAGGTTAGGTATGCAACTAAAGATGCAAATAGGATTTATATTCCCAAATTTGATTTCATTCACAATATCATGCTTAACATATAACCCTTGAAAACCCATAAATGCATAACCCTCTAAAGATAACTAAAGATAACTAATAAGTGAAGGCTCTCAAGAAATATGGAAAGGTGAGTGTTACTGGATTATGCAAGCTGGTAGGACACTACTAAAACTAACCAACAAAGAATAAATATGTAGGGGAGAGGGGCTAGTAGTTGTGCAGGGTCCAATTGTTGTTATAGCACTTGTGCTTATAATATTCAATCTTTGCCACATATTTATACTATATATTATAAATAATTAGTCCATATGTAAATAAAAAAATAACCAAATGTTGGTCAAGATGGACCTATACTTGAACACATGGGAGCCTATGAATGTTTATAAAAAAAACATAAATACATTCATTAACAAGTGAAATAAATATTTTTTGTTTCAAATAAAATATCATAACTATCCACTATAAGTGTGTCATTTATAAAATAAGATGCTCATATAAACAAGTATTCTTGTCTTAGTGAAAAAATATTACTCTTATGTGTACAACTATTGGGGTAGCAATGTATATGCATTGAAGCATTTCATATTAATAGTTTGTCCTATCACAAATATAAAAGGTGAGCACAATAAATACCTTGTATTTTCCCATCTAATGTGAAGGATTTTCAAAAAGTTTTAGTGTTCAACTATTGGTCCATTTGTGTTGGATATAAGTTGTATTTTAAATAATAATGTGTTAGTTTTATAACAATAAATAGTTTTTTGTGTTCAACTATTGGTCCATTTGTGTTGGATATAAAAGTTAAAGATAACAAAGATTTATGGTTACCAATAGCTATTTGGTCCATTTAGGTTGCATATAATTATATTTTAAATAAAAATGTGATATTCTACTAACAACACATGATATCTTTTTGTTCAACTACTAGGGATACCATGATTAAGTTTCGGTTGAACCTTTAAAAATTCAATTTTTGGACACTTCTCACTAGATGTGCTGATGTGGCAAGTTGTGTGATGAGTCACACCTCCAAACCTTAGTTGTAGATAGGTAGGTGGCCAATTGACATTTAAAAAAAAAACGGAGGTCCTACGGTATTCCATGCAACCGCTACATGCTCACACGACCATTGGTCCCTCTCCCCTATCTCAAGTGCGAAAGGATCAATTGTTGAAAGACTAGTGCTTTAATTCATTGGTGATAGAGTCAAGACTTAAAATAAGTGCAAACACATGTAAGTCTGAGCCTATGAACAAGATGAGAGTCAACTATAAAATAAAGAACTAGAACTGCATTTCAAAATCTCATTAGTCTAGCTGCAATAAAGTTTCATCTATATACAATTCGATAAAGCCAAGAAACTTCACATGAAAAAATCTACATTAACAATCCACAGCTGATTAAAGAAACCTTGTATGCTATTATGAAAAGAGTCTTAAAAGATTTTGAAGAAGTTTCACAATTGCTGCGATAGTCAATAATAAAAAACAACAGATGAGCAAATATAGCCCCATAGATGTTATACCTATCCCCTAAAATTCTCAACCAATTATGGAGACATTCTGATCATGGAGAGGATTTGCAATCATCTTCTCCAAATTTCATAGACATGAGAGATGTTAGAAACAAACTTGAACTAGAGATTGGCACCCAAGAATGTAAAAGACCAATGGACACTCTTAGCCAATTTCAATAGAGAAGGATCCAACCCTAACTTGATAGGGACAAGTTATATTTATAACCCTGATTTTTCTCTAGATTTATTACATATATGCTGTTTGTCCTAATCCTCTTGCACAAGGCACTGCATCTTTTTTCAAGTATGCCATTCCTTAAATTGTTGCAATATCCTCTCCCAAACATGTCTCTTTTTGCATTGTTGCAATTGGATTTTATTTGTCAAGGCTTGAAAGTAATCAAGCCTCAAAGATCAAATTTAGTGCCTAGAGGATCTAGATCGCCATGTTGCCCATAGGTTTGTGCATAGTAGGATACTCATTTAGATTAGTTTTTTTGCAAAAAAAGGGAGAAAATCTTCCCTAGATGTGCATGCATGGTGTTTGTCCCAATGAAATTCAATTGATTTTTGATGTTGCCCATACTTTAAGGATTCAATTTCCATCTCAATTTGTATAGATTGTTTGGGCACTGTTTGATCTCCATTAATTCCCTAGTTACCTTCTTCTCAATTAGCAAAAAAGTGTCGAAAATTTCATTCCTTCTACAATCAATCCACAAGTAGCCATAATGTCTTTTGCTACTCTTGTAGAGTCTTTTACCAAATGGGCATTCCATGCTCCTATCCTTTTGATCCTAATTGTAGTTAAATTTCTCCTTTGGCAAATTCCTATTACATTTCATTTGAAAACTAGGAGACAACTTTGTCAACTTAAGAAGTTTCAACTCAGCCTAAGATCGACGACTCAAATTATCCTTCTTGTTGGATTAATGGTTGTAGGTTATCATTAGAACACTGAAGTCTTTGCTTTATAGTCAACCAATGCACTGCTACCACTCAAATAATGCCACATGTCTATCTCATTTATTTACTAGCCAAGTCCTCACTTAGAAACCTTTGGAGAAATAATTTGTCCTTGGAACCAACCAAAGCATGCCAAATACCTCAGACTATTAATCCCAAACCATAATCTTCATGATTTATTAACTTCTGGTCAAGATCAATGGTTCATGTTGATCACCCCCAAGATTAATGGCATTGACATATTTGCAAAGCATCAAAGTGTGAACAAACTAGTCAGTTGTTGGGTTGGTATCATCAATCATGCACATATCCAAGGTTTGTGTTTCGACATTACTGTAGGCCATCCATTCACACTTTGCTTTGGTTGCCAAGATCAATAAATATCCAGTCCACTGTACTTGTCACCCAAGACCATGTCACACTCTGTTTGTTACGATGGACATGGACCCCTTTGAAATTCCATGCATTGGTCCTTCAACCAATAAGAATCGATCTGCAATGCTAAGCGTTCTTTAGCATTCATTTTGAGCCATCACTATTGCTTATTAAACCTTGATCACAATCAATAGCTGAGAGCAAATAGTCCCTAGATCAATGGTAGTGGGTCATCAATCAAGCACAAAGTGGTAGAATTGGACTCCTCTGATGAGCTGTGATTGTCAATCTCACCACATAGTACCAAGATCTATGGTCTATGAACTTCTCTACCATCGACACATTTAGATTCAAGTTGTTGGCCCTATAAGAACCTACTGCATCATCCTATTTACCACAGATTCTTAGCTTGGATGTGCACTTGTATTGATTATGTGGATATCTCAATATTTATGAAGATGAACATGGACCAACCATGTGGCTGCATTGCATTTTCTGAATAGAGAAGAGTGGGCACAACACACTCATGCCATCAAGTGTTACTTTAAATTTGGACACTCACCAATGGCCTAGATCAATTTGACTAGAAAATCAATGGCAATGGGACATTGGTAGGGCACCAAAGTGCCTGCTAGTTGTTTGATCAATGAGCCATGACCAATAAAAAAATACCATGCTTTCCCTAAACATCCTCTTGGGCAGCTCACGAAGGAGCATTAAGTTTCAGTTTTAATCAGTAGCTCACGAGAAGGCAATACAGAGAGCCACAATAAGGAAATCTCATACTGAATGTCCACAGGATAGACAAATTATAAATTTGTAAAAATGAACCTGAGAAGAAAATATCTTTAAATACTTGGTAGGCATGTTGCTGAGGCAAGGATCTACATGGGAACCTACAAATGAGTCACGTACTATGTAAAAGTATAAATATACTTTGCTTCTTTGATGCTGTGGTAGATTATGTTCTTATCAGCAGTTTTTTAATTTTCCACATTTTGGATATTCTTATCTCCTATCATGTTACTCTTGCTAATCATTTTGTTTTGTCTTTCACCATCCGTTTAGCTTCCTACTCCCCATCCCTCCATGTGCAGTTCTCCAATAGTAACTGCCCCACAATTCACTTTGATGCTTGTTTTGGCATCAATTTTGCTGATTTACTCCACTTATTGCAAGATACCACTCTCCAAACTGTAAGCTATGATTGTGTTATACCATAAAATAGTCATCAATGTACAGATCTAAGGTAAGGAAATATTTACTGTACACTTTAGGCAATCAATTAAATCTGAAAATAAAAGGAATATGCGATCAAACAACAGAAGAATTGAATACATAGGGATTTTTACCTTATAGGACCCAAATTTTGGGAGAAAACTCCATCAAAAGTGACACAAGTTTCTCCTTTATCCACTAGCACCAAAGACAAATGCAATCCTAGGCCTCTTGGGTACACAGCCTGTAATGTCCCCACTTTTGGTATAATATCATGGTGGCACGATTCTAGCCCATCCAACATTCCTGTGGGTTAGCAGGCATAAAAAAGGGGATGAATTTTGGTGATAGGAATCAAATTTTGGTAGTGAATAAGAATTAGGAAGGTGTTAACCTTAAACCAAGCAAAGCCTAATACTAATCTTCTTCCCACTTGCTGGTTGAAGCACACAAGGAGATCGACTTGCTGGTCAAAGCAAGCAAGGAGGTCTATGTTGAGTCAAAGCAGGCAAGGAGGTTTCTTTGCCACACCAAGCAAACAAGGAGGACAAGCAAGCAAGGAGGTGAGTCACCTCACCCAAATCTGATCAGATTCTAGAAGCCTCCCTCTTCCTATGGCGGTTTAGGTAACTTAAAGGAGAAGCCACCGTAAATCACTATTTTAAGACCAAGTCTGATCTCCTCCTTGGGGCGGCTGTAGGAAGCTTCCAAGAAACATTTTTATAATTTCCAAAAAAAAAGGCAAAAAGACAAACACACTCAGATTCTTCTAGAAGGCTTGGGGAAACTTAGCCTTGAAGCAAAAGCAATTGAATATTTTAAATGGAGAGAATCTGATCTTCTCGGGGGACGACTTGAGAGGTGCCTTAGCCTTGAAGCAACATGAATATTTTAATAAAGACAATCTGCTGCAACCCTAGGGCGGCCTTGCCTTAAGGTCTTATTTAAAGGAGGCTGGGGTAATAGGAAAGATATGCTACTTGTGATTCTAAGAGATATCTCTTGACTGAAAGTGATTTCAGCCAGTTCAAGGTGCTGCTCCCTTGAATTCAGTGGTTTGGTGTTGTTCCCATACCACCTTGTGAGGTGATTTCAAACAGAAACTCACCATTGAGCTCAACCAGATTGCGTTTAGCACAACTCCAGTTGCAGGTTAGGACTTTGATTTGTGGAAGAGGAGATTTCAAGAAGATTGCTTGACAGAGAAGGCATTTTGGGCGATTTCTACCTTCAGACATATTCAGATTTTCATTGCAGTGGATTTCAAGTTAACTTCATCATCATATTGGCAGAGATTTTGGTGGCTACATCCTCCAGAAGGCTGCAACAGCGTATTACCAGACATTTCCAGCTAGGTTTACCATTCCAAACACTCAGCTCATTCTCTTTTCTAGTAGCTAGGGTTTTAACTAGTGCTTTGAGCACAAACTGGGCATCATTGAAGGTCTGGAACTTAAAATCAGACCTACAGATTGTAGTTTTCAGTATTTACTGTGTAACCAGCTTCTGGTCAAAGTAAGAGAATATGCTTTCTTGCTGGGTATATTCTTGTTTATGATTATCTTGATTATTTACAAAGAAAAAATCTGTATTCAAGTTCATTTTCTGACATTATTACTTTCATACTTCATGATATAATAAGTTCTTATTGAAGGCATAAGTTAAAAACAAGTCTGAAACTTTCAGACCAGCAAATTGAAAGAAAAAGTTTTCATTTTGAACCTGTAAGGGTTCATTTCACAGCCATCCTGAAACAATAGTATTCAGCCCCTATGATCACTTACAACAACTCTCTAACACTCTCTCATAGTTCAGTCAACCTAAATATGGTCTACTTATTGACTTGGAACACATGAATCTGCTTGGAAATCACTTATTTCCTCCAGTTAATGCTAAAAATGCATTTACAATGTGTATTTATGCTTTTCCAAGCTGGAACAGAATGTGAAATGATGCTAGAAAGTCAAAAAGTGCACAATTTGAAATGCCACAGGCTGTTTTTGGACATATAATGAATTCACCACCTGCATTGGCGGTTGCATAATTGCCCGTTTCAAAACTATTGCTTTTGCACAAATGCCAAAAAATCCTCAATTTTCTGCTCAAATCTACCTACTTCCTTCAACTTTAGTTTTCTAGAAGATGTGCTGTACTTTTTTATGGATCCATAGTGCAACTAACTCATTTGCTGATCCTTTTTTGGATCAGTATTTTCACTATGATAGCCAAGTATGAGTTTATTTATCACATGTTTTTTGAGAGGCAGACCTTGGCTTTTTCATCACACAACCACCATTCTATATCATCCTGTCCTCAGACCTCTTGTCCCTTAAATTGATTGTGTCACAATGGGTGTAAATCATATTCACTTGGCTTCTTTGTATATTTAGGAAGGTCTTTGTTTTTGTGAGCTTTGCCATCTTGAGGCAAGCTTCTATAAGGCGAAGCTCATGGTCTTCAACACTTCTAATGGTGCTTTATTCGAGTTTCAGTTTTTCTACAACAAAGAAGACTTGAATGCTCCATCATATGATTTATTACAAACAAGAGTTCTTCAATGCATCATCCAAGTATAATTCAATGCCCAGTCCCTTTTCCTGGAGTGCATCTCTAGGCCCACTTTCTATACCCACAAATGAAGTCCTTTGGGTGATTTGGCTTCAAGTTGTGAGAAACACCCCTACTTGACACTCCATTCTTCAGAGGGCTTACTGCTTTGGGCCAGTCTTGGTGTTTATAGATTAGTATACTTCAATCAATCGATTTCTCTGTTATTCAACTTCTTCCATTCAAGTATTCTCCAAGTCTCCTCCACTTTCTCTCAAAGGAGGTTAATGATAGAATTCTAAGAGAATACTCACCCACAATACATTCAAGTCATCATTTCTTCCTTGTAGAGTTTGAGATAAAGCAGCATTTAATTTCTTGCTATCCTTTATATTATGAGATTCAAGTGAGATACCATTTTGTGTACATGGATACGAGTGGTTCTTTAGGCATCTTTTTCCAATATCTGGTAATACATTCAAGTCATCTTTGCTTCCTTCTGGAATTTGAGATTAAGCAGCACTATATATCTTGGTATCTGGTATACTATGAGATTAAAGCGAGATACCATTCTATGTATAAACATGTGAGTGTTTCTCTACCCACCTTTTTTCAATACCCTAATTAGAGATGCCTGACCTAGATTCTTATAGAAGACCCACAGAGCTATTAGGCTGATTCCTTTCTTCTTTCAGCCCACTATAGGCATTGTAGGGATTACAAGTTCCATAGGTACAACTGATATATGCCCTGAGAGAGACATATCAATGAGACAGCGTTCCTCTTTGATATATATGCCTTGAGAAAGACATATCAATGAGACAGCGATTCTCTTTGATATTAGTACCATAGCATCTTTGGCCCTGTAGCCTCATTGTAGGTAGAATGGTCTGTTTTGATTTGGTGTCAAGAGCATTCCCCTTGTTTGTAGTCCTAGTTGTGTAGACAAACATGTATTACTAGTTTTTTGTCTGCCAGTAGTGGTTTATCATTCTTGGATATTAAGAAAATCTCTAAGAGGAACACTTGGTTTTAACTTTTTTCCTAGGATTGTCCAGTTAGGCTCTTGTCTAAATGTTCCATTATGAGCAGTCTTGAATCTTGTTGGGGTTCTTTCACTGTGATAATGATGATGTTGTTAGTTGTTCTGGCCAAGCCTCATTGTAGACATGTAATGGCTTTGACTTTTCATGGTCTTCTTCTCTTCTTCTTGATCTGCATCAACTCCATGTTTCCTAGAGGGATCCTTCCTTTATAAGGCTATTTCATGGCCTTCAATTTGATAATCAACTCCATGTTTTCCAAAGGTCCTTTTCCTTATAGGGCTATTTGTACTCGTATTCTGTTTAATGGCCCAGGGTTTAGCCAATTTAGGTTCACTACCTCCTGTATTTGTTCGCCTTCTTTTTGTGCTTTGTGTTTAGTTACTTTTTATAACCTAGTTTTTCTACCCAAGTGCTTCTCTTTTATAATTGATTGCAATTTCTGAGTCGTAGTGATCTGTTTGGTTAATCATGGACCTTAATATAATTTATTTTCTTTCTGATATTTTTAGGTGTGAATATCATTGTCGGGCACATCATAATGATAATATACTATTGATTTTATTTTGGTTGGTCAGTGTTAATGTAATGAATTAATACCCTGAGGTAAAGCATTGACCAGTGAGGACAAATTAAACATATATCCCTTGAGATACCCATTTTTATTAGGATTTCCTCTCCCACATGAGATCAATGCAGATCTTGCATTTTTCTTTTTCTTATATACTTATTGTGTCGTGTTTGTTTATGCTCTGTTCTTTATAATTCTATAATTTGTTGTATATTGAGTTCCACATATATATTTTTAAAGTCTTCTTTGTGATTATGGTTAAGAGGATTCAAGAATCGCTCTCCAGGTTTTCTCATGATGCATGCAGTCAATATATTATATGTTTTTGCTTGTTTTTGAATATTCAGGAACCAAAGTAAAACAATAAAGCTTCTGGTTTGCTGATGTGTTCAGGACCCACTGGTGACAAAGGGTTTGCTTCCACTACTAGGAATAGATGTATGGGAGCATGCATATTATTTGCAGGTAAACATGTTTCCTATCTTTTCGAGTTAACTTGTTTGTTAAATATTTTATCATTGTTTAGACCTCTTAGTTCATATGTCCTGAAAACGACCCACTTCAAAAGATTTAGTACTTAAAATAAAGTTTGTAAACCTTTTGTCTTTGGCATAATAACATGCTTCATATTAGAGACTTACTGGCCCAGTGTGGTTGGTGCTTGGATATGGTGATATTTTTGTTGTCCATAATGCTGAATGCAACAAAGACAAGAAACAGGATAAGTGGAGAGGCATCTTTTCGTGATTGCTCTTAGAGGTTTTCTTTATGAGAACCTTACTATGTAACATTAATTCACCAAGTTGCAAATTAACAGTCACATGGGTTCTGTGATCTGAAGATATATTTGCACAATGCAATACCTTGTATTGTGACTTGAAGTTTGTTTTTGTCCCAAACCTATATCACTTAGGAAGCTCCCACAGGTTTGAGAGGAATTATAGCTGATATATGATTTCACTTTGATGTTTCTAAGTCACGCTTGATGATATTAGGAAAATAACAGTATGTAGAAAATCAATGAAAAAAAATCACATCAAAGTAAGCACTTTCTATACTATTCACATATTGAATGCACAGATTATTATTATTGATTTTTTTGAAGGCTAATTTGGTGGCGTGCTCCCTGTAAACCTAAGGAGGGAACACAAAATGGGAGAGAATATAGGGGCTTAATAAATATAATGATATGATTAAAGGTCAGAGGTGCAGCATTTGGTGATTCTTCATATAACGGTTTACCTTTTCCTTTCTCAACTATTTTAGATGTTTTGAAACTGAGAGAAAGGTTCTTAATGCGATTCCAAGAGTTAATGCATGTAACAAGAGACTTGTTGTTTTTGAGGTTCTTTGTATTAAATGGACTGTAAAGAGCTGAAGATGATAGAGGCTGCAAGTTATGATGTAGGTGGTGTTCTGAATGCTTGAACAACTTGAAGACAGAAGCAACTAGCCAACTTGCTTTTTTGCAAGGTTAATGGAAACATGTGAAGAAACTTATGACAAACAAGTGCAAGGGGATGTCATGGTTAAAGAGTATAACTACTATGTGAAGATTGACCTTAAAATTGATTTCTCTTCCCCTGGTATGGATCTAGTTGTAATTGTGTGCAGAAGAAAATATCATTTAGATGTTCAAACAGAGAACCACAAGTCTTGTCGACTTGCCAAGACATTTTCAGTTGTTGCTAAGATGGATATTATCACAAGCTAGGGAGATTTTTCTAGGATAAGACAATAAATGATCTGAAATGGACCAGTTAAATGCTGAGTCACATAATGTTCTCATGAAGACATTTTTGTACAAAACAATTTTAACAACTTATTGAGTGAGAGAAACACATGAATAGAGCTGTAGAAATGAGATTGTCTGGGCAAAACAGAGACAAATGTGTTCTAATTGATCCGTACTATTAGGATACTAATGCCATACTGGAATCGGTCATTGGTTATTTACAGCCCTGGTCAAAATCATTAGATTGTTTCAACCACTACTGAATTTGTCACTATGCAGTGATAGATATCAAAGATGATTTCGCTCATGGATGAAACAATTTCAGAAAGGACAGAAAGACATAAAATGTAGGGTTTGGAGATGTGGAAGCATTCCAAATTCACAAGTTTTGGTTAATCAGGACTCTTGGGCTTCTCTATTGTAACTCATGTTCATAATACCTGCAAGTAGAGGTCATTAAAACTTCTTAGTTTTTTTTAGCAAAGTGGTTGAATTGAGCGTATGTTGGTTAAGCCTATGAGTCTTAACTGAATTGTAACATGATCAGGAAAGTGTGGGAGTAGTTGCAAGGTTTGTGTGGTGTTCGGTGATTGCTATTTGTGCAAGAGAAATCTATGAAAGATGTAAACCATTGTATTAGTTCATGAGATAGTGGTTTTAGGAGGAGTCCTTGCTCTTCTGGATTTTTATATGCTCTCTAATTGGTTATACAGGCTTCTTTTCATGTTATGTGCACTTGACAATCTTAGACTTTGAATATAGGGATTGTTTTCCTTATATTTTGCATAAGTAACAGCAACTTATTCAATCAATGCATGATAAAGTTGAGTAAGATTCATGTGGATGAACTATGACATGGAACATCCACATTAATTACAGATCAGATTGATATGCTCTCTAATTGGTTATACAGGCTTCTTTTCATGTTATGTGCACTTGACAATCTTAGACTTTGAATATAGGGATTGTTTTCCTTATATTTTGCATAAGTAACAGCAACTTATTCAATCAATGCATGATAAAGTTGAGTAAGATTCATGTGGATGAACTATGACATGGAACATCCACATTAATTACAGATCAGATTGATATGAGAGAAAGGTTTTTTGGATTTTGGGGTTGTTTGTTTTGTGATTATATTTGCAGATTGATGCCCATTACTAGATCAACCAGCACAAGTAGGATAGTAGAGTAATTTCCTTTTGCAGTAAGAAATAGAGTCCAGAGATTGGATAAGAAGTCTAAGAAGCATGGCATGTGATGTTGTAAGCATTTTTACTCCATGGGGAGGATAGAAAGCATCATGGAGGCACTTAAGGAGAAAATAGGGATGTCTTTAGAGCACCCTAAAACCAAGGAGCAGTTAGTTTCTCATGAGAAAGAGCAGTTACATTGTGAACAAAGTCTTCCAACAACACCTCTTTTCAAAGATGAGGCAAAGATAGAAACTCTGCCTTATAAAAGAGAGGTAAAGGCCAATCATTGGTTAGTACAAATATAGCTATATTTCAGTATGCATCATATTACTGAAGAATAACAAATTTCCTTTGTTAGATTAAGATTAAGAAAGCATTCTCTTACTTGGTTTGGAAGCTATTCTCTTTCTTTGGATTTAAGAATGATAGGACTTTTTGTTCTTTGGATGAATCTAAGAGGCTAATCAAAAAGCAATTTTATTCAATGACATAAATAAGAGAAATCCACTGTGTGCAAGCATAAACACGTGAGTTTTGTAGAAGGGCTTTCCAAATGGATAAAGACATCAAAGAGGATGACATTTGACAAAATGCATAGGTGGTCTTCATAGCCAGCTAAGGAGGCATGTGTTGCTCTTGAAGGTTAAGCACATAGATGAGGTATGTTCTCATGCTCACTATATTGAAATAGACTAAGTTACTGGTTCGGGTTCGGGTTCGGGTTCGAGGGTTCAGGCAAATTTTTTTTGGGGTTGGGTTTGTTAATACAAAAACATATAAAAATCAGAAATATATACATATTTGCAGCAGTAATTAAGTTCAAAATACACCACCATATTAATAGTCAAATAACATAGCAAAAATACATCACCACTTTCATAGTCAAATATTAGTGATACTCAAATGTCATGATATTAATTAAAGTTCAAACATAATAATGTCAAGTGTTTACAATCAGCCATCATTGATCATTGATCAATCATATGGGTCATCAAAAATATCATGATCAACATCCATATTAGATGCTACATGTTGTGGTAAATCAGTAGAACCACAAATAGCGTTAGTGGCACTCACATAAGCACTGCCACTAGCACTCTCATGCTCACTAGCTGCCTTAGGCTCATAGTCATCATCAATATCAAGTGCAGCTAAGTGGCTTGTGGAAGCATCCAAGTCAAGACACTCTGGCTCAATATCCCACTTCCATGTGTCTCCTTTGTAGGAAATTTTGTGTGTAATGAGGCGCAAGTTTGAATGCACATACACCAAGTCCTCTGCCTTTTTTGAATGCAGTCTATTGCACTTTATTGAGTGGATGGAGTATTGCACTTTATTGAGTGGATGGAGTACATGCTCCAATTCCTCTGAGAAGAAGATGAACTAGCAACTTATTAAGACCAAATTAAATAGTTGAGAGTTACAAAATTTAACTAAATAAAATATAAATATAAATTAAAATTACAAAATATAAAACTTAAATTTAAAAGATTAAAGATTTTGACTATAAAACTTACTTGGAATAAAAATTTTATTGCAAGAGGTTGGAGGTGCGTGTATTCTTGGCCATGGAAGTACCACCAACTATGAGCATCCACCTTGTACTTGTCTTGAAGAGCATCAAGACCACAATCACTAGAGCATGTAAAACTTTGAACTTAGCCCTCACTAGATCACGTTGGTCACGATCACTGAAGAGTCTAAGAAGTGCTGCCTTGTACTTGTTGGTGTGCGTTTTATTACCCACCAAACACAGAATAAAATGTCCAAAGGCACTCTATCCTCTCTTGAACAAAATCACCGCATATGCTAAGATTGCGAGAAGATCATATGGCGATTCCAAGGTTTCTTTTGTCAGGTCTTGACGTGTGGATAAGCTCAATGGGCATTGTGATATGCTGGTAATACACAAAGGGACTTACGCTAGGCTCGTTCAATTCACAATGAAGGTCTAGACAATGAAGCTCTATTGTTTGGGTCTTGGATCATGGACTTCAAGCAAACTGAAAAGGAGATAAGGCTTTAGAAGTTCTAATCTACTCCTAAGAATTCAAGAGACGGTATTGACTCGGTGAAACCAATAACCACGCTTTGCTTTGCCACGCTAGGACAACTACACAAAGTGGGTGCAATCTTCAAGGGGTGTGCTTATGATTTTCACGTCATGAATAACTACCATCCAATCGAACAATATTTATCCAGACAAAAGTTAAGCATCCACAAAGTAAGCTCATGCTAACTTTACGCATTGGACAAAAATCATTTATTCAAAGAAAGTATGAGCAAGAGTTTCATCATAAATCAATACTTATCAGATCTTGTATTCGTCTAACATACATGAAATAAAATCTAAACTATGATGAGGGATAAGAACCATGCAAACTCTAAAATAAGAGAAGTAATCATCATCAATTCAAACAATGCATTGCTTGTTACTTTGGCAGCCGTAAGCAACAATTTGCTTATCTCAACATGTTTTGCAACATGCACCGATGTTTTACAAATGAGAGGCGAGCTCAATTTATAGGCTCTTCGATTACAATTCAATGGCCAAGATTGATTTCGAATCAACTGTAATTTCCCCAATTCTTGAGGTTTTAGCCTATTTCCGGAAACTCGTAGGCTAAGCTGAAGTGAAAATTAGGGTTTCCTATTTTATAGGAGGTTTTAGATGCTTTTTTGAAGGCTTGCATGCAGGAGTTTGGAAGTGTGCTTCTGGGAGTTTTCTGGGTTTTCATAGAGCTTCAAAATGGTGTAACATGCATCTCCATCTGATAACCTTTCCAGACACTTACTATTTATAGTAAGTCATGTTGGCTTCCCGGTTTGTGCTCAGAAGGCGTTTGGAAACACTTACTATTTATAGTAAGTCTTGTTTATTGCTCAGTTGGTGTTCAATTGATGTTTTGCAAGCTTACTATTTATAGCAGTTGCTAATTTTGGTAAGTCAATTTATAGCAGTATCATTCTAGCAACAGTTCAGTGTGGTTGTTCAGTTTGGTTTTTTGTTGAGTTTGCTGTGAACTTACTATTTGTTGCATTTGCTATTTTTAGTAAGTCCATTTGTGGCAGTGGCATCTTTATCAGCTTGGTTCAGCTCGGCTAATGTCAGTTTGCTATTTTTAGCAGTAATTAGTTGCAGTTTGAGCATTGCTCTTCGTTACCTCCTTGGACTAAGTTCCATACTAAGTTAAAATTGTGTTTTGAAGTTGTACCCCATGCCTAGCTTAATGATTTCAAGTTGTTTTTAAGTTGGGGCCATAAAGTGGATACATTTAATATTTTATTAAATGTTTTATTTCTTATTAAAGTGGGATGACTTGGAGAGGAGAATGAAGAGTTTAAATATTAAATATTTAAAAGTGCATTTTGTGGTGTTTGGCGTCCCATGAAGGAATTGAAGAGTTTTCTGTGTGGGAGTTACAGTTGATTCATTTGCCCAACTAAAGCTTATATATTGATGCTTTGTGGAGAGCTGATTATCTTTGGAAAATTAAGTAAAGTTATGTTGCTGGACTAAATCGAGAACCTGGTTGAGAGGTAGCTTAGCAAACATGGCTAAGAGGAAGCTTAGCAAATTCTCCTTTCTTCGGGCCTGAAACTATGGCTTCCTAGAAAGATTTTTGAAGACCATGCTTCATTTAGGAGTGTGGAAGAGTTCAATTTTCTGTTTTAATTACAGGCAGGCTGCTGATTTATAATCTGTTTGTACTGTTGATGTCAATGGCTGAAGCGAATTTTTGCTGACAGCTTCGCCTCTGATTTTTATTTCATTTTGGGTATTGGCCCAAGTTGTGCAACTGTGGAGGGCGCCCATTTCTGCAAGTTTGCAGATTTTATTACAAAGTTTTGGATTTTTGGGAGAAGGTCGACCCTTCTTGGAGGCCGTACCTTTCTTCTTGGCTGCATTGGGATTTGTGCCATTGACAGGTGCGAGTTTTAAAGGTGTCTTTCTGCTGTGATTTGGATGCCTATGTTCAAGGATTCATCTGCATCCAATTTCACATCAATCGGGCTTCGTTTGGCAAAGATATGAGCATTTCAGTGAATCTCTTCATTGCTGGTCTGATTTTCTGTTCTTTCTGTTTCTAATCAGACTTAGTGATTTTAACATATTGCTGGTTTGAGCTTCATTTCTACATCTTTATTGCATTGTAATTGTTAGAGATTGTTTATTCTAACTCATTGTGAATTTGGAAGCTTATCTATTCTCTTTTGCAGCTGGAAACTATCATTGTAAAGTTGGTTTAGTAGTACTAACAACTATTTGTTTATTTGCTGCAATTAGTTTATTTCTATACTCCCACAATTGAGTGGTTGAGTTTAATAAATCATCTTTCATTAATGTTGTATTCCCCCCATGAAAATAAGTGGTTATGAGGATTGTATACCCCCCACTGTTCAAGTGGAAGTGTGGTTACATGGCTGGCTTGCCGCCTTAAATAATTGTAATGATCTCACCCACTGAATAGGTGGAGTATTCCCATTGCTTGTGGATGCCTGCATCAGCAGAAGAAGTGTTATTTCAGTTTTATATTTAAGCACTCCACCATATGTTAGCACCTCGCCTGTCAAAGGATTTTGTGTGCACATTCTTGGTGTTGAGTTTAGCTCTCCTTTTCAATTGTAATCAAGTCAATTATTGAGTTATTAGATCCTAGGGATCCTCTGACCATATGCCCGCCCCTCCTTCTTAAGTGGTTTTAGGGCGCATTCTTGGTTAGAGTTTAATTCAACATTGTTTTGTTTTGGAGCTAATCTTAACGGGTGCATGATTGCATTGTATGTGGACTGAAAAAATCCAAAAAATTAAGGGGAACATTTCAGTGGTATCAGAGCATGTTTTCCTGCCATCCTGTGAGTTTCAATGCTTCATGTTATTAGATGAGGGTCAGAGAAGACTGATACTACATCAGAAAGTAGAACAAAGTTTAGTTTCAGCTTCAGAAGTTTTTGAAGTTGACACTTGTTTAGAGGTTTTAAGAAACCTTGTCTTGCCAGTTTTAGCTATGGCTTCAGATGAAGAGAAAGATTTGGCAAGATCTTTATACTTTGTGGGTGCAAGGCTCATTAATGAACATCAAACAAGGGAAGAACAAGTGAGAATACTTCTTACGTTGGAACAATGTTTGAGCCAGGTGAAACAGTTACCTTCAGGGATAATTAAAACAACATTGGCGCTTGCAGTTACTTTCCTGAAACATCCTTATTGGTTGAGGCATTTGGATGAAGAGATCAATCTGCTAGTCACTTCTTGTCTTAGTGAAGTGATGAGAATTTGGGCACCCTTGGTGCCCTATGATGATAAAACTATGGACAAAGTTCTTCATATGTTCATAGAAAGCTTTCAAGATCTCGATGAAACTGATAGCAATCAGTATTCCAGAAGAGTTGCTATACTGAAGATCTTTTCAGAACTCAAAACAAGTAAGTTATTGGTTGAATTGGGTATGCAAGATCGAATATATTATTTGATCCATTACCTCTACATTTCAACTTGGAGTGAACAAGAGGAGGATGTAGTTGCAGCAATGAGAAACATTTTAGTTTTGATTATCAAAGAGTTGGATGACATTCCAAATTCCGTCCTATTTTTCGTGCTAAACATTCATGAACAAGAAGGGAAGAATTCCTCTACTGCTGGTTTGTCGATCGGAGATTTGTTCAATCAGTGTGAAGGAAAATTGGAGCCACACTTGAAGAAAACAGAGCAGATAAATAAGGTGGACATTAATACAGGAGACGGAAATAAAAAGTTGTTTCTCAATGATTCTATGGTGGTTTCTCAAGAAGACCTCCTTGGTGTGCTTGTAACTACTAATGAAGAGATCAGTAATATACCTTTACATGATGGGCTTATTGAAGGTAAGAAGGATATAATCTTCAAACCAGCTAACAGTAAAGATGCCTTGCTTCATTTTAATAATGGAGGTTTAGGTGGTTTTGAGTTAGATCATCAAACTAAGCTCTTGGGAAAAGATATTTGTGAAGATATCAGTTTTGGTGTGTTGGGAGGCGTCTTGTTCAAAGAGGCAACACTCCAAGAGCAGCATGAAAAGAACTTTCCTTTTGATCATGTTAATCAGCCTTTCAGTGTTTGGGATTTGGGTGTGAAGGCACCTAGTGTTGACAAGGAACTTGTTTGGGATAAGTTTCCCTTTGATCCCAACAAAGTACAAAATTCTGATTTCAATGCAAGCTGTGAGATGGTCATGGGAGGAGGAGATGTCTTTGATGAAGAAGCTTGCATGGAAAAGCCCCATAATGACTCAATGATCAAGTTGGGGGTTGCTAAAACATATGATCAAAGTATCAGTGAGGTGGAAGCAGTTTTAAAAGACCAAAAGGTCCTTGTTGATGAAAAGTTTAAAGAGGATCTCAAACACAAATCTGATTTTCCAATTCATGAAGCTAATTGTAAACAAAGGTTTGAAGAATTGGTAAAATCTGATCCTCTTCATTTTCAGTTGATGGGTGGTGACAAACAAGAGTTTTGGAGCAGCTATGAGGGAAGCAAAGACAAGAAACAAAGTTCTGATTTTGATATGCAGCATACCAGCAGTTCGCCATCCTTGCATACTTATGAGTGGGAAGGTCAATTCTTGATATTCATTGAAGATGAGGTGCAAGTCCTATTCAAAGTTGACTGCTCACATAGTTTGGTCAAAGAGAGACAAGAAGGAGCTAGAGATGGAGCCACTCTCTTTAATTTGCAATTCATTAAAGACTCTTTAGAGATTAAGAAATCAGATCATCAATGCTGGATTAACGAACGAGATTATGCCTTTGAATTTGTTAAGAAGGCAATTGATGCAATTCAAGGAGTTTATATGTTCAATAATCCATCTTTTGAGTTGAGTGTTAATTCATTTCACTCCAATCTCTTTTCAGGATGGGATTTGAAGACATTATTTGTTCCATGTACTTTTGCTGTTGAAACCTTCATGATGTGGCTTCCATGGAACACTAAAGAGGACACCGGATTCTGGAGATCATTTTTGGCTCTATCTAACATTTGGAATCATAAAGAGAATTTGTTCCGGTGTAATGAAAAATTTATATGGTTGATTATCCAAGTATGGGATTTTCAGCATGTTTTGAAGAAGATTATCATGTGTGAAAAGAAGGTATGTTGGAGAGATAAGCATCAAATTTTCAGTGCTAGAGCTGCTGCTACCTTCTTTATCAGCAATTGGATAGTAATTTCTGATCATAAAATGGTGTTTTGGATGGGTAATGTGATCATAAGTTATTTCTTTGTGGCGTTGGGACCTTTGATAAGGGTGCCATTAGCCTTGTTTATGAGCAGATATGTTTATTTTGTTGAAGATTCTTCATGTAATAGCTGCTGCTTACTTTCTTGGATGCTGATTTTCCATAAATCAGATTTCAAGATGACTATATCAGACCTGATAGGTAGCTGGTGTATTCATTTTTTGACCTTCCAGTCCACTGTTATGACTGATTTTGGGCCTCAAATGAGAAAGGGAATGATTTAGTGCAACCAAAATCCGTGTATGGGATGTTTTCCAATGTTAATTAGTGGCCTTCTCTACTTTTTTTCCTATACCAATGTTTGGGGCAGCAAGTTATTAATTGATTTGGTTCACCAATTGGAGACTCATGTGGTGAAATTTGTAAGTTTTTCTTGGAGTCTTCTCTGTCATATCAGTTTGATTCAAAGGAGGCATTATACATCCTTATGGAATTTTGAAGATGTGATTGTGGAACTTTTGCAAAGAGTTGCTTTTCTCTTTTCAAGAAGTGTTGGTAGAATTATATATGCTGATGTGACTCTATTTGACACTATGAGGAGTTATGTTGAGGAGCATGTTTATGAGTTGAGTAGTCCTTTCTTCTTAATGCTCGGGAATGTGTTTGACATTGGCTTTGCAGATTTTAACTCCTCAAAGTTTTCTGGATATGAGATGCTGCAAGTTTTTGATTTCAGTTTTTCCAGGCCTATCAGTTTGGGTCTCAAATATGGTGACTCTTTGGGGTTACAAGGAAGATTAGTGCAAATTTGGAGTGTTGGTTATTCTTGTGTGATCAGAGTGGTGCAGCATCGGCATGGTGGGTCCTCTCAGAGATGGATTTGGGACCCTGGGATCTTACTTGGCATAGTAAGGATCAAACAGTTTTCTTGGAGTGTGGTGGCATTGCTTGAGGTAAAACAATTTTGGGAAGGGCAGACTGTAATGTCCCCAATTTAGCCCTACGCTCTTCTTGAGGTTTTAGCCTATTTCCGGAAACTTGTAGGCTAAGCTGAAGCAAAAATTAGGGTTTCCTATTTTATAGGAGGTTTCAGATGCTTTTTTGAAGGCTTGCATGCAGGAGTTTGGAAGTGTGCTTCTGGGAGTTTTCTGGGTTTTCAGAGAGCTTCAAAATGGTGTAATATGCATCTCCATCTGATAACCTTTCCAGAGACTTACTATTTATAGTAAGTTATGTTGGCTTCCCGGTTTGTGCTCAGAAGGTGTTTGGAAACACTTACTATTTATAGTAAGTCTTGTTTACTGCTCAGTTGGTGTTCAATTGATGTTTTGCAAACTTACTATTTATAGCAGTTGCTAATTTTGGTAAGTCAATTTATGGCAGTATCATTCTAGCAACAGTTCAGTGTGGCCGTTCAGTTTGGCTTTCTATTGAGTTTGCAATGAACTTACTATTTTTAGCATTTGCTATTTTTAGTAAGTCCATTTGTGGCAGTGGCATCTTTATCGGCTTGGTTCAACTCAGCTAATGTCAGTTTGCTATTTTTAGTAGTAATCAGTTGCAATTTGAGCATTGCTCTTCAATACCTCCTTGGACTAAGTTCCATACTAAGTTAAAATTGTGTTTTGAAATTGTACCCCATGCCTAGCTTAATGAATTCAAGTTGTTTTTAAGTTGGGGCCACAAAGTGGATACATTTAATATTTTATTAAATGTTTTATTTCTTATTAAAGTGGGACGACTTGGAGAGGAGAATGAAGAGTTTAAATATTAAATATTTAAAAGTGTATTTTGTGGTGTTTGGCATCCCATGAAGGAATTGAAGAGTTTTCTATGTGGGAGTTACAGTTGATTCATTTGCCCAACTAAAGCTTATATATTGATGCTTTGTGGAGAGCTGATTATCTTTGGTAAATTAAGTAAAGTTATGCTACTGGACTAAATCCAAAACCTGGCTGAGAGGTAGCTTAGCAAACTTGGCTAAGAGGAAGCTTAGCAAATTCTTCTTTCTTTGGGCCTGAAACTATGGCTTCCTAGAAAGATTTTTGAAGACCATGCTTCATTTAGGAGTGGGAAGAGTTCAATTTTCTGTTTTAATTACAGGCAGGTTGCTGATTTATAATCTGTTTGTATTGCTGATGTCAGTGGCTAAAGCGAATTTTTGCTGACAACTTCGCCTCTGATTTTGATTTCATTTTGGGCATTGGCCCAAGTTGTGCAATTGTGGAGGGCGCCCATTTATGCAAATTTGCAGATTTTATTACAAAGTTTTGGATTTTTGGGAGAAGGTCGACCCTTCTTGGAGGTCGTACCTTTCTTCTTGGCTGCATTGGGATTCGTGCCACTGACAGGTGCGAGTTTTAAAGGTGTCTTTCTGCTGTGATTTGGATGCCTATGTTCAAGGATTCATTTGCATTCAGTTTCACGTCAATCGGGCTCTTTTTGGCGAAGATATGAGCATTTCGATGAATCTCTTCATTGCTGGTCTGATTTTCTGTTCTTTCTGTTTCTGATCAGACTTAGTGATTTTAACATGTTGCTGGTTTGAGCTTCATTTCTACATCTTTATTGCATTGTAATTGTTAGAGATTGTTTACTCTAACTCATTGTGAATTTGGAAGCTTATCTATTCTCTTTTGCAGCTGAAAACTATCATTGTAAAGCTGGTTTAGTAGTACTAACAGCTATTTGTTTATTTGCTGCAATTAGTTTATTTCTATACTCCCACAATTGAGTGGTTGAGTTTAATAAATCATCTTTCATTAATGTTGTATTCTCCCCACGAAAATAAGTGGTTGTGAGGATTGTATACTCCCCATTTTTCAAGTGGAAGTGTGGTTACATGGCTGGCTTGCTGCCTTAAATAATTGTAATGATCTCACCCACTAAATAAGTGGAGTATTCCCACCGCTTGTGGATGCTTGCATCAGCAGAAGAAGTGTTATTTCAGTTTTATATTTAAGCACTCCACCATATGTTAGCACCTTGCCTGTCAAAGGATCTTGTGTGCACATTCTTGGTGTTGAGTTTAACTCTCCTTTTCAATTGTAATCAAGTCAATTATTGAGTTATTAGATCCTAGGGATCCTCTGACCATATGCCTGCCCCTCCTCCTTAAGTGGTTTTAGGGCGCATTCTTGGTTAGAGTTTAATTCAACATTGTTTTGTTTTGGAGCTAATCTTAACGGGTGCATGATTGCATTGTATGTGGACTGAAAAAATAAAAAATATTAAGGGGAACATTTCATCAACGACCAAGATTACAAAATAAAACTCTAATTAGGGTTTATTACAACTAACTACCCCTCGACCAATGAGAAAATTACATTTGGGGACATTTGTCCTACTAAATATAAACCAAAAATAGAAAGTTGTTGCATTGTGGAGTGAGCCTTCTAGAAGCCTATGTGGATAAGTCAGGTTCATTGAACCTGGACATGTTGTCTTGGAACAATCTGATTGGTTGGAAGATGACGAGGCGCCACCTCAGCGTGTTGGATGTCTTCCTTGGTCACTTTGTTTTTCTTCCACGTGCTTGCCTTATAATATCTTTCCTTGTCGACGACTCTGTCCTTTGCACTTGCGTTTGAATCTTTGAGGTCTAGAAGTCTCCCCTTGGAGCAGATGTCTAGACTTAAAGTTATTATACTTTTCTTTCTTGATTGCTTTGAAATTCCTTCAAGTGCCTTGAATTTTGAGAAGAACTCCCTTGTGCTTTTGCCACAATGGAGGAAATTAGAACTTTGTTTGTGAAGTATTTCCCATACTTAGCCAAATTTTGGCTATTCAATTTCATTTTGTAACACCTTCATGTGGACCATTCAACACTTAGCCAAGATTTTGTCCATCTCTATGCTTGAATGAACTTTGCCTATGGATTTGCCTTCAATTCTGAATTTGGCTTGTGCTAAGTAGGGCAGACTCCATCCTTTGACAAGGATTTTATTCATTTCATCTTTACTTTTCCTCTTTATTCCTCTTCATTCTTCTTGTTTTCTTTCCAACACTTAGTCAAAATTTGATTCTTTTGTTGTAGGAAAATTCCACACTTAGCCATATTTTTTTTGTTTCCTCTTGGCAAATTTTACCATGTTTGTTTCTAACCTTGGCAGACTTTGGCACATGTCATGCCATTTTTCTATTATGCTTGAGTAGACTTCCTCATTGGCAAGCCAATTCTTTTTTTTTTTTTCCCTTAGGCGGACTTGGCTGCTGGTTGGACAATTTGCTTTTATCATGGGCAAACTTTGAATGATCTTGGACATTTTCTCAAGTGTCAAGGCGAAACTCACTATTGTTTGGACATTTTTAATTTATAGCATGGCAGACTTCACATTTTCCATGCCATTTCATGGCGGAGTTCATTGTGTCTTGGGCACTATTATTTTTGACCTAGGAGAATTTCATCATTGGCAAGCCACTTTCCTTGCTAGCTGGGTAGATTGCATGATCAACAGGTCATTCTTGGGCGGACTTTGGACTTGGCAAGACATCTTCCTTCATTTCTCCTTGGCGGACTTGGCTGTGTCTTGGACATCTTTGATTTAGCCTTGGAAAACTTCATGATTGGTTGGCCATGTTGGGCGGAGTTGCTCATTGCTTAGGGAATTTACTTAACACTTAACCAAATTTTGAAATTTTATTCTCCAAGGTATCAACACTTAGCCAATTTTCTGAGTTTTCCTTGGTGGACTTCATAGTTGTTGTGCCACTTCGCTCATTTGCTAAGGTGGAGTTGGTGATTGTCATGCCAAATTTTCCCAAGTGTTGGGCGGACTTCATGCTTAGCTTACGTCTTTCTTGGGAGGGCGGACTTTGCACATGTCTTGGACATCTTCCTTTGGAGGGCGGACTTCATGCTTGCTTGGACATTTTCTACCTTGGGCTGACTTGGCCTTGGTCTTGCCATCCTTCACCTTGGGCGGACTTTGCCAAACCCTTGCCATTTCTCTCTTGGGCGGACTTCAGGCATGCTTGGTCATTCTCATGTGCTGGGCAGACTTCAACTTCCCTATGACATCTTCTTCCTTGGAGGGCGGACTTGGCACTTGCCTTGCCATGCTTCATGGATGGCATGCTTGGGCATGCCATCCATTCTAGCGCGAACCTTGCCCAAAGATTTTGCCTTGCTTTTTATACTTAGAGACACAATTTTTTTGATTATGAAGAGATGAACGTTGTTACCATGACTAGAGGGACCCAATCCTAGGTCAACTTTCAAAAAAGCTGAAAAAAGCAAAAAGCAAAAATTAGGCCAAAAAAGCTGCTTCCCGGATTGGTCCCAAAATGCCAAAAATAAAAAAAAGCAGAAAAGCAAAAAGCAAAAAAGCAGAATCCCTACAAAATAGGAAGGTGTCAGAATTGACCCAAAGCAATGGCGTTTTTTTGTCTTCTGGGCCTTCTTAACACTTTGACGATGTCCAGACACTGTTTTAGTCATGATTTCCTTAACTGACTTTGATGACCACTTGAAAACTCTAACTCCTCATTGTAAGAAAAATGGCGATTAGCAGTTGCGATGCCAAGGCAAAAGCCCCCAAAAAAGGGGGTCCCCATTTGCAATGGGGTGTGTGGAAAGGTCACAACGATACCCTTGAGCCACTTTAACATCTCTATATGGGGCAACTCTTGATGCAATGAAAAGTAGCTCAGCACTATAGTATTTGGGACTCAATGCAAAAGCAAGAAGATGCAGCAAAGTGGTCATTTTGTTCCATCTCGCTACAATGATTTGATGTAGCTCTTTGAAGGACCTTTCTTCAGGATCTTCCTCTTTTGCATTGATGATGGTTTTCATCTTCTCGATCATTGAGTCGATTCCGTCATATACTTAGCCCAAACAAGGTCTATCTATGTAAGTATAATGGATCATGTTCAATATGGGCTCAGTGAAACTAAGGAGATACTCAACATGATCTCACCAATTGTCATTTAGGATCATTTTCTTAACCTTAGTTGCTCTTTTAGTGCAAGATTGCTTCCAAATGGACCAATTAGGGCTGATGACCATATTAGAGAGTGCCTCACAAACCTTCACAAGTTGTCTCAACATAGTTGTGTTGGAGGCAAAATGGGTCTTAGCAACTTGTTTGAAAATCAAAATAAAATAAAATTTTAGTTTACAAAAATTAAAATTAAAAGTTAAAAATATTACTAAAGTGAAACATGTTTATTATTTAACTTACCTTCAACAACTCCAATTTCGAGAAGGATCTAAATATGCCTTGTGTCATATGGTGGTTGATGACGAACATTTTGGATGTCTTCAGCCTCAGCATACACCTGTTTGATCCACTCGATTTTGGTTCCAATTTTTTGTAGCGTTAGGTTGAGGGAGTGGACAATACAAGGTGTCCAAAAAATGTGTGAATACTTCTCTTCAACCAATAACCCAACAACTACACAATTTTTTGCATTGTCAGTTACAACTTGCACAAAATTTTGATGGCCCACTTCAATAGCTTGACAAAGGATGTTAGCAATAAATGCACCATCCTTCACCTGTTCTTCACAATCCATTGCTCTCAAAAACATTGCCCCTTTAGGGGACATTGCAATAACATTGATCAATGGGCAATTTTTTGCATCTTTCCATCCATCATAAACGATGGTCACCCCTATTTTGATTCACGAATCCCATATGGGCTTCAAAGAGTCTGCTACATATTTCACCTCTTTATCTAATAAGGTGCAACACATCTTCTCAAAACCTGGGCCCTTATACCCCTTTGGAGCCTCATTAATAGATTTCACCATTTTTTGCCAATATGGTGAGCGAACAACGTTGAATGCCAATCCATTGGCATAGACACATCTTGCTATGTCTTGATCGGCAATCTCTCCTGCCTCATTCTGAAATGAAGTTTCCAACGGTCCCTTTGATCTTTTATTTGTAGAGGGCATGGTTTGCTCTTGAGCTTGAGGTATGGACATAAATGGATGGCTATCTGTAGGTGGAAAATGAGAAGGCGATGTAGGGGGCTTCATCCCTCAAGATCCTTTCTTTAACAAAGGATGACTTGATTTAAGAGGGTTTGCTGCTTGGTCTGCTCTTTCTTGCTCATCAATATATGCCAATATTTGGTGTTTTGGAATGCCTTGTTTATTTGGACCTGGACAAGCTTTGATGATTAGTCCAGGGATCTTGCACAAGTGCCCTTTCACTCAACTGTATGAGCTCGAATATTTAACATTGCAATGACTACAAATCCAAACATATGCTCCACCACCTAGAAGTTGTTGACCCATTTCAACATATTTCCAAAGGGGAGAGTTTGGGTCTGTTTTGAAACAAGATTGGTTTGAGCTTGAGGAGGTAGAACCGGTTGCCATTGTAATACCTAAGGCACAACACATTTCATTTGTTCAAAATTTCAAAGTATTGAAACTAAATAACTTAGTTCATTTCAAAAAAATGAAAAATTGAATATGTGTTATAGACACCTAGAAGAATGAAAACAAAACAAAAGAGTTCATTTGTAAAAAAAAAAAATGTAGGAAAAAAACCAAAAAACTTCAAAAAACATACTCTTTTGAAGAAATCTTCCTCTATGATCTTCTTGGCAATGAACGAACACTTGCAAGTGCTTAGGAATAGCACAACAATCAACTTCGAACAATCAACGATCAACCTTCAACTCTATTCGTGCTTGTGCAAGCAAGAAAAGAAGTTCAGCAATGGAGGTAAAAAACTCTTGTTTTTCATTCACAAATTGGTAAATGAGTATGTTTTTGCCTATTAGATGTTTTAGGAGGCATGAATTAGGGTTGCAAGCATTATTTAATGTTTAAAAGTCAACAAAAAAGTCAAAAAAAAAATAATTTTTTTAATTAAAAAAACACCTTTTCCACGGACTGGGTGTGAAACTTCTCGGGTTCGGTTTGGGTCCATTAGGGATGAACCCACAGGCTGTGGGCTGGACCCTGTCTGAACCCACAGTCTCTGGGCCGGACCTAGGTCGGACCATGAACTGGAGCCGGACTGGACCAGGATTGGGGGGCTAGGGGGAAAGAACTGGTAATGTAGTTTTTTTACCACAGTACATTTATATTGTAATGAGATATATTTGTTTATTGATTTTAATATAATGTTTTTTTTTTCAATTCTTGTAGTTTTTGTCTCTATGATTTATAATTTTGGTTTTACACTCATTTGAGTTTACCTTTCTTTTAGGTTTTTGATTTTGTCTTTCTTGTTCATAGATTTTGCTGTAGGAAGTCACTCATTGCTACAACCTATTGTTATTAGTTCACTTGTCGTTATTGTTATTAGTTATACTTTCAAGTCCAATTAACGTACAATGGTCACATGTGGATTTTAATTTAATATAATTTCATATCAATAGAAAAATTGACAGGTAATTATTTGCTTTACCATGAGACATATTTCTTTGACTTTTGTTGCTTTTTTCTCCCCCACAACTTATGGTGTCCGTCTAATAAAATGTTTGTGATGCAGTATAAAAATGTACGGCCTGATTATTTGAAGAACATTTGGAAGGTGATAAATTGGAAATATGCAGAGGGTGTATATGAGAAGGAAGTCAAACCATGACACAGCCACTGTTATGAAAAATTGGCAGAGGTTGAATAGTTATCTTTATTGATAGATCTTTGGTGTCTATCAATACAGTAGTGCGATCTTGTTTAAATTGTTCATTATAACTTTGATACCATAAAGGAAAACAGGCTTGTAACTTTGAAACTCTAGGTCCTTAAATTAAATAAAGGAAGATCTTATGTGGTGCAAATTGATATGCTCAGGTGGATTTTATTCTTTACTGATTAAAAAAAATTAGATGAAATTTTTTGTTTATGCCAAGTTGTCCATATTATTCCTTAGAAATGTTTGTTCTAGAATGTTTTTTTTAGTTAATATATGGGGTTCTATTAGTGGGCCCCACTTCCTGAGACTACTAACAACTTTCAACAGAAAGACAGAAACTGCATGAACAACCCTTATATAGGACATAGCAGGACTACCACTTAATACAGATAACATCGACAGACTTCAAAAAATAACTGTAGGGAGATTCCACTACTAGACCAGCTTGACTGATGTTACATAGCAGCATAAAGACCACATACCCAAGACCAAAGCAAAACATTTTAAGCTAAATTAGGACATCTGTGAAACACCCCATCAAACCATACCAATGGTGGGAGGAGCTGTAAGCCATCTATCATATGCCTGACTGTAAATGCCATTTCCAGAGGCTGCAATCAACTCCACTGAGGGAACAATTGGCCCAATTACATTATCTGACCATTAGATTTGAACCCCTTTATAATCTTAACCCTTTGACAGCCCTAACCACTTTATCATTTTCCGAAAGTGGCATTTCTAACCAATGTTGAGCTCCATTATCCTTTTATGATGAGGGATTACCATACGTTTCACAACTATATGAAGGTCTTGGCAGAAATTTTCTAGCATCTGCATATCTACCATTAATTCGTGGATTGTCTCATCTGTTTCCTTAATATAATAGGCTAAGAAGCATTGAAATGGTTCAATATAATAGGCTAATAAAGCAAAAGCCGAAGCCAATCCCGATCACCATAGGGATAGGGTGGTCACCCAAGTACCAAAAGAAGAAACACTGACTAGCAAACATGCACCAAAAGCATCACATAGTGAACAATCAACATTCTAAAACATAGTAGAGGAGACATAAATCCAAATTGCTACAGGTCAAAGACCTGCCAAAGAACACCAAAAACCTAGACATCCACCCAACCAACACTAACACCCATTAGTAAATATCGATGCATGGACCATGAGCTACTGTTAGACATAACAAAGACACCAAAACAACCAAAAAGAATGGAGCAAAACCAAAAACACAACTAACCTCCATAATCAATTAACACTCCAATGACCAACTATATAAAAAAATAGGCAACACCCCAATCAACTACTTCCACAAAAGAATCTCTTGGCTGAATCATAGGATTTAGGGCATTCAAAGGAAACCCCTAAAGAATCTCCACCCTCTTCTTGGCATGATGAGTTAATCTGGCACAAAAAGTAGCAATTAAGACCCTAGTAGCCAATTTTGCCACAAAGTCTTGCCAAACCATCTCTTTGGAACAAGGAGAGCCACCAACACAAAGCTTGTCTTCCTCAACACTGTATTCCAGGGCAATGTTAAAACTATATGAGAAAATGCACACTAGTCTAATATGATGCTTTTGTGGTGAGGGTCATGATCTTTCTTCACTTGCTACTCATGAAAGATTCGTAAAACCTATTGAATGCAAACAACACTCATGACACCTCCTGAACAACCAAAGAGAAGAACACGACAGTGCATCACTAAACCAAACAATCCTAATTAGCAGCTTTGTGATGCTTATAGAAAGGGCTTCACACAAGCCAAAATAAATGAACTTTGACCTTTCCCACAACCTCAAATGTGGATGCAACAATCAGATTGCAATAAATGAACATCATCATCAAGGACAAAGGCCAAAAAGGCATTAAAAAACTAAATAAATAGCATTCATATTGGCTTATATCTTAAATGTTTATCTATACCCTCCCAAGAATTAGAGTGATGACTACATAGGGCAGTAAGAGGTTCTTGATCAACACCAAAATTAGCCATAAACTCTACCATTGTATTATATGTGTCTATAGTGCAGATAACTTACACTAGTAAAATTAGAGCCTAGCTTCAATGCTTCTTCTACGTTACACTTTAGCCTCCATAGGGTAGGAACCTTTGTGTAAGGCATTAATCAATAGTAGGGAATCCCTTTCCACAATAAATTTGTCAATCCCTCTAGATGTTGTAGCCACCATGCCTAGTACTAGTGCTTCACCTTTAACCTCATTCTTAGTTCTCAACTCCCATGAAGAGGGAGCCACCATATGTTTAATATGTTTTCATTATAATTGAGTAAACAAGATAAGTAAACACCATAACTACAAAAAATTCAGATCAATAGTTGCATAAAGATATATTCCATTCATTTGCTTATACAAAATAGTTTAGGGAATCTCCAAACATGCGATTCCCTTTCTCATGTACAATTGAAAACTTCAAATTGTCGGCAACTATCAAGAACAACCACTTACATCCAAGAACTAATTATGTTGACTACCAAAGAAATAAATTAAAACTAATAGGAATATATGCTAACTACATCAACGCCCCCCTCCGCCCTATCCACTCTACCCACCCTCGCCCAAAAAAAAGAGTCGTCTTCCAGATGACTAGAGAAACAAAACTAAATACTAGAAAGAACAAAATTACACATCACTAAGGGTTTGGTTGAGAAAACGTCCCTACAGGTGTAAATTGATGAAGATGGAGTGGATTGTTGGGAGACAGTTTGTCATATGCGATAAGCTTCTTCTGTGTGAAGTTTCAAATAATGGGATGCCAAAAGCTCTTGTTTGCGAGTAGTTTTCACTAGCTAGACCGCCTCATACAATCGGTGCTTGGTCTTCTCATTTTCAAGTTGTAACTTGACAAACTTTTTATCTTTTTCAACGAGATGGCTATCCTTTTTCATCATTGTTGCTCCTTCATAGTCAATTCCTTTTCCTTCTTGATGACTTTGGCCTTTTCAAGCTTGGTGAGGTGTGACTGTTGAGCTAGTTGCTTTTGAAACCTTTGGTCCTGCTTGTCTACTGCTTCACGTACCTTATGAGAAGCTTGGGTTGATTGATCCACTCACTCCATGAGCTAGTTGTGGGAGACCAAATGGTGCTGAAGCAAATAGAAGACTTCCTGAAAGATGGACTTAATGGAATAAAGAGTTATAATCACCCGTCCATCAGTCCCACCAAATGAAGGTGCAATTTTGTCAAGTTGCCATGCCTTCTTCATCTCAGGAGTTTGGAGAGGAAGATTCTCGTAAAATTCTCATGGCATCCTTCATAAACTTCAAGATACGATGGTCCTCTTGTAGGACCAAAGGGGAGTGAGTGTTGTCTAGTTGTTTGGTGATGTCCACCACTTTACTAATAATCACAACCATTGATTCCAAGTCTTGAGCATATCTCTGTATGGTATCCAAAGGGTCATGTGGGTCTAGCTTAGAAAGTTGCATAGTGATGTCCTCATCACTACTGGATTCTTTTTGATGTGGTGAATCTTTTGGTGATGTAGGCTAGTCTAGTAACTTGGAAGGACCACCTTCTTGCCCATGCTCAACACCACTTGCTATTTCTTGAATGGTGGAAGGTTGCACATTGTCGAGTTGGACTATTGGTCGTTAGATTGACAACGAGCTGGAATGTACCAAGTTGCTTTGTTTCTCAAGTGGGGTTCAATGGGGGGTACTCCTTTATGTCTAAAGGAGCCCCAAGTAGCTTCAACAATCCATCAACCTGCTCATAAGCCTCCACTGATAGTTCATCTAGAACAACAACAAGAGTAATATCCTCAATGGGAGAGATGGCATCTACTGTAGGAATGCCTCCTGATGTGGTACTCAAGGTGGATGTAATCAAGTCAATGAAGTCATCTTTCTCCTCATTATTGTCTCCTTTCTCAAATGATGCATCCACATGCTTCCTTTTCCTACTTGAAAGCTTGATTTTCCCACTTGCTGAATCTTGATGCCAAATTGAGTCCATCAAAAAAACATGGGGTAGGAGGGATCATACCAGTATTGGGTTGTAACTTTGTTTCAACAAAAGGAACTTGTGCAAAAAATAACATAAAAAAAGAAGGCTATGGTATATGTTGAGTCATGTAAAAGCCTTTATGCTTGCATGACAAAAAGTCTTGGATGTGATGAGATAACAATGTCACCGAATATTTTTTTTTCCTTCACTTAAGCCAATCATATAATCAATCATATCAGATGCTCGAGGCACCCAACAATCTACATTTGATCAAGTCCATGGTGCAAGGCCATTCGGTGGTTGCCAAATAGTTTTTCCGCAACCCTCTACTTGTATGCCACATACTAACTTGCTCTTGTATAGTAAGATATGTTATACACAATCTACAAATGGATGCCTCCTTTTGACTTTGTGTCATTTTTATAGTGGGTTTCGACACAAGCTTTCTTGAACATGGACAACCAAAAACTCTTTGCAAATCTTCTAGCTAGAATGAAATGGTAACAAAGCAATTCATATGGTCTATCATTGACTTGTTTTCTTGGCTGTTGTAATTGGCGACCATAGTTGTTAAGTACGATTCAAAGTCTCAATAATTAAAAAATGGAATTTGAATTGCTTTATCCACCTCAGCTTTTTGGAGAGCAATCTTTAGTGGATGATTATTAGGATTAGTAAACCACCATGTTCTACATTTGTTACTTGTCAAACTTTCCCAAGTGACGAAATCAACAGTGTTTATCTTCTGCTATCAATTGCTTTTCTTTTTTTTCATTAGAAGTTTTGGCTTGTATCATTTAGACTGACTTTGCTCCATTTTTTCCCCTTTCCTTCTATCTGTGGCTATTGTATCTGCATGCAGAATTGTACAAATATATTTTTAACTTGCTTGTGCCAATTTCCTTCCACAAAGAAGTTATTATAACTGATTGGCAAAGTGTATGATCGTAAAAGTCAATTTGTGAATTCTGCATAGAGCATTCATTAGTAATTGTTGTACAAACTAAGGAAAGAAGGATTTTTTTTGCTCTAAAATTGAACGTTGTGAGATATGTTGTACAATGCAAATGTCACCATACAAGTAGATGGAATTGTTTTTGTACAAGTGAAAAGATGCTTCATTGTAGAATGTAGGGAGTAATAGGTCGTACAATGCAAGTGTTGCTAGGTGAAGTTTGTCATATAATGCCAAAGTTGGAAATTAAATCTTGACATACAATGAAGGGATGTGCAAATAGAACCCTTTGTAGAATTCAAAAAGTGCATTGCCTCGGTCATACAACATGAATATGTGATTTTTTAGCAGTACCTCCCGTAGTAATGGTTTCCTTGGTTGGACTATCTAAACAAGCCGTACAATGTAGGAGAAGAATGTGAGGACTGTACAACACAAGAGTAGATTGTGAAGGGCCATACAATGCAAGAGAAGAATGTGAAGGCTTGTACAATGCAAATAAGTTGAAGTCGTACAATACCCCAACATACAATATCACCAAAATGATAGTCTGCCTATGCAATCCCTATGCCACTTTGTTGTATAATACTAGAGAATGTTTGCTTACCTTGTGTCTTCTTGTGTAATGTCCCTTACCCGACTTTGCCCTAGAATTCACTTGTTGATCGGGTTTAGGGTTTCTTCTCTTCCAAATGAATGTTCTCTTTGACTAAGTAATCTTGGATTGAAGTCTGCATTTAATATTTCCACATGTACATATATATGTTAGCATTAATATCTAGATATCCAAATATAAATATAATCACAAAACAATAATAAAGACATATGAGGAGTGGCATGGGTAGAGCCTCCCAAAGCTATCCATCTAAGCCCAAGAGCACAAGCGTCCTAACAGGACAACCCACCCCTTGGCCTTGAGCGATATGAATGTCTCGGAGTGGCGTGCTTAGAGGAAACACTTGCACCTTCTTTCTCTACCTGTGCCATCACCTCGAAAGACACTCAACCTACTGGGGGAAGCCAGCGGAGCTTATAAGGGGTTCCAGGCCTACCACCCCTCCATGGCCGCAGCGGATTGTTAAGTGGGACCCCCACCCCTCCATGGCGCAACGGATTGTTAAGTGGGGTTTTTAGGCACCACCTATCTCAGGCCCTTCCACCCTAGTAGGCTTACAAACACAGAGAAAACAATCTTTTAGCAATCAAATACATTTGCATTTATTACTAATTCTTTAAGTTAATATCAACATCATTATCATCATGATAATACTAAAGAAAGCATTACACCAATAATCAAATTAGAAATATCTATTTCTTATATTCAAAATATGCTAAATATTATTGCTAAGTGAGTACATCACCTGAGTTGCTATATCTCTCCATGTTTCCTTACTCGCTTCCTTCAATCTTGTACTAAATTGATCATAGGATGAGGACAGTTCATAAATATACATAATCTACTTATGTTTATATTAAAGAGTCATCATTACTTATAAGTATCATTATTGCATAATCATGTATATGTATTTATACACACACACATATATATACTTTATATACATATATATACTTTATATACATATATATAATTATTCTTTTACTTATATCCATTAGTATTCTATATATATATTTATCTAATTATTTTTTTCTTATTCATATATATTCTTTATTCATTGCATATTATTCATCATAAAATTTATCTATATCTATGCATATATACTTGCATGCCTATTAAATAATATATATATTAAATGGCTCTATATTCCAATGCGTAACAATAATTGTTGCTGCTGTTCTAAATTGCAAATCCTATTTCTCCATGTTTTTTCCCCCTCCCTTATTTTTTTTCCTTCTATTTATACCATTCAAGGTAGGTGACTCATGGGGGTAATGTATTGTTTGGTGAAAGAGGCGACTTTTCATAAAATACATCCCTTTGTTAGATTTAATGGCTGCCTTTATTATCACAATAATATCTATTTTTAAAATAATATATTATTACTATAATTGTGATATTTCAAATTTCTATTTATTTTATTATTTTATTTTGATATTCTATTGAACATATTTGAACATTAAAGTATAATAATAAAACAATTTGCTAATATCTTATTATTATTTTATTCTAATGTATTACAATCTTTGATGTGTAATGATTATAATATTTATTTATTATTATTTATGATACTAAGTTATTTAATACTAGAATGTAATAAGAATAATTTGCCTATATATTATTATTATATTTGTTATTTCATATTTATATATTTATATATTAATATGATACACATTTATTTTATATTTAATATTAATATTGCTATTTATTTTATTTATTAATTGATTTGTATTTTAACACTTGGTCTTTATGGTTTTGTTATTTCGGGGACATGACATCTTGTTTGTACACACTTAATATGCAAGTGGGGCCATGCAATATTTAGCCTAAGATAATGCTATAGAATGTAGACTAGTAGCCGTACAATGTAGGCTCAGCAATAATGTAGTACAATGCAGATTGAAGAATAAAGTAGTCGTACAACAAAATTCTTTTCTCACCATGCAATGTGAATGCTAGCTATACAATATGCTTTATAGGTTATATTATATTGATAATTAGGTGGAGGGTGATCCCACAAAATTGGTTTACAATTCTGTTGAGGAAGGAAAATTGCAAAAACACCCCCATGAAGAAAATTTTGGGTTTTGGGGGGTTTGAACGAACTTATGGTCCAAGCGAACCCAAAAGGGGGTTCGAGCAACCCCCATTCGAACAAACTCTATTCAATGATGGGACACATATTTTCCACGTTTTCCAGAATGGAAACACAAGAAAATTTTGAAAAAAGGGGGGTTCACTCGAACCCCCCTTCGTTCGAAAGGTCAAGGGGGATTCGAATGAACCCCCCTTTTTCCCCCTTCTCCCCTTTTTGCACCAAATTTTTGCAAAATTTTTCCCTTCAAAGCTCAGGTTGAGGATGAAAATGGAGGAGACTTCACAGACCCAATTGGATGATGGTTGTCCTCGGAACGAAATATCTATCGAATATAATTTTAATATGTATTTTTTTTAGTTTGATTAAACATAGGTTTTTCACCGAAAATCAAGCTCTCTGTTCTGCACATGTGGAAAAATAGCAGATTATCAATTTTTTTTTTGAAAAATATCCGTGAACTAGATATTGATGTCCTTGATGCAACAAAAAAAGTTATGCTTTAGCCAATGAATCATGTCTAAATTGTAACTAGTTTGACTTTGAAACTTAATTATGAAAAAAATATTCAATGAAATGCTATGAAACCAATTCAATGCAGTAGATATCATAGTTACGAATCTAAATTCGAAAAAATTAGAATTTTATCCTTCATAGAAAAAAAGTTGTGTTAGCCAGTAGCGTCACTCTTTAAAATTGGTGTTTATTGTTAAAAAAAATGCAATCTAATTCCAATTTTTTTGAAAAAAATATATTTAGAATCTACAGACAAAATGTCTCAAATCACTAGTTTGTATCATTTTCAAATTCCTCATGGTTTAGCCGCCATAGGTGCTTGAAAGTGAAGATTTAGTTAAAAAAAATTCACTTCAATGTCTAGTGTAGACACCCAAAATTGTCCATGTCATAACATTACCTAGTCGATACATGACCTTATAAAACATCTTGTAATATTCTACCCTAGGTCATTACACTATCCCACTTATCTCATTTATTCCACTTAATCACCTTCCCAATTAATTAAATAAATCTCATTTATTTAATTAATTCCCCCTTCACATGTCTCAAAATAATTCAAATTAAATATTTGAATTAATTCCACTTTTACCACATTGCAACATGTGTCACATGACTACAACTCTTCACATGCACAAATAATTTAAATAATTTTATTATTTAAATTATGAGATTCCCACTCACATCCTATTTTTACCCCCATTCATTGTACGTCATAAGTATCTTTTCTTCAAAATAAATAAAAAAATCCCACTTATTTCCTCACATCCTAATTTTAGTTTCATGCCATAACCCACTTAATGTACGTCATAGGCACTAAAATAAACTTTTAATCCTAACCATACATATCAAAAATTTGACTTTTAATCTTGGCCATTGAATCAAATCAGTCTTCTCCTATAAATCAAGCCTTTCACAAATCATTTGACAGATCCTTATTCTGCCAAAATTTCTTCTTATCTATCTATCTATCTATTTTTCTTCTATCATATATATCTTATCATTATACTGCGAAAATGAGCAATCAACATATCAACATTCAAATCTTCAAAATCATGCATTCTTATGCAGGTGGAGAAGAGCAATGGAGATAAATCAAATCTAGCGTGGAGATCGGTTTGCTTTGCTTTCTTGTTTTGATTTTCATGCTAGTGTGTGCTCTATTGTGCTTGTTAGAGTTTTCATATCTTGTTGTTTTAATTTTATATCTTATTTTCCCTAACTACATTTGGTGAACCCGACGTGAATCACTTGATCTAGCTTGCATTTTGCAAGTTTTATTGTTTTTTGTTATTGCAAATTTACCAGTTTTTGGATGAAACCCGAGGTTTTGTAAATTTCATCATATCTTTCAAATGGCTGCATATTTCTCTACAATATTTTCACAAAAGCTTAATAATCATCTCAATAGGCTACAATAAAGAAATGGAGGGGTTATCAACATTTTTGTAGGAGTTATCACTATTTTATGTTTTTTCATAAAATTAACTTTTTGGCCGCAAATCAACAAATTTTCCAAAAATGTTTACGTTTTTGGAAAGATCGTAAAATTTTAATGGGGGTTTTGGTTTTACAGATTTAATTTAGAAGTCAAATATAATGCGAAATAATCCAATCTTTGTTTTCTACATTTTTTTCACAAATCTGCATTTTCTGGTGCAAAATAAAGAATTTTTCTTATTTATTTACATTTCTGGAAAACTCTCTGAAAATTAGCAAGGGTTCCTTCTTTGAGTTTTTATTTTGCAGATCAATAACATCTTCAAATAATCGAATCTAATTCAGTTATGTTAAAAACGTGCATCTGAAATTGAAATTTTCTGATGAATTTTTTATTTTGGCTGCATTATAATATCATTTTTTTAATTTTGCAGGTGATCATAAGGAGCTGTAGTAGCAGCAATATCAGTCATACACATCAATTTGGAAAGCGAAAATTTTCGGCTGCACTCATTCTATTATCTTTATCTCTCATTTAATCAATCAATTTTGTTTGCAAAACACTTGGATTTGGAGCTTTAAAATGAACATCTTGTTTGCAATCACACTTTGAAATTGGGCTTAAAAAAAATTATTGTCTTTTATCACACATTTTGGCTTTGGGTTTAAAAAAAACAAGTGTTTGAACTGTTTTACACACATTTAAATTTTTTAAAGGGAAATTAACAACTGCTAGTGTGAATCAAATGTGTGTGTGATAAAAAACACCTCACTTAGTTCGCTTTTGTCAAACCCTTCATAGGAGGCCTGCTAGGGGATTTCATCACCCCTAGGGACGACCTCAATCAAAGTGTGAATCGAAAGACACGTTTCTTTGGGAGTTAAAATCTTGTCACTCTTGGCTAAGCCCCAAAGAACTTTATACCTTTGGGAAGTGAAGGTGAAGGGTGGGTTACCCCTTTCTCCCAACTGTGTGGCAGGATTTATCTTTCAAATTATCCCTAGTCAACCTCGTGCATCCTAGCTTAAGACCTAATTGGCCATACCCACTTGACTAGTTCTAGGACTTGTTGATGTGTCTTCTTCAAGTGTGTGCTTAATCATCACATTCATAATTTCAAATTCAAACTTGATTATGTGTCTTGCGTGTGTGATTCATGTGTAATCATTTGTTTGAAAATTGCCATATCAAGCTATAAACACCAACACATAAACATATCATTCTAATCATCCTAATCATCCTTTTTTCTAATCACATTCAAATCAATTTCATCCTAATCAATCCAAGTCATTCAATCTAATCATTTCATCATCATCATCACCCTAATCCTAGTCAAACACTTGCTAAAATGATCCTAATCCTTAACAATTCCAGTCACAAACCCAATGTCATACTTCGAGGAGCCCCTTCACCTAATCATGAAGATAATCCAAAACCATATATCCTCCAAGGTGGGTCAAACTTTTCTCCTAGTGATGATGAGAACTTTGCAGATCTTAGTGATGATGAGAACTTTGTTGAAATCTTAGGTCACCTTAATGATGCTATTGACAAGGGAAATACCACCATAAATTTGGAATCATACACCATTCCATATACTAGTCCTCCATCACCATCTAATAAAATGCATATCTCAAAGCACACTAGTCCTGCACGAACACCACCATCCAACTTCTCAAGCACTAATCCATCAATCAAAGAATCCTTTAACGATTTTCTCCAAAGACTACTAGCACGAAAAAAACCATCCCCATGTCAAGCACCCATTAATGAGCTTACCAATGAACCTTTGAATGTCATGCCTATTCTTCCAACTCCATCATGTGGTCCACAACCTATTGATCATAAAAATCATACCAAGCCTCTTCTAGAGCCTTCCACTTCCATTTCCACTCAAATCCAAGAGCTTTGTCAAGAGCATTATCCTAAGCATGAGGAAACATTAACCTCTCATTCTAATCAAGATCTAGGCCCTTCTAATGATCCCACTCATAACAGACTTGTTCATATTCATGATGAAGCTTCCCTCTATGATATAGATCCTACCTATGATCAAGAAGGCCATGATGACCCTCTTAGCCAACTCTATGCATTCCATGGTCAAGAGCCTATCACTTCACCTATCCATGAGCAAGAAACCTCCATTTCTCCTATAGACCCCCTACCTAGTCCTATCCATGATCCCGCATTATCCATTTGTCATGATGAGACACATGCCTCCCGAGTAAATATAGAAGATCAAACCAATAGTGTGGATCTAAATGAACATAATCAAGATCCTAATGATCCTTCCACATCCATTATAAACCCCATTTCAAATCCACCAACATGTCCTGTTGGTCTATCCATATTTATTCATGAATGTTCCTCCTTAGAACAACAAAAACCTTTATCCACTTCACCTTCTTCATCTAATAATGAACTCAAGTCTAGTGTCCAAAACACACCTAGTCCCATTGTCCATCGTATGCTTCAAAACATGAACTACCAAGGTAAAGGTTTAGGCCTTCATGAACAAGGTATTTTGGAGCCAATCCATGTCAAGGTCCCTCCACACTCTTATGGCCTTGGATATACACCCCAAGGACACCAATCTAAAGATGTTGGTACTTCCTCCATCCATCATAAGTTCTCTTTCCACTGTAAATCCTATCATATGCCAAAAGCATATGTTGCCATCCCTCATCCATCATCCTACAAATGTCAAAAGCATGTGACTGTACACCTTCCACCATCAACTTTACCACCATTGCTTCCAACTCCAAATATCCATCCATCTAATCTACCTCCACTACTACCAACACCTAATATCCCCATTATCCAATCCCCTTATCCACCTATCCATAAATCCTTTAAAAATCCTAATCATGACTAGTCAATGCACACATTGTCTAAACATGAAGCTTTCACTCATTCCACCATACCCATGGGATTCAAAAGCAAACATTTTGATGCCTCTATCTATAAATCAAAAAATATGAAGGGTCCCCATGCCCTAGAATACAAAAGCAAAGAACCAAAGAAAAATCCATCCAAAAAGCAATATAAGATCATACTTTCAAAAGAAAAGTCTAAAAACAAAATGGTTTGGGTACCTAAGAAAAATGAAAACAAGTCAAATGATGCATCTACATCTCAAAAATTCCAACCATCCACTTCCACCTCACATTCCCACTCTATTCAAGAATCTCATATTCCATCCCACAAGAAAAATAAAAGTCATAAAAATACTAAATCTATGTGGGTACCTAAAGCACTTCATCACCCATCTCCTAAGCAACCATCTCCATTGCTTCCTACACCCCCTCCACATCAAAAGCTTCAACGTTTATCACAATGTGTGCAACCATTTGTCATGGTTCCCTTCCATTTCACAACGATTCCACATACCTTCATCTCCTCACCTTTTACTCATTATCCTACATACCTCCCCCATCACCTTCCTATGGTCCATGCTTTTGGCTAAGCCTCCCATTCATCTCCCCTTCATAATCCACATCATAATCCACCAATGCCTTCATAATCCACATGATATTCCAAAAATCCAAAAAATTAAAACATTTCAAAAATCCAAACAATAAAATCAATCACATCACTTCTTTCAATCAAACCTATTCTTCTAATCAATCTAATAATTATCATCAAATCAAATAATTTCTTCATCAATCCAATCAATCAAAATCATTCCAAGTAAATTATTCCTCAATTTAATTCAACAATCATCATCTAAATCTTCAAATCAAGCATCTTCAATCCTTCCAAGCAATAATCCAAATGCAAGTCAATCCTTAATCCATACCAATGAAGCTAATCAATCTTGCCAAATTATCCAATCACATCCTTTGGTCTTGATCCTAATCTTGTTGTAAACCCAATCAATCAGTCAATCATCCTTGTGTTGATCTAGGGATATATCGTTCCCCACAATTACAACACTATCATCATCATCAATCAATCAATCAATTATCCTTGTGTTGATCTAGGGATATATCGTTCCCCACAATGACAACACTATCATCATCATCAGTCAATCAATTAACCATCGGTTTACAGCTTGACAGGGGCAATACCTTGTTTGTTTTTGTATCATTTGTGCATGCTTGCTTGCTTGTGTGTTTTATCATTTCAATTGGCATTTGCATCAAATCTGAATCACTCCTAGCTAATATTCATATCTTGTATCTAGACAAGGTTGTATTATGCTGGGGCACGAGACACATCGTCACCTTGGTCCTTATACCTTGGTGCATAACGTCTAGTGCTATATCAAACATATGATTGCTCACTTTATTGCAGCATAACGTGTCATTTTTCTTTTTCATCTACTTCTTATCTTGTATCATTCATCTTATCCCTCCTTTATCATTTCATTCATTTCGAGAGAATATCCGTGTTTATGCAACTCGCCTACTCTCGAGGGGGCATCATCATCATTATCATATCCTATATCATCATCCCATTTCTTCGTATCTTTTGCATCATCATATTCTTCTATCATCCCTTTCCCTCATTCATCATACTCCTCACTTCTTTAAGTGGTTGGGGCATCATCTTTTTTTCATCTATCCATACCTTAGCTTCTTTGAAATGATGTTACTCGACATAAATTTCACCATCTCGAACATCATCTCAAAGAGGGGCAAAATGTAGACACCCAAAATTGTCCATGTCATAACATTACCTAGTCGATACATGACCTTATAAAACATCTTGTAATATTCTACCCTAGGTCATTACACTATCCCACTTATCTCATTTATTCCACTTAATCACCTTCCCAATTAATTAAATAAATCTCATTTATTTAATTAATTCCCCCTTCACATGTCTCAAAATAATTCAAATTAAATATTTGAATTAATCTCACTTTACCACATTGCAACATGTGTCACATGACTACAACTCTTCACATGCACAAATAATTTAAATAATTTTATTATTTAAATTATGAGATTCCCACTCACATCCTATTTTTACCCCCATTCATTATGCGTCATAAGCATCTTTTCTTCAAAATAAATAAAAGAATCCCACTTATTTCCTCGCATCCTAATTTTAGTCTCATGCCATAACCCACTTAATGTACGTTATAGGCACTAAAATAAACTTTTAATCCTAACCATACATATCAAAAATTTGACTTTTAATCTTGGCCATTGAATCAAATCAGTCTTCTCCTATAAATCAAGCCTTTCATAGGTCATTTGGCAGATCCTTACTCTGCCAAAATTTCTTCTTATCTATCTATTTTTCTTCTATCATATTCATCTTATCATTATGCTGCGAAAATGAGCAATCAACATATCAACATTCAAATCTTCAAAATCATGCATTCTTATGCAGGTGGAGAAAAGCAATGGAGATAAATCAAATCTAGCGTGGAGATCGGTTTGCTTTGCTTTCTTGTTTTGATTTTCATGCTAGTGTGTGCTCTATTGTGCTTGTTAGGGTTTTCATATCTTGTTGTTTTAGTTTTATATCTTATTTTCCCTAACTACATCTAGTTTGGCCAAAAATTGTGAACCAGTATTGTGGGATCACCTTGGAGTTGTACAATATGGATTGATTGTACAATATATGTTTTTTCTCACCTTTTAAAACTTGTTCTTATTTTATATTTTTCTCTATTTTTTGAATTCAAATTTTCAATACAATAATTTTTCCTTTTTCATTCCATTGTCTCATTTTTTAGTTTTTTTTTTCACCTTTTAAACTTTTTTTTATTTTATCTCCATTTCATGTCTTAACATGCAAGTGTTGTACAATCGTTTATAACATTCATTTGCACATATTTCAATATTCCAATTCAAAAAAATCATCAACCTTAACAATTTTTGCATACCTTCATTAATGTTCCAACAAGAATTGATGTCTTCCTCCTTGTTGCTGGTACCATTTGAATTCATCACCTTGTACATATAGGTTAGCTATAGGATTACATATAGTTCACCATAGTTCGGTTGTGCTTGGTATTGTTGTTGTTGGTGGCATTAATTGATGCTTCTCTGCATATTCTCTTACGACTTCATCATACCTTGATCGTTTTTCTACCATGCATCATTTGACCATCATCAATGGTTGAAAATTGGGGCCTTGTTCCTCATTTGTTCTAGGTTTTCCTCGGTTGGTTGATGGGAATCCTCTCCATTTATCTTGTTGTCATGTTGATCTTGTCATGCCTCATCTGTGTTTAATTCATAACTAATGTATCCTTTGTCTCTCCAGAGTATGGTGCATGTAGTCTCCATTTGCCATATATTCTTATCCATTTGGCTAGAGGGCTAAACAAACATCTTTTCAGATGTGGATGTGTTCAAGCTATGGTGATGCTGATTGAATTCTCTATGACAAGCCTCCATGCTTACTTCTTCATTCTCCTCGGCCATTCAATCTATCATGTTTATTGCGATGACAACTTTTTGTCTATCCTTGCATGGCTTCAGTTTAGATTTGTTAATAGTAGCTTTCATCAAAGTAGCATCTACGTTTTCCAACTTTATGCATCCATTCTCTAAGACTTCTCTTATTTTAAAGGGTTCTAAACACCTTACCTTGAATTTATTGGGTTTGATTTCGCTATGCCCATTATATTTCAAAACTAATTGACTCAATCAGAAGCCCATTCTCCAAACATTTTTTTTCATGCTAATACTCTACATGGCCCATGAATGATTTAACTCCAGTGACATCCTTTGGTGCTTCCATTTGTACAATTACTCTTTATTTTATCCGAATTAGTCTTTAACCTCGTCTTACAAATTATGTGCTCAAGTAATTTACCTTGTGGTACCATGAACAAACATTTCTTTGGATTTAGGGCCAACCATGCAGATCTACACCATTCCATGCACTAGATGAGGGCCTTCAGGTGAGTTTCTTAGTCACTATAGATTCACCAGTTGTCAAGGAATGCTTCGAAGTTCCCCATTGATATTTTATAAACGACGTGGAGGATTATTTTTTGAAACACGACCGAGGCATTGCATAGTTCAAAAGCCATCCAATTATATGCATAAACTCCATCTTCTACCACAAAAGTGGTTTTTAACTTATCTTCCTCCACTATAGTTATTTGATTATACTAGGAGAATCCATCCATAAAAGAGTAGTTCTCATGGCCAGTGACTTCCTCTAGAATCAAATCAACAAAAGAAATCAGAAATGAATCTTTAATAGTGACTGTGTTAACTAGGCTTTTGAAATCTACACATATCTAAATTTGTTTTCTCCTTTTTAAGTAATATAACAATTGAGGATACCTAATCATTGGTTTCAACCTTGAAAATTACTCTTAATCCCAACATTTTCTATATTTCTTCTTGGAGTTTTGTTGCATAATTCTCGTTCATCCTATATGGTCTTTTTTGTATAGGTTGTGGTCTTGGTACCAGGAAAATTCTATGCACAAAAAGTTCTAGCGGTATTCCTTTTCAGTCTTTATATGTCCATGCAAAAGTATCTTTATATTCCAAGATTGTTTTTGAATGTTGCAACTTTGAGTACAGGGTCCCTATCATCTTCTACCATGATCACTTGGGGGCTACTTTCTCCTCCCAAGTTTAGTCTCCTTGTTGATGGTTCCATGTATTTTATTACCTTGTCTTGTTCAAATTTATGTGCCAATGTATCATTCAGTTTGACAACTCCTTCCTTGTACTCTTAACACTCCAAGGGAAACCTATGGCTTGTTGCCTGACCGTTTTCTTCCTCTTCTCTAATTTCTCCAATTTCCATCATATGACAATCTTGTTGGAACATTTCATAATCTTCTAGCTACCAATGAAAAATCATGCTTAAGGAGGTAATTTCATCTTCTGAACAATGTTGAAGGTCAAGTACTCCATAATTTATATGCATGAAACCTCTCTCTTATTCTCCCCATGTTTCCCCTTCGTCCAACTCTAAATTAGAGGGAGCAACTTCCTCACTCACTGTCTAGTTTCTTAGGTCTATGATGTGTTTTCTTTCTTTATTTTCTATTGACAAGGTATTCTTCTTCTAATTATGATTAGCCTTGGCTACTATCAACCATCCTCTACCCAATAGTGCATCATGCATAATATTTTTTCTCTAAAGGAAAAACCTTGAAGTTTAGCAATAATTGTTGAGTCTTGATTGTTACTTTCTATGCCATTAATATTCCCAATGGTTTGATCCCATATTGATACACTCTTACTAGTTGGAATATCGGTGACCAAAGAGTTGGTTTCCCTAGGCATTTCCATGTATCTTCTAGCAATATATTTAATGACAATTGTATTTACCAAAAACTTCCATAGAATTTGCATATGTACAACGATCAGTTTCTTTCCCATATTTATTACTAATTACATCAGGTCGATGACTTGTTCGCCGTGTAATGGCGGTTCTACTATTATATCTCCATTTTTGTTTGCATTGTTTCTTTCTTGATTTTGTTTTCGGTCATTCTCCATTGTGTTAGTGGTCACCACTCTAAGTTGTGGCATACATTGTAAAAGATCAACTATTCTTAGTAGTATAGTGGCTTGTAGCACTTATCTTGTAATGTTTTTATCGAATTCCAACTACGTGGAAGTATTTGATTTTTCATTGGATCTCCTCTATTTCTTTGTCATGGCTTGTTTTACCTTCAAATTTTCTTCTTGAAGCCTTTCTTTCTCTGTGCGAGGGTTTCAATATCTATCCTTTTTAGTTTGCATTGTTTCTTTCTTGATTTTGTTTTCGGTCATTCTCCATTATGTTAGTGGTCACCACTCTAAGTTGTGGCATAAATTGTAAAAGATCACCTATTCTTAGTAGTATAGTGGCTTGTAGCACTTATCTTTTAATCTTGAAGCCTTTCTTTCTCTGTGTAAGGGTTTCAATATCTATCCTTTTTAGTTTGTGCTCTGGTGACAACAAAAATTTCCTTATCTTGCCCTTGTACGTCAATCATATTAATGCTACCTTTCTGTTTTGAATAGTTAGTGTCCTCATGGTCACTTGGTCCGCACTATTTGCACGACATTCCTACCTTGTTCTGGTTACTTTGGCATTTTTAGGTGAAACGCCCCTATTCATTGTATTCATAATATTGTATCATCCTTTGGCATTGAACTGAATTCTACTTCTTGTCCCACTATTATTTTTGAATTGGTTATTGTTCTTTTTATTGCAGTACCTACTAGGTGATGCATTATTGTTGTTAGTAGTCTATTGTTTTGGCGGTGTATTTAAAGGGTTAGATTATTCATCTTGTGTAAAGAGTACTTGTATGCTTCTTGTTTTTAAATTATACAAACACTCCTTAATAGAATGTCCCAAAACTTGACAAATGCCACAAATAATTTCGTAGGGAAATTTAATTTAATGACCCTCATTTTTGCATTGAGTGCACCATAGCTCCTTATTCTATTTAGCGGATTTTTTTCATCCTTCAATTCTTTCATCATCCTTATCATATCCTTTCTTACAGCTTGGAAAATTTTAGATTCATTCACTCTTATCGTATGAAATTTCATCTTCTTGTGTCTTCCTTTTCCCTCTAGAGGATGTTTTATCTGCACTCTCTATGTCCATTATGTTGGTTGTTTTTGGAGAACCAAGCAAATCCCACTAAATATCTATGAACTTGCCAACTTTAATTATCGAATACTTAGGAGACGATTGACCAACGAACGAGGAAACACTATGGCGCTTTCCTCTTGCACTTTAGACCCTGTAAGACCAGGGAGGTTAATCCCGCAATGTGCATTATATAATCTTGCTACACAACTATATTAAGCAATGCACAAATAACATATACATTCTCAAGCATATGCTGAATCAACAAAATCTTTAAAGAAACTGGCAAATCCTTTGAAAGATAACACCTCTAAAGCTAAGAATCCATACAATACTAACCTCAACATGGTAGACTGATTTAAATATTATTTAAGAGTATTGTTCTCAAATTGACTAGAACTATAAGAAATACAAATAACACTCACGATCAATGCCATATCTTTGGGCAGGGAGTCAGAACACAACAAACTGAACTATAAGGAAAATTTAATTCTAAACATTCACGATCTACATGAGACTGTCTTGCAACTCACATATAAATACTTAGATTCTATGACTTCTTATCAAATCCACTGAACATGTATATGAATTCATGATTTAATCAAAGCATTTTAACTGATCCCTTGAATCAGAGCCTAAATTAAACATACATCAAAGTATACTGATGATGAAGATTAATGAAATGATCTTTGATCAATATTTTCATTAATAATTCGCATACAACGTAAAACTGGAGAGACAATAGACTAATGAGATATTCATTATTGTTCAAAATATGCTTAGAAACCATATAATTGACAAAATTCATGTGTGAAGACTCTAAAATTAAGCTATAAACTTCATATATGTTCTCTTTGTATTCTAATTTGCATAACACAAATCTATAAATAAAAAAGAGACCTATACAACCGGCCTAGAATTCCCTTTTATAAAAATAAGGGAGAAAACCAAGCCTCAGGCTGAGAAGTACACTTGTTATATTTCTACTTGATCGCTATAGAAAATATCCCCCTATAGGAAGTTACAACAAACTAATGGAATATTCATCATCAAAACAAGAGCCTCCATTAGTCGGTGTAGAACACTATGCCTTCCAAAAGGCACATGTTAGAAAGAATAATCTTCATTTGTGTCTAGAGATCTGGTCCCACCTTCCAAAAGGTATCTTCAAACAGTTTTCTCAAAACCTGTGCCCACACACACCAAGTGAAAGAACAAAGACAAAGAAAGAGGAGAAAGGAAATGACAAAGAGAATGTCCACACATGTTGTCCTGTCATCAATTCAATTTGTAGAAGATGCACTCTATTTTCAATACTTAAAAAAAAATGCCTAATTTGTACTAAATCCAAGCTATGTAGTGCATTTTCACCTATCCATTATTCATCATGATAGTAGAGTTCAAAACCAAAATCTCAAATCAGGACCCTGCCTTTTCATACTAATCCACCACCCCTTCCAAATATTTGCTTATCCATTACCTGAATTCCTCATCAGAAGGCCAATCAAATTTTATGACATCATCTACTCTTTCTCTGTAAGGTGCATACTTAGTAACAATCTGGTTGGCTTCTCTGTCAAATTCTAACAAGACAACTTCAACATGAACCAACATATCCATATTGCTCTTCAATGTGCCCATATCATCCTTTTAACAAATTGCACTTGCCTGATTAGAGATGGTTTTATTAAATTCATCCCTCCATTCTTGTAGGGTTTTTATATTACCATCATTCCATAGAATGGAAGGGCGGAGGCCATGGTGTGACTCATGAAAGGATTTCACCAGATCCTTTATCTTGATCTCCAGAGGTTCAATATTTCCCCTGTATCCTTCAATTTTACATACAAGATTATTAGCAGGCTTGAATTTCTCAGGGGGGTTGGCATCCTGCTTAGCTCCTATTAACATCAACCTTAGTTCCTTCATCCTAGAGATCCATTTTTCCATAAGTGGAATTGCTCTTTCCCTATCATTATCAAAATTATTTATTGCAACCACCATGGATGAATAGTTGTGATGAATACTATTCAATCTATTGTTCACCCCTCTATTTAGGTGTTCCAACACTGTAGCGATAATCCTCATATAGTTATTGAAAAGCTCCTTATCATGATTATCACATTTTCCTTTATATTCATTCAACCGCTTGAGAAATTCCTCTTTGTTGATGTCTCCTTCCATCTATGGCATTTCTGATTTATTGGGCCCTATTATTGAAATGGATGCCCTTCCCATGTTATATGGCACAATAGCCCATGAGGAACTTATTTTAGTGGTAAACTCAGGGGGTGCAACTTCTTGAGAAGTAGTAGGGGAGTCAACACTAGCTTGTTGACATTTTTGTGGCTGTAAATTTTGTATTTTCTCCTCTAATAATGCAATATTTGTTTGCAGTTGCATATTGTATTGTTCAACCTTTCCATATTGAACCAACAAATTATTGTTTTCTGTCCTGAGCTTATCCCTTTCTACAGTAACTGATTCAACTGTAGCCCTTGTAAATTATATAACATGCACAAACATATTGGATGCTTCCAGAGCTGATGTATCTGCAACCCTTTTTATTATGAGCCCCCCTTGGTAATTAGGTGCAGGCTCAACAATATCGGGTTTCCTTGTAGTTGGGGCCAATGACCAAACTGCCAATGCATCCCATTGTTCACTAAAAGCAGACCCCTACAATGCAATCACAACCTCTTCCTCTAAATTGTATAGGGGCCTATCACACCTCTTTATTGTATCAAAAACTATAGAAGCTAAATCCCATTTTGGAAGCAACAAAATACCACTATTCCTGACCAATTCTTTTCCTTTGCGGTTATTTTTTGGAACCTAGTCTTCATTTCACTCAAAAATCTTCCTTGAATGGTAGCCTCAAGCAATGCAGGATGGAGACTTCTTTCTATGGCCAGGCTATTGACACATTCATATTTTTTAGCCCTGTATGCAAACTCCATAAAAGCCCGAGTCTTTACAAACAAATCATCATCTAAGAACTTTGTGCATGCCTCCACCTGCATATCATCTTTTCCATTGAGCCCAGTGAGGTCAATTTTACTTATCCTCATACTCATTTGCTATGTAGCCCCCACTGCTGGCATAGTGGGCATTCCCTCTTGTATTTCTTGTTCTGACACTCAAATATCATCATTAGAACCTTCATCATCATAATCCACCAACCCTGTTCCTTTGACCGTCTGCTTCTTCAATGGGGGTTCCTTTGGTGGTGATGTATTGGATGATGGATCATCAATATCTACGATTTCATGCCTTGTTGGCCTTGGAGGAGATGACAATGGTATTTGTGACACATGAAAAGGGGGTCTCTGCTCCTCTTGTTGAGAGGGAGCATGAACATCATCATCTTTCTTCACCTTATTCCTTTTTCCCATAAAGAACTTTATTTTTGGTTCATCAGGGGCCTGAGGTGCAATCTTCTCTTCAATAGCAGGGATCTCCCCTTTACCTTGTTCTTCTTCAATGGGGGATTTCCCTTTATTTTTAATTATTCCCTCATCTTCAAGGTGGCCCATTATTTGCTCAAAATTCCGGGAGACATGCTCCACCTTTTGTATAACATTTTTAGCCTCTAGAAGAATATTAAAATCAAGCTTTTCCTTCTTTATCTTCCTCTGCATCTTGTTGAAAGCAATCCATTTTGCCTTCCTTCGTTCTTGTTCCAGAGGATCAAACACATTTCTAATCACATCTTTCGGGAATTGGAAAATGTGTACAAACTTGGAGCTCTTGTTTCTTTCTTTCAACTAGTCCATGAAGCCTTTAGGGTCATATCTGATCCTCTCTACTGATCTTTGCATTCGATAAGCCTTAAGAATATCAATTATTTTATTCTAGCCTCCTTTTGTCATCACAAAATAAAAAAGCATGTATACAGAGGAAAGGATGTTCCTTTCCCTTGATCCAATAGATGCTTATTTTCCACACTTCCAAGTTGCCATATTAACTCTAGGAAACCAATTCTTTCTGGTACATATCTTGGCAGCAAGTGGGTTGGAACAATAGAGCAATATAATCTTTAAACAATGAAATCGGGTATGGGATAACATCTCCCCAATTGTGATCAACTCCCAGCTTAGGCCTTCTTTCTTTGGGTCTCAAAAAATCATGTAGGTCCTTGGGAATTGTAGGAACATGCACAACCAGTGCTCTCTTCAATTCTGCAACAAACAAATTCTGAAATGTCACATATAATCATATGTCCTATCATCCTTGTCCAAGACGGTGGTCCAACACTGCACATGCAACTCCAAATCACCTTCTTTCCTTTCCAATACCATATTCTACCCAAAGTAGGGTGCACCCTTGAATAAAATCATATGCATCAATAATGAATACCAACTAAATTTTACTCCATTTGCCCCTTTCATTAATCTAATCAAACCCTCATGAATATTTTCTGCAAGAAATCTTGCATAGTTATAAACAATACAATATTGGGGGTGCTAAATATGGCCTGCCATATACATCCATGCTATTAGGTCTCAAAAACACATGTTTGAACCATAAGAGGTTGCAAAGCTCTTGAAACGTTTTTGGCTAACGTACAAGGCCGATTAATGTAATTGAACCTTCTACTCTTTAGGCTTTGATAAACCTAGGTGGGTGTACCTATGTAAATGATGCAAACTTGAACTTTATGATTCCTATTTGTTCAATCTATCCACAATGGCAATTGGGGGTGGAAAGATGTAATCCTAATTTGGTATAGATTGTATAAGCAATATCAAGGTGAAAATTAATATGTTCAGTTAACAAATGTAAGGTTTTGAAACAAATTTGATAAAACTAAATGATGAAATGGGGAAGACTAGTGCCTTGTTGGGTAAATGGAGTCAAGTGAGGATCTAGAATGAATGGCTGGTATTGGCAATAATTTAAACTGCTTGGCACACCTTGCTAGTTTATAAGTTGTATAAACGTGCAGGAAAGTAATTGACAAACTCTACTTGAGACAGAATGTCAATCCTAACTATATGGTTCTTCTTACTAATCCAAATAATATTTCCAGATTACTGTGATTTGATCAAAAAGAATTTAATTCTTTCTCAAAGAAACCAAATAATCACATGACACAAATACAATAAATGTGCATTGATAAATTGAGTATATACTTGATATATCAACTTAAACAACCAGAAAAAATCAAGTTGGAGACAATTAGATAATCGAATAATTTTAACAAACAATTGATGCCAATATTGAGCCACAAAATCAAAGATCTTTCATTGATTTCCTCAAATATATGCTTGCAACATAGTCTTTTGGAATGAAAACATTCTGAAGCTTTCTGTTATCTATCTATCCTATCTATATCTACTGATGATACTTCAACCATCAAGAGTTCAACATAAATACCAATATTATGAAGAGGACACATCTCTTCACAAGAGTCTTTTGAAATTAACAAACATAAACATAAATATTAGGCTCTAGTTAGCCATAAATGAACTTTAGCCATATGATCCAGGTAATCATGTCTTCCATGAGTATCAACATTCTCCACTACATTCCTAGCTGCTATCTCCATGACTACCATCTTTTTCAGCTACTCACATGTATCATCTAACGCTGAGTCCTTATCCTGGGCCGTATCCAAAGCCTTTTTCAATATCAACTTGCACTCTCCTATCCATTCATCTCTATCTTTTTGCTCCCTTTCTTGTTTGAACACCGCGGGAACTCCTTTGTAACATCGACCAATTCCTTTATGTCAGCTTGAAGTTCATCGTGATATTTCCTATGATTTCTCTCGAGGTCTTCAACAACTATTATGTTTTTATTGTCACGAGGATGTTTGTTTTGGGCTTCTTGGACCCTTTCTTGGATTCGGTCACTCACTCTTTTGTGTTCTTGAAATGCAGTATGGCCTTGGGAATGAGTTCCCCATAGTTTGTTCATTCAAATCATCAGGCTGGTGTGCCTTTTCTGCAGTACCATAGAGAGTACCTCAAATCTTGCCTCGGCTATGTGTGCTTCTTTTTGTCCACCTTTAGACTGAGAACTTTCTCCTTGTGCTAATAAATTAGCATCCTTTAGAACCTCATTTTCTCTTAATATTCTTTCATTACTATTTTTGTACATGTCCCTTTCTCTTATCAACATCTGAATCTGTGCTTTGTTCAACTTGGCCACATTGATGCCAATATCCGTAGTAGCTACAAGATCAAATTCACCTACCTTCAATTTCATCACGTGTCCAAATGCCCTTTCTGTGTCAATGACCACATATTTCTTGTGTGGAGGATACAAAGCCCAAATCATGAGAGAGTTCTCATTTGGATTGAATTTGGATCCGGTATACACTTCTGTAACTTCTTCAGGGTTGAGTTTGTGAATAGTATTGTTGTTGTGCAAGAAATTGTCAAAGACAAGAGTTGAGTTTAAATCTAAATCGGGAAAGATCATTACACCAGATTTTTCTAACAATTCTCTTCCTTTTTCTAGGGTCATATTCCTGATTTCATTATCCACATCTTTCTTCAATGTATTCAATAATTCAATTTCATTATTAGGTGTAATGGTTGTAACAAATTTTCTTATCTCTTTCCCCTTTTGTTTTTACAAGAACGATCTAAATTCAGATGACCTTATAAATTCATTGTTAGAGACAAATGATCTATAAGCGAGCTGCCTGGTATTTGCATCAGAGTTTTCATCAACTTCCTGTTCTTTGTTGGAGGGTTGATACTTTTCAATTCTGGTTTTAGAAATCTTGTCATCATGATGTTCCCTTCCATTAGTGGCCTCATCACTCCTGAATGATAACAATTCTACCTCTTGTATTTCTCTCAGTTGTTGTTCAATTCTTCTATTATATTCATTAATGGCCAATTTGGCCTCCCTTTCCTCCATGTTTATGATTATATCATCCTTTGGGTAAGGTATATGTACATATCCACCCAAATTCACCTTCTTTCTGGCAACATCAATGTATCCCTCTGGCTCAAATCCTTTTCGTGGTGTAGCCCTTTTCAAATTAAACTATGAAATTTTATCTAAAATTTGATCGTATCCTTCCTTTGAAAATACAATAAAATCCCCAAAACATAAAGTACTTGGCATATAAAAGACTGTTTTTCTTATGCACTTAAATTCATCGCACTTGAATAGTCCATTCGTCTGACAATTTCCAAGTATGCAATTATGTTTGGAACTGTTTTTGGTAAGAGGAAGGGTGTATCGTCAAAACCGTACACCCTGATCATGGTAGCATCAACATAACAATACCAATCACCCTAGTTATGCTCAACAGTTGTGGGTCCACTAAAATCTCTAGATATCAGAAATATTTTGATCTCATCACCTAAGGAATACTTGTAGAGGTGATTGAAAAATCTATACAACGTTTTTACAAAATGCTCCTCAAAAAGCACATAGCTAGAATTCCAAAATCTATTGTCCCAAATAGTAGTCCATAGTTGTACCAACAAAAGTTGGCCCTACTTATCACACTGTTTAATTTTCAATTCTTCAGGCCACATCATTATTTCCTGGCCGTAGTATAATATCAGGTGCATAAGAATGGAATAGTGTCTGAAATGCAATGTGGGCGATTCATTTTTGATAGCCTGCAATCCTGAATCAATTTCCTTGGCAATGTGAGCAGCATAATCGAATGGTCTAGCATTATGGCACTGAACATCTTCCGCAATCACCATTGGTCCAGTTGACATGAATTTAGGAGCCTCAGACCCTAACACTTGATATACTGAGAGGTAAGTATACTTCAAGGTTTGAATACATCAACATGAAAAGGTGGTTCATCATCATCTCCAAGTGGGACGAGGTTCCCATATTTTCTGGGTTTATGCAGTGGCAATATCCACCCTTTGTAGGTTGTGTCCATCCTCAAGTATTCCCTCTCCAAGTCTTTATACACAATAGGCTCATCGCACAAGCCACTTAAGTTAATTTTTTTTGAAATTATAGCCTTAGACACAAATATGAATGGTTTTCCTTGTAAATCACAGATGGCCTTCAAGTCAGGGTTGTAATGTTTGGCCAATAATTTCATCAATTCAACATTCACAAACACATTGGGTAGAGTCAATTTCCATAAATCAAATTTCCATGGATTACACATTGGTTCGAATTTGTTTCTTCGATGGTAATGGAACAAAAACAATTCATATCCTCTGATAGAAGTCCAAATATCTCCTATATATTTGCATTTGTCATCAAATTTGTCTACTTTAGCTCTTAAGTGCACATACCTCCTAGCCCTCAGTCCAGAGCCAGACAATTGATCAATGAGGTCCTAGTTGAACTTCCTTTCTATTGGTTTTGGGTCATCACCCATTTCAGTCTTTTGTTTTTGGTTTTTGCTTTTACTATTCTCACCCTTTGAATTTCTACCTTTGGTTTTTTTAGAACTAGGGCCCTCCATTTTCAATCCTTTGAATTAGAATTTTGCAAATTGTAGAGGAGTTTTTGTGGTCTTGTGAATTGTCGACCTCACTGTGCTTCCTAAATTCTGCTTAGCCTCCTGTGTCTGCTTGCTGCAATTCCTGATAATTCCTTTTATTCTCAATTTCTTGTCTGATTATGAATTTATTATGGAGTTCCTTCATGTGGCCATTAATGTCAGCCTCTGTAATTGAATGCAACGGTCTTCTCGAAGTTTGAATTATCAGAGCGACGAAAATAAATTTCATCGGTGAGACCCCTTTCACTTTAGGCCGAATTGTATTTCTTATTTGGTGCCATCTCTATTTATACACTTTTGATTGATCGCTAAGATATAACTGGATGTCTCTTAGATTGGAAATATCCTTTTAGTTTCTTCTTTTGATCGACATGACTAATTGATATTCTCTGTGACGCCGTGTGACTGTTGGCAAAACAAGGATAGATAACTAAGAGGGGGGGAGTGAATCAGTTGTTACCGAAATAAAACTTATTGAATATTAATCAACCTTTAATCTCAAATCTGATAATTAACAGTGCAAGCATAAATCAATAACATATTAGAAACACATGAACACCAAGATTTTATACGTGGAAACCCTGTTAGAGGAAAAACCACGGTGGATGTGAGTCCACAAGATTATACCCTGTTAAAAGTATAATGAAGAATGAATAAAGAGTGCACTTGCATTCAGACACACTACCTAGAGCTCACTGCTCAAAGGGAATGCTCATTGGCTTACATAAGACAATCAGATTAAATCCATTTGATGAACATGAATTGAGAAATTAGGTTCTTCATAAGGCTGATTACAGTTTCGGTTAGGCACAAATATACTTCGCTCAACCTTCTTCACACTCTGATCTGCATTTAGATGATCTGATCTTTATTCACACATATCTTGCATATACTTCACATACATTCACCAAGCATACGTTGAGCATACTTCAAAATGAAGAAATAATCGCTCTTATATATCCACTACACAGATTTACATCAACTCTGTTGGCCACATAATAAATGAATAAATGAATTACAAATTGTTGGCCTCAATACATGAACAAATCTTAATGCGCACCAACCTAAGTTGGTCACAACATAGCGAGGACCCGAATCAACATCCTCGAGCATGCCAAATAAATAAATATTAATCCATAAGGATCCGCAACACGCTATCACCATCATGTCGGCCAAGAACATGAAAAACTTGAACACACAAGGAAAAATCTTCAATCACGAACACACCGATCAATGTGGATGTACCCAACTGATAGATCATGATCTAGAAACATCACTGAACATCTCAGAAACATACAAAACAACCCAATTCACTAGAATTGCAATCTCATCTTCCAGAAACACTTGCTGCAGTAACTGAATAACTGTAGGAACACAAAACTTCATAACTTTCTCAATATTTGATGCGTACCACTGAAAATTTTGGACAACATACTAGATAAGCTCAGCAACAAACCCTTTAATGCATGCCTCCTGATCATCAACGAACTCAACTTTCCATCACTCTGACCTTCTCAACTTCACTGGCTGCCTGCAATATATTTATTACAATTTTCTCAATCTCCTCGACATATACAACCTTCAAAATCACCAATGCTAATAGTGTTGACATCAATGACAATCACAAAATACAACAATCTTCCCCTTTGGCATTGATGACAACACATGATATGAAAAATAGTACCATCAACGCAACTGGTTGTTCACATACTTCTCTCCCTTTATTTTTTAGTAGCTCTTCTCTCTCTTTCTTGACTCTTCTCCCCCTTTCTTCAAGATTTTTTTACATTATTCTTCTCCCCCTTTGAAATAAATGGCAAAGGTACACATGCTCTAATCTCATATCATCTGAATCATCTTACTACTCCCCCTGAGTAGCAACCACCACAACATCAATCCGAAACAAGATCTGACTGTGAGTCCATGGATTGATGCAAAGACTTGCATCTTAGTTCAAATTAGGAGGGGAAATTACCCCTAACTTGCCTCTAAGATACTCAAATGTATCCTTAGGCAATGGTTTGGTGAAGATATCTGCAATTTGTTCCTTTGTAGGCACATACTCGAATCTAACCTCTTTCTCATTCACTTTGTCTCTCAAAAAGTGATACTTGATAGATATATGCTTTGTCTTAAAGTGTAGCACCAGATTCCTGGAAATGTTTATGACATTTGAGTTATCACAAAATATAGCAATAGGCTCATCATACTCAATTCTGATATCTCTCAACATCTGCTTCATCCACAATACTTGGGTACAATTATTTGCAACAACATTATATTCTACCTCAGTAGTAGAGAAGGAAATGGAATTCTGATTTTTACTTAGCCAAGATACTGGCTTCTTCCCTAAGAAGAACACACCACCACTTGTAATTTTCCTGTCATTAACATCACCTGTCTGTAAAGGAATTCAGAGTAAGATCATCATCCTTTGGATACCATAGCCCAAAGTCAACTATTCCTTTCAGGTATCTGAATATTCTCTTTGTTGCAGTCACATGTGATTCCTTTGGATCAACTTGATATCTAGCAACCATGCACACAACATTCATAATGTCTGGTCTTGTCCGAGTTAAATATATAAATCCACCAATCATTGACCTATATATTGTTTTATTAACCTTAGGAGAATCATCATTCTGTGTTAGCTTACATCCGGTTACCATGGGTGTACCAACTGGATTTGAGTCTTCCATGAAATTTTTTTTCAGTAACTATTTCACATATTTGGACTGAGATATAAATATTCCATCATCTAACTGAGTAATTTGCAATCCTAAAAAGAATTTCAGCTCTCCTATCATTGACATCTCAAATTCAATTTTCATTTCATCAAAAAATTTCAGACATAAGTCATCATCACCTTCAAAAATAATGTCATCAACAAAGACTTCAATGATCAACTCTTTATCCTGATCCAACTTGAAATAAAAATTGCTATCAGCAGTACCTTTATTGAATCCAAGCTTCAACAAATATTTATCCAGTCTAGCATACCAAGCTCTAGGGGCTTGTTTGAGTCCATATAATGCTTTCTTTAACCGACACACCATGTTCTTTTCATCAGTCAATTGAAATCCATCTGGTTGCTCAACATAAACTTCTTTTTCTAGTTCACCATTCAAAAATGCCGACTTCACATCCATTTAATAGACTTTATAGTTCTTGAATGTAGCATAAGCAAGAAATAACCTTGCAAATTCAATTCTAGCAACATGAGAAAAGGTTTCTTCAAAATTAATACCTTCCATCTGTGAGTATCCTTTACATATCAGTCTTGCTTTGTTCCTGATTGCTTCACCTTGTTCATTCAGTTTATTCCGAAAGACCCATTTGGTTCCAATCACATTTTTGTCTTGAGGTTTATGAATAAGAATCCATGTATCATTCTTCTCTATCTGCATCATTTCTTCCTTCATTGCTTCCATCCAATGTTCATCTTGACATGCTTCACTAACATTGCTAGGCCTAGTCTTGGATATTAGACAATATTCTTTTGCAATCCTTCTTCTAGTCTGTACACCTTTGTTCTTGTCTCCTATGATCCGACTTTCAAAATGACTTCGCTTTACATACCTTGGAGTTTTAGGTTTTGTTCTTTCTTCTACATTTCCACTATCTTCTTCATGATTTTCTTGATTCACCAGAACAATTTGAATTTGATTCTGTGTCTGCGCATTCTTTCCATTATCAGTATTATCTTGTTGGTCATCTAAATCATATCCACAATACTTGGATGATCTTTCAATATCCGCATCAACGCTGACATTTTCACTTTCAACCATCTTCTTCAATCTTTTATTGTAGCACCGGTAGGCTTTGCTCTTAGTAGAGTAACCCAAAAAGATTCCTTCATCACTTCTAGCTTCAAACTTTCCAATATCTTCATCTCTCTTAATATAGCATCTGCTTCCAAAGATTTTGAAATACTTAATAGTAGGCTTATAACCAAACCATAGCTCAAAAGGAGTCTTACCAAAATTACCATTGACATTCACCCGGTTGATAGTGTATACTGTAGTGCTTACAACTTCTCTCCAGTAGGAATGAGGAACATTAACTTCCAACATCATAGTTCTGACAACATCTAAGATTGTTCTGTTCTTTCTCTCAACAAATCCGTTCTATTGTGGGGTTCGAGGAGCAGATACTTGTCTTTTTATTTCATGCTCTTCACAAAATGAATTGAACTCCCGGGAAGTGAATTCACCACCTATATCTGATCTCAAACATTTGATCTTCAAACCTGTCTTAGTTTTTGCCATAGTTTTGAAGCTTTTGAATTTCTCAAATGCCTCATGTTTTTCTCTTAAGAAAGCAACCCAAACCATTCTAGAATAATCATCAATAAGCAACATAAAGTACCTTTCTCCTTGGAGACTTCTGATTCTGGATGGACCACATAGATCAGTATGTACCAAATCCAGTACTCCATTTTAATGATGTTGTTTGTTCCGAAATGAAATTATTGTCTGCTTTCCCATATGACATTCCTTGCATATAATACATTAGTAGGCTTTACTAACTTAGGTAGATCTCTGACCGCTTGTGTGGAGCTTATTTTGACAATGTTATCAAAGTTCACATGACACAACCCTCTATGCCATAACCAGCTTGCATCAACTTGAGCAATCAAACAACTTTCACTAGAAGCATTCAAGTGAAAAATATTACCTCTTGTCTTTGTACCTGAAGCAATCACATTTCCTGAGCTTCCCAAAATCCCGCACTTACCATCCTTGAATTGAAGATTGTAACCTTTGTCAACCATCTGTCCAACACTCAACAAATTGTGCTTCAAAAATTCAACATATAGAACATCATCAATATTGCATTTACCTCCAAGAGAAATATGCCTCTGCCACAAATCAGACCAACATTGTTATCTCCAAATCTTACAACACCACCATCATATTTTTCAAAGCTTAGAAATTTTCTTTTGTCACCAATCATATGATGTGAGCATCCACTGTCAATCACTCACTCATCCTTCTCATCAATCTTGGCTGCAAGAGCTTTCAAAATATTCTGATTATTAGCAGATTTAGTGGACACCGGTTTCTTTTCCTTGATAGCAATGAATACCCATTCATCTTCATTTCTACTTTCTTTATCAGATTCATCATCAGTTATACCTTCTTCAACATAATAACATTTCTTTTGAAATTTAGTCTTGTCAGGTTTATACTTAGATACTCTTTCAGGACACCTTGATGCAAAATGACCTATCTTATTACAAGAGAAAAATTTAAGAGGAAACTTTCCTTTGTACTTACCTTGTCCTCTGGCTTCTCTTTTCACAATCAGTGCTTCTAGTTGTTCTAACTCTCTTTCTTCATCTTGAATCAGTTTCATCTCTTCTTCATACTTGAATGTCTTCCTGGAAGTCTCTCCTAGATTATATCTTTGTTGGCCTTTTCCAGATACAGTAGCTTTGAATGCAGACTCTATCTTAGGAGAAGATTCACCAAATTCACTTAACTCAAAAGACAGTAAGTTTTCCAATCAGCATGTCTCTTGTCACATTCGTTACTGTCTTGAGCTCTTCAATAGCATGAGATTTTGTTTTGTAAGAAGTAGGCACAGATCTAAGTATCTTAGCCACAATCTCATCTTCTTCCAAGGTTCCATCAACACATCTAATGTCGATCACTAATTCATTTACCTTTTGCGAGAAGGAAAAGATGTTTTCATCTTCACTCATCTTCATGTTCTCCCACTTGCCTTTCAGACTTTGTAGCTTAGCACTTTTCACTGGTGCATCTCCTTCATACAATGTTTCCAAATTTATCCAGATCTCATGTGCAGTCTTCAAACCTATCACATTTTTCATCTTTGAATCAGTCAAAGCACTTAGAAATTCTTCTATAGCACTAGTATTAGTTTCTACTTCTTTGATCTCATTAGCAGTGGAGGGACCATTCCGAGGAATAGTATATTCACTCTTTGTAATATTCTAGAAGGGCTCACCAATGCAGTTCAAATGACACTCCATTCTGACTTTCCACAGAGAGTAGTTTGTACCATCGAATCTGGGACTATCCTTCTTGTATGATGCCATCTCAGATCACCTCAAGCTGTTAGACTTCTACAGAAGAACTAGCTCTCATACCAATTGTTGGAAAAATAAGGATAGATAATTGAGAGGGAGGGGGGGTGAATCAGTTGTTACTGAAATAAAACTTATTCAATATTAATCAACCTTTAATCTCAGATCTGATAATTAACAGTGCAAGCATAAACCAATAGCATATCAGAAACACATGAACACCAAGATTTTATACGTGGAAACCTTGCTAGGGGAAAAACCACAGTGGATGTTAGTCCACAAGATTATACCCTGTTAAAAGTATAATGAAGAATGAATAAAGAATGCATTTGCATTCAGGAACACTGCCTAGAGCTCATTGCTCAAAGGGAATGCTCACTGCCTTATATAAAACAATCAGATTAAATCCATCTGATGAACACGAACTGAGAAATTAGTTTCTGCATAAGCCTGATTACAGTTCCGGTTAGGCACAAATATGCTTCTCTCAATCTTCTTCACACTTTGCTCTACATTTAGATGATCTGATCTTTATTTGCACATATCTTGCATATACTTCACATACATTCACCGAGCATACTTCGAGCATACTTCAAAATGAAGAAACAATCGTTCTTATATATCCGCTACATGGATTTACATCAACAACTTTGTCGGCCACAAAATAAATGAATAAATGAATTACAACTTGTCGGCCTCAATACATGAACAAATCTTAATGCACACCAACTTAAGTCAATCACAACATAGTGAGAACCTAAATCAACATCCTCGAGCATGCCAAACAATAAAATATTAATCCATAAGGATCCACAACATGCTATCACCATCATGTCGGCCAAGAACATGAAAAACTTGAACACAGAAGGAAAAATATTTAATCACGAACACGTCGATCAATGCAGATGTACCAAATTGATAGATCATGATCTAGAAACAACACTGAACATCTCTGAAACATACACAACAACCCAATTCACTAGATTTGCAATCTCATCTTCTAGAAACACCTGCTACAGTAACTGAATAACTGTAGAAACACATAACTTCATAACTTTCTCAATCCTTGATGCGTACCATTAAAACATTTGGACAACATACTAGATAAGATCAACAACAAAACCTTTAGTGTGCGCCTCATGATCATCAACGAACACAACTTTCCATCACTCCGACCTTCTCAGCTTCACTGATTGCCTGCAATATATTTATTACAATTTTCTCAATCTCCTCGACATATACAACTTTTAGAATCACCAATGCTAATAGTGTTGACATCAATGAAAACCACATATCAGCAACACAACCACAACATCCAATAGTGACAACCCTTTATATTTTCCTTTAGCTTATATTACTTCAGAGAGATAATTGAAACATTCTACTGATGTGCAGATGATCTGGTTATTCATCACCTTATGTCTTATTGACGAGTATAAGCTGTTCAATTGCCACCATCGGGTTGACATAACCCCTCGCTAGGAGAATGAGATGTTTCACCGATGTGATTTATTCTTCCCGATGTGCTTCTTTCTACCGCTTTATCAACTTAGGAATGATCGATGAGAGTCTCCTTGAAATCAGTTTCATCGGTGAGACCTTCTTCATTAGAGATACTTAATAGTTTCATTTCGATTCTTTATGTCTCGTTAATGCGTCTCTTGCTTTTACTTGGTTCATTCGGCTGAATTAGTGAGACCTTCCCCGATACCTTCACCATTAGCCTAACTTATGAGATCGGTGGGATTCAAGAGTTTCGAGCCGAAGATGCTTGTCTCCTTGATATAACAGTCTTTTAACTTTATCGGTAGGAGTATGTGTCTCTTGCCGATGGGATTTCTATCGATGTGACTTTTGATCTTGGTATGTTTTCAAAGGATTCACTCCGACTGTTTTGATTACACCGATGAACTCTTATTGATAGGACGATAGGCTTTGTGCTATCGATCATGTAGCTTTTTTATCATATGGATCATTGGATCGTTGTGACCTAATTCATGTCTCACCGATTTGCATAAAATGTTCAAATGAGGAATATGTGATGCATTGATTGGGGATATATGTGTATGATTCCTCCAATAAAAATAAATTATCCATGATAAGAGAAGCAACTCTGCTATATTATGCATGGCATGGTAATAGTGCTGAATGATGAAATGACAAATGGCAATTAGGAAATATAAATAAAGCTTGAACACATAGCTCAATTGCCTTTTGCTGTGACAAGGGGAACATTTGCATGCATGATGCCATTTTTTTGGGACTACGGAATGGATTTTGTCATACTAACCTCACTAATTTTTATTTATCACAATAGTGATGAGAAGAAAATTCCCGTGGGAGCTGGGGAAAAGTATTTGGAGGCTAGTGAGAATATGAAGAATTTTATGGTTCCAACAGTGGCTCCGTTTGAGGATGAATGATTGTGAGATCATTGCAAGAATTCAGATCACTGGGAGAGAAGATCAAGAATCATGTGTCATAGAATGGTGATGAGATGAGGAAAATGAAGAGTGATGGAAGTGGTGTGAAATCCTATTCTACTGTGCATGGAAAAGTTTCATTAAATTTTTAGAAGGTTATCTAGGAATTGTCTATGCACTGGCAATCCCTAACCTTCACCTATTCTACTATGCATGGAAATGGTACATTTTAAGAGGTTTTTCAAGAGTTATCCATGCACTGGAAACCCTTAATCCTCCATGGTCTTCAAGAAAAGAAGTGTTTTAGGAACTTCCCATGTACATGCAATTCTTGTTCCTCTCTTGCCATGTTCTACAAATAATAAGAAAATTCCTCTCCTTTCCCAATAATGACAAAGGGATGTAACCACAAGGCTTCAAACTTTCCATGCTTTCCTTTTTCCTGAAATCTAGCATTCCACATCAATACCAGATCATTCTCCTCAAATTTTCTATCTTTGGCTTTTTTATCAAAAAGATATTTCATTTGTGATTGCAGCTTCTTATTTTTCTTTTGAGCCATTCTCCTTATTTCATCTAGTTCTGCAAGATGCTCCATCCTTTCCTCCATTGGTTCTAGAACATCTAAATCCTCTTGAAGAATGAAATTATAGACTGGCAAAAGGTTTTGCAGTGGCATCCTGGCTTGTGTTCCATTTACCAGTTCAAACAGAGACTTCCCAATTGCCTTTTTTACAGTAATCCTGTCTGCCCATACAACCATTCTCAACTTTGAGTTCAGTGCATTTTTGTTTCCACCCAACATCCTTTTGATGATTTTTAAAAGACTTATTGTTGGATTCTGCTTGACCATTTTCTTGTGGGTGGTAAGGGGCAACATAAGATACAATAATGCCATATGTGTTGCAAAAATCCTTGAATTCATCATACCTAAAACATATCCCATTTTATGTGATCAACTTTACTGGTGTACCAAATCTAGTTATGATATTGTCCATTGGGAAATTTATCACCACCTTTCTTGTTGCTTGTTTAGTTGGGATTGCCTCCACCCATTTAGTGAAATAATCAGTTGCCACTAATACCCACTTATGTCCTCCACTTGATTTTTCTTGTATCTTTCCAATAAAATCAACTCCCCATTGATGAAAAGGGGCTTCTACTTGTAAGGGTTTGAGTGGAAGGGCTCCTTGATACTTCATCTTTCCTGAGAATTTCTAGTAAGCTTCACATTTTCTTACATATGAAAAAGAATCATTAAATTTTTTAGGCCAATAATAGCCTGCTCTTAGAATCTTATGTGTAGTTGTTTTGGCAAAGTAATGACCTCCACACACCCCTTCATGCATCTCCCTCAATACATGTTCTTCTTGTGATTCATCTAGAACAGTAATAGCATCCCATCCCTATATTTCCAAAACAGGTCCCCTTCTATGAATACCTACTTAGATGCCTACAATTTTTGAGTCCTCTGATTCTCATTCAATCCTTTAGGGCACTTCATGTGTCTGAGGTAGTACACTATATTTGTGTACCAATGAGTACATTCAATGCTTGCAACTATACCATCTTCATTTTCCACATTACAAATTTGATTGGCCTCAATGTTTGTTTCTGCCATTAGTTTGGCCAGACCCTGTCCCCTTACTAACTTGGTAATTTGAATTTCCATATCAAATTCTTGGATTTTGTTAATCCATCTACATCTCTTCCCTGTCACTTCTGTTTGTATTAGAATATCTTTCACAACTGTGTGTGGTACATATGAAACTACCTTGGCTCCCACTAGATATGGTCTGAAAGCTTTTGTTGCTTTGACCAATGCAAAAGCTTGTTTCTCCATAATATCATACTTCAACTCTGACCCTTGCAAGGAATTGCTAAAAAAGGATATAGGTTGCTCATACCCTTCCTCATTGTTTTGTAACATGACAACTGCTATGGTATGAAATGAAGCAAATGAAAATATTTGGAAAGGTTTGGTGAAATCAAGTGATTTTAGAATAGGGGCTTCTTTGATGGATATAAAGGCTTCCAAGGCTTTAGCAGTCCAATCTATCTTTTCTCCCTTCTTCAACATTTTGGATATGGGTTTAACAATCTCAACAAAATTTGACACAAATCTCCTAACAAAGTTAATTTGTCCAAAGAATGATTGAATGGTTTTGACAGTTTTGGGGATGGGAATTTTGTCTATGGCCTCTACTCTTTCAGGGTCTATCCTAATCCCCTCTTTTGATACAAAATTCCCCAAAAGCTACCTTTTGTGAAAACAAAGTGACATTTCTTGGGTTGAGACTAATACCATATTCCAAAGCCTTGATGAATATTTTCTCCAGGTGTTCTACATGGTCTTCTACTCTTATGAAATAAGTAGTGAGGTCATCTTGGTACACTACCATTATAACATTGATCAAATCTACGAACGCCACATCCATGGCCCTCTGGAAAGTTGCCCCCGCATTTGTGAGGCCCAAGGGAATTCTTACATAGACATATGTCCCCCATGGTGTAGTAAAAGTTGTTTTATATGGCTCAGATTCTTTAACTTTGACCTGATTATACCCAGAAAATCCATCCATCATTGATAACAACTCATATCCTGATACTTTGTGCAATATGGCTTCCATATTTGGGAGAGGGTAATTATCTTTTAGGGAGGCAACATTTAAATATCTGAAATCCACACATAGTCTAATGCCCCCATTCTTCTTTCTTACTGGAACCAAGTTTGAGACCCATGTTGAATGTCTAATGGGTTTGATAATACCTCCATCTTTGAGTTTTTCCAATTCTTCTTTCATTTTTGGCTCTAAATTTGGGTTGATGGGTCTCTATTTTTTTCTGAATGGTTTTGCATCACATTTTAATGAAATCTCATGTTGAAAAATATCTTCTCTGTATGCTTTGAGATCCTCATAAGACCAAGCAAAAACATGCTTGTATTTTTTCAACAATGCGACCAACATTTTCTTGATTGTCAGACTTATCTTCTTTCCAATGTAAACTCTTTTTGGTGCTAACTCAGTTCCTAGGTTGATTTCTTCAATATCTTCTCTTTACTGGTGTCTATTTCATGAGAGAATGATCATTTCCATCATATACCCTTTCTAGTGCCACAAGTCCTTTGGAAAGTTTGTTAGTTTTGAGCTGCAAGAATTATTTCCCAAATACAGTTTGTTTCCCATCTACTTCTTCAACAAAGGCATTAAAATCGATCTCTTGGGCTTCATATTGATCAATACAATGTCAATTTTTTTTGAGATCATTGTCATCATTGAAAACCTGTCAGTTATAGATATTATCAGTGATAGTAGGGCTTGTTTTGAATTCAACTTGAGATACTCCAACCAAGGTGAATCATCTCTTTTTAGGGCTATATTACCTAGGAAATCTGCCATCAAATTTTTTGATTTGTGTATCCATTTAATTGAAAAGGCATCAAATAATTCAATTGTATTCGACACAACATTCCTATATTGTTTTAACCTCTTATTTTTTGCAGCATATCTTGACCTGACTTGTGAATTGATTAATTTTGAGTCTCCCAGGACAATGAGTAGCTTGATCTTATGCTTAACGACCATATTTAAACCAATTAGCAGGGCTTCATACTCTGCCACATTATTCGTACACTCCAAAGTCAACAAAAATGAATATTTGAATGTAATTCCTTGGGGTGAAATAAAGACTAGACCAACTCCATTGCCTTCCTGACTACATGCTCCATCAAAATACATTTTCCATAACCGTGTTCATGCTTGGAAACATGTCTATCAATTGGGTCAGTTTTTGTCAATTCAGGCTGAGAAGGCTCTACTCTGAAGCTCCTTAGATCCACATCACAAAAGGAATTTAACTATTCTTGAGGAACATAATCCACAATCTGACTCATTCTTGGCTCTCTGTATAATTTAACTTCTTCACCATTAACTAAAATTGTGGCATATGACAAGTCAAACTGTACATTCCCTCCAACTACTACAGTCCATTGTCTTGATAGAAACATTCCAAAGTGAGGAGGTGTATCAATCACAGTTATGTCTATATTATAATTTTCTTGTGGATAAGTAGCCAACTTCACCTCTACATCTTTCATAATTCCTACCACGGGAACAGTTCTGCTATCCATAACATAACATTTTCCACCATCAATATCCACCCACATCCCAAGTTGTTTCATAACCGCCACTGGCATGATATTGATAGATGCCCTTGAATCTATCATACAATTTCTTACCAACTTGTTATTTATGAGCATTGTAGTAAAAAATGGATCAACTTATGGAGGGTTTATCAATGCATCACCTAAACAAACCTCAACGACCTTTACTTCTTGCTTATTACTTATCTTAGTGGTCCCCTTGTTTTCAAGGTTTGTGTTTTTATCATTCCCCCTAGATATTAACTGTATAGCACTATCCCTACACTCTTTAATCTTTATCATTTCAAGTAGTGGAACATACATTTTCACCTGGGATAAAGCTTGTGTGAAATCAAAAGAAGCACTTTCTGTCCTGATCATTTTCTTTTGCTCGAATGATTCTCCTTTGTTATCCTCCTTTTCCTTTTTGCTTGTTTGATCAATTTTTTGTTTGTCCTTATGCAACCCTTTGTTATCCTCCTTATGAACATGCTTTTGTTCATTTTTATCAAGCTGTTTGTTTTATGTCCTTTTTGATACTCCTTGTGGTGCTTTCTTATCTTTCACAAACATTCCTCTTGGGACACCTTCATTCTCATTTATTGTTCTATTTCTTAACCAGTATTTTCTTTTAACCTATTCTACTACAATGATGGTTAATTTATTAATTTCCTCCTCAGTCAATCTCCTTATATTACATTTATCTGACTGATACGGTGTACTACGAGAATGTTGTTCATCATTGTTTTCTTCATGATTAGAAAAGACTTGTTGTTCTACCATATGGATATTGTATCTTTGGTGTCAACATCATACTCATAGCCTCCCTCCTCCGAAGATGAATATCCATGCTCAATGGGATGAAGGGTGTGAGAAGTCAAATAAATTGTGTGATCTTCTTCACTATTATCTACTGGAACCTCCTCTTCTCGGATTGATTGAGCTACAATACAATAGTTAGGAGAATGTGGTAAGTCACAAATTTGAACCCAAGGATTATTGTTCACCATATATTCTCCTCTTTTTTTTAAAGGATCAAACATCTCCTTATTTTTGGGCCTATCCATCACATGATTTCCATCCTTCCAGTTTGTATTATAAGGCACATAATGAAGCCTGGGCCTTTCATTCCTGTATGTATTTTCTTGTCTATGCTAAGGATTATTGAAGGGTTGGGGGACCCTAGGATTATCTCTCTTATTAACCATCCCAACAACCTTCCTGTTATTTTCAATGGTTAACGCTATTTTTTGGGCCTCAACTAAATCTCCTTGGCACCTATTTATAAGCTCATATCTAGTTTTTGGATCAAATGCTTTCAAATAAATGCTCAATGCTACAGGATCTTCCAACATAGACCTTGGTGGTATCTTGTTATGTAATTTGGAGAACTTCTTGTTGAAGTCATAAACTGACTCATTTTGATGTTTCTAGATGCTTATTAGTTCATGCAAGGCAAACTCTGGTGCACACTGGTTCCCATACTGTTCAAGAAAATGATCTTGAAATTCTTGAATGGAGTCAATAGCAGCTGTTGGTAAACTATTAAACCAATCTCTACCTTCTTCAGTTAATGACATCATGAATAACCTCATATGTATGTCTTCATATTGCATATCCAAGTCCTGAATAAAAGCATTAAAACTCTTCAAATTTTCCTCAACGGTGATCGCACTACTTCCCGTGAATTTTGGGACAAGACCTCTCCAACTATTGTCCATAGGGTAAGGATATACTTGGAATCCTGCCAAATCAAATTGTCCGATCATGGTCATGTATGGTGGAGGAGTTGGGTTTTGATATAATGGATTATTGTATTGTATGTGGGGTGGTGGCACATATTGTTGGCCATGAGGTGGCTGGACATTTTGATGTTGTGGTGGATTCTTAAGTGGAGAATTTAGAGGTTTGTATTGATTCCCTGACTGATTCTGCTGTACCTTTGGGGGTTTTAAAGGCCTTGCATTATTATTTCCCTGCCTATGAGGTGGTAGATATTCAGGGAGGTTATCCATCTGAGCATTGATTTGGGCTTTCTGTAACTTCAACTCCTGAAGCTCTTTTATTGCTTGGAGCCTTTGTTCATATTTTGTTTTTGTTCTTTCCACTTCTTGTCTTTCATGTTTCAATTGTGCATTTATTTCATCCCGAGTCACGAGTTCATAGTTTTCTTCAAAGACTGCTTCATAACCAAGTCCATCCCGATTCTCTTCGAGTAATGCCATTTTCTGATCATATTCATGTTGTCTCCTATCCCTTTCAACCTAAAATCTATCCATTAACTCCTCATGTTTCTTGGTGTCTGGTTGATAGAAAGGATTTCTCTTTTCTATAGGACTGCAGGGCTCTCTAGATGGGTTGTTTTCATTTGTTAGTGTATCATAGCGGTTATATGTCTCAAGGTGTGCTTTTGAAATTTTGTCTTTATTTGTTAAGCACATGTCATCAGACACCTTCTTACCCTTGTCATTCTTGTGTGCCCATTTACTCTTGTCATTAGGACCGTCTTTATACAACAACCTTCTTCCTTGCATGTTGCTGGCTATTGTGATGATCTGAATTCCAAGGTTTTGATGTATGCTTTATTTTGTTAGTTCTTTAATGTACTTATCTCCTTAGAGTCGCCACTCAGTTTTTAGAGAAGTGAGAAAATTCTGTAGTTTCTTGTTCCCAACAGAGTCTTTTGCAAGGTATTGACTCTATGATGAAGGCTTGGGTTCAGTTTTGACTCCAGTAGAGTCACCAAACTGTTAGGTCTCAAAAATGCAGGTTTGAACCACAAGAGGTTGCCAAGTTCTTGACACGTTTTTGGCTAACGTACAAGGCCAATTAATGTAATTGAATCTTTTGATCTTTAGGATCTGCTAATAATGTACCTATGTAAATGATGTAGACTTGAACTATATGATTCCTATTTGTTCAATCTATCCACAATGGCAATTGGGGGTGGAAAGATGTAATCCTAATTTGGTATAAATTGTATAAGCAATATCAAGGTGAAAATTAATATGTTCAGTTAACAGATGTAAGGTTTTGAAACAAATTTGATAAAACTAAATGATGAAATGGGGAAGACCAATGCCTTGTTGGGTAAATGGAGTCAATGGAAGATCTAGAATGAATGGCTGGTATTGGAAATAATCTAAACTGCTTGGCACACCTTGTTAGTTTATAACTTGTATAAACGTGTAGGAAAGTAATTGACAAATTCTACTTGAGACAGAATGTCAATCCTAACTATATGATTCTTCTTACTAATCCAAATAATATTTCCAGATTACTGTGATTTGATCAAAATGAATTTAATTCTTTCTCAAAGAAACCAAATAATCACATCACACAAATACAACAAATGTGCATTGATAAATTGAGTATATACTTGATATATCAACTTAAACAACCAGAAAAAATTAAGTTGGAGACAATTAGATAATTGAATAATTTTAACAAACAATTGATGCCAATATTGAGCCACAAAATCAAAGATCTTTCATTGATTTCCTCAAATATTTTTTTGCAACATAGTCTTTTGGAATGAAAACATTCTGAAACTTTCTATTATCTATCTATCTTATCTATATCTACTGATGATACTTCAACCATTAAGAGCTCAACATAAATATCAATATTATGAAGAGGACGCGTCTCTTCACAAGAGTCTTTTGAAATTAACAAACATAAACATAAATATTAGGCTCTAGTTAGCCATAAATGAACTTTAGCCTAATGATCCAGGTAATCCTGTCTTCCATGAGTATCAACATCCTCCACTATATTCCTAGCTGCTATCTCCATGACTACCATCTTTTTCAGCTGCTCACATGTATCATCTAACACCGAGTCCTTATCCTGGGCCGTATCCAAAGCCTTTTGCAATATCAATTTGCACTCTCCTATCCATTCATCTTTATCTTTTTGCTCCCCTGCTTCTTTGAACACCACGGGAACTCCTTTTGTAACATCGACCAATTCCTTTATGTCAACTGGAAGTTCATCGTGATCTTTCCTGTGCTTTCTCTGGAGGTTTTCAACAGTTGTTATGATTTTATTGTCAGGAGGATATTTTTTTTGGGATTATTGGACCTTTTCTTGGATTCAGTCACTCACTCTTTTGTGTTCTTGAAATGTAGTATGGCCTTGGGAATGAGTTCCCCATAGTTTGTTCATCCAAATCATTAGGTTGGTGTGCCTTTTTTGCAGTACCATAGAGAGTGCCTCAAATCTTGCCTTGGCTATGTGTGCTTCTTCTTGTCCGCCTTTAGATTGAGAACTTTCTCCTTGTGTTAATAATTTAGCATCCTTTAGAAACTCATTTTCTCTTAATATTCTTTCATTACTGTTTTTGTACATGTCCCTTTCTCTTATCAACATCTAAATTTGTGCTTTGTTCAACTTGGCCACATTGATGCCAATATCCACAGTATCTACAAGGGCAGTTTCACCTACCTTCAATGTCATCACGTGTCCAAATTCCCTTTTTGTGTCAATGACCACAAATTTATTGTGTGTAGGATACAAAGCCCAAATCATGAGAGAGTTCTCATCTGGATTGAATTTGGATCTGGTATACACTTCTGTAACTCCTTCAGGGCTGAGTTTGTGAGTAGTATTGGTGTTGTGCAAGAAACTGTCAAAGACAAGAGCTGAGTTTAAATCTAAACTGAGAAAGATCATTACACCATATTTTTCTAACAATTCTCTTCCTTTTTCTAGGGTCATATTCCTGATTTCATTATCCACATGTTTCTTCAATGTATTCAATAATTCAGTTTCATTATTAGGTGTAATTCTTGTAACATAATTTCTTACCTCTTTCCCCTTTTGTTTGTACAAGAACGATGTGAATTCAGATGACCTTATAAATTCATTGTCAGAGAAAAATGATCTATAAGCGAGCTGCTTGGTATCTGCATCAGAGTTTTCATCACCTTCCTGTTCTCTATTGGAGGGTTGATACTTCCAATTATGGTTTTAGAAATCCTGTCATCATGAATTTGATGTTCCCTTCCATTAGTGGCCTCATCACTGCCGGAGGATAACAATTCTGCCTCTTGTAGTTCTCTCATTTGTTGTTCAATTCTTCTATTATATTCATCAATGGCCAATTTGGCCTCCCTTTCCTCCATGTTTCTAATTATATCATCCTTTGGGTAAGGTATATGTACATATCCACCCAAATTCACCTTATTTTTGGTAGAACTAATGTATCCCTTTGGGTCAAATGCTTTTCGTGGTGTAGCCCTTTTCAAATTGAACTGTGACATTTTATCTAAAATTTGATCATATCCTTCCTTTGACAATACAATAAAATCCCCAAAACATAAAGTACTTGACATAAAAGAATGTTTTTCATATGCACTTAAATTCATCACACTTGAATAGTCTATCTGTCTAACAATTTCCAAGTATGCAATTATGTTTGGAACTATTTTTGTTAAGAGGAAGGGTGTATCCTCAAAACCGTACACCCTGATCATGGTAGCATCAACATAACAATAACAATCACCCTAGTTATGCTCAACAATTGTGGGTCCATCAAAATCTCTGGGTCTTAGAAATATTTTGATCTCATCACCTAAGGAATACTCGTAGGGGTGATTGAAAAATCTATATAGTGTTTTTACAAAATGCTCCTCAAAAAGCACATAGCTAGAATTCAGAAATCTGCTCTCCCAAATAGCAATCCATAGTTGTACCAAAAAAATTGTGCCCTCCTTATCATACTGTGTAATTTTCAATTCTTCAGGGCACATCATTATTACCTGGCCGTAGTATAATATCAGTTGCATAAGAATGGAATAGTATCTGAAATGCAATGTGGGTGATTCATGTTTGATAGCCTGCAATCCTAAGTCAATTTCCTTGGAAATGTGAGCAACATACTTGAATGGTCTAGCATTATGGAACTGAACATCCGCCAAAATCACCACTGGTCCAATCGACATGAATTTAGGAGCCTCTGACCCTAACACTTGACATACTGAGAGGTAAGTATACTTCAAGTAAGGTTCAAATACATCAACATGAAAAAGTGGTTCATCATCATCTTCAAGTGGGATGAGGTTCCCATCTTTTCTAGGTTTATGCAATGGCAATCATCACCCTTTGTAGGTTGTGTCCATCCTCAAGTATTCCCTCTCCAACTCTTCATACACAATAGGCTCATCGCACAGGCCACTCAGGTTAAAACCTTTTGAAATTGCAGCCTTAGACACAAATATGAATGATTTTCCTTGTAAATTACAGATGGCCTTCAGGTAATGGTTGTAATGTTTGGCTAGTAATTTCATCAATTCAACATTCACAAAAAAATTAGGTACAGTCAATTTCCCTAAATCAAAGTTCCATGGATTACATACTGGTTCAAATATGTTTCTTCGATGGTAATGGAACACAAACAATTCATATCCTCTGATAGAAGTCCAAGTATCTCCTATATATTTGCATTTGTCATCAAATTTTTCTACATCAGCCCTTAACTACGTAGACCTCCTAGCCCTCAACCCAGAGCCAGGAAATTGATCAATGAGGTCCTAGTTGAACTTCCTTTCTATTGGTTTTGGGTCATCACCTGTTTCAGTCTTTTGTTTTTGCTTTTACTACTCTCACTATGTGACTTTCTACCTTTTATTTTTTCAGAACTAGGGCCCTCCATTTTCAATCCTTTGAATTAGAATTTTGCTAATTGCAGAGGAGTTTTTGTGGACTTACTTGTGAATTGTCGATCTCATTGTGCTTCCTGAATTCTGCTTAGCCTCCTGTGTCTGCTTGCTGCAATTCTTGATAATTCCTTTTGTTCTCAATTTCTTGTTTGATCATGAATTTCTTATGGAGTTCCTTCGTGTGGCCATTAATGTCAGCCTCTGTAATTGAATGCAACAGTCTTCTCAAAGTTTGAATTGTCAGAGTGACAAAAATAAATTTAATCGGTGAGACCCCTTTCACCTTAGGACGAAGTATATTTCTTATTTGGTGCCATCTCTGTTTATACACTTTTGATCAATCGCTAAGACATAGCTGAATGTCTCTTCGATTGCAAATATCCTTTTAGTTTCTTCTTTTGATCAACAAGACTAATTGATATTCTCTTCGGTACCGTGTTACAACCCTTTCCATTTTCCTTTAGCTTATATTACTTCGAAGAGACAATTGAAACATTCTACCGATGTGCATATGATCTGGTTGTTCATCGCCTTATGTCTTACTGACGAGGATAAGCCGTTCAATTGCCACTGTCGGGTTGACATAACCCCTCGCCAGGAGAATGAGATGTTTCGCCAATGTGATTTCAGTCTTCCCGATGTGCTTCTTTCTACCACTTTATCAACTTAGGAATGATAGGTGAGAGTCTCCCTGAAATCAGTTTCATCGGTGAGACCTTATTCATCAGAGAGGCTTAATAGTTTCATTTCGATCCTTTATGTCTCGCCAATGAGTCTCTTGCTTTTACTTGGTTCATTCAGGTGAATTGGTGAGACCTTCCCTGATACCTTCACCATCGGCTTGACTTATGAGATCGATGGGATTCAAGAGTTTTGAGCTGAAGATGCTTGTCTCCCTGATATAACAATCTTTTGACTTTATCGATAGGAGTATGTGTGTCTCTCGTGGATGGGATTTCTATCGGTGTGAACTTTGATCTCGGTATGTTTTCAAAGGATTCACTCCGACTATTTTGATTACACTGATGAACTCTTATTGGTAGGACAATAGGCTCTTTCCTACCGATCATGCAACTTTGTTATCGTATGGATTATTAGATCGTTGTGACCTAATTCATGTCTCGTTGATTTGCAGAAAATGTTCAAATGAGGAATTTGTGATGCATTGATTAGGGATATATGTGTATGATTCCTCCATTAAAAGGCAATTATCCATGATAAGAGAAGCAACTCTGTTATATTATGCATGACATGGTAATGGTGCTGAATGATGAAATAAAAAATGGCAATGAAGAAATATAAATAAAGCTTGAACACATAGCTCAATTTCCTTTCGCTGTGACCAAGGGAACATTGGTATGCATGATTCCATTTTTGTGTGACTGTGGAATGGATTTTTTCATACTAATCTCACTGATTTTTATTTATTATAGCAATGATGAGAAGAAAATTCCTGTGGGGGCTGGGGAAAAGTATTTGGAGGCTAGTGAAAATATGAAGAATTTTATGGTTCCAACACATGCCATAGGCATTCTCGTGAAAGGATCATAACCAATTATTTGACAAATGGAATATAATTTTTTTTGGAAGTATGAAATAAAATAATTGACAGGGAAATGCTCATTATCATGTTGCCCTAGTGTAATCCTTTCTCCCCCAATTTTAGCTAGGGACCTTGGCAGGACATGAAATCTGAATGCAATTTTATTCTTATCATATTCCTGCTTAAGGAGGATCTCATTAATTTTAGGTATTTCTTCATTCCACTCAGTGAGTCTGAATACAAGATAAAATTACTCCTTGGTGATTTTAACCATTTCTTTCCCATCATATGTGCTTATTGTCCATGTGATAGGGTCATAATTGTTGGCCACTGCTTTGAGCAAGTCAACATCCATGTAGACATTTGGGACAATCAACTTTCCCAGATCACAATTCCAAGGGTTACCTACTAGAATACCCATGTTTCTATTTCTAAACCACCCCAAGAACAATTCCCAACCCGTGTAGGGTACCTAGGCATGCCTTGTAGAATTATTTTTGTCAATCAAACCTTCAACTACTTGGGGACCTCAGAGAAGTAGCTGACCCTTAGGTTTTTCTTTGGTTGAGGGTGACAATTGGTCTGTAAGGTCTTTTTTCAAAGGCCTTTTGGGTACATAATTTTCTCCCCTAGACGAGGATGCTTTTGACTGTGCTTTGGGAGCCATGACACAAAGATAGTACACAACATGGTTTTTGGTTTCTTGAAATAATTTTTTTAGGTTATATAAGGGTTCAACACTAATTGTGATAATGCAAGACTAACCAATTTTTCTTAATGAATGTCAAACCTCAAAATGCTAAACCAAGAAAAACCCTAATTGACTTAGAGGCTTGGGAAAACATAACTATCAATAATTCTAATGAAGCGACAATAATTAACTTATTGGTTCTTTTGTAGATTGATAAGCCTAGCCTTGACATCTGAGAAGCTTGAAAACCGTAGCATGAGCTCTCCAAGTGTGTAGAATGTCCTTCACAATGCCCAATTGTGCCTTTAAGATAGATTTTGATAGCTATGCAATCCGCTACCTTGGCCGCTCGAAGCCCTTTCCATTATTAAGTATCACTTGCGTGAACTAGAATGACTCACTTGTCCTCAAGATAAGTTTTGAATGTTAGCTGTTGATCACATGGAAAAGTTAATTGATGAACAACCCATATTTAATCACCTTGATTTAAAAAACCTGACTATACGCAACCACAATATTCATTAAATGTCACTGAGCCACATGGAACCACTTGCTAATGTGTCACAGACCCCACAAATCATTTGTCAATGCAGTCAGAAACCATGTGTCACATTCCCCTTGCCCCCATGGTTGTTAAACCATGCACATCTTAAATCAATGAGGGAATAGGGGAGGGCTGAGATTAAATCTCACAACTTCATACCTTATTTGTAACCCATTTCTTGCAGCCTTGTTTCTTCTACACCATCAAAAATCCATATTAAAAGATCTTAAAACACGTGCCCCCATATCTTTATTAGTAGCGCATCCTTTATCTTCAAATCCCATGTGAAAATATTTGATTGATATTCGCCCTTTGCTCAAAAGCTTCCGTGTCCTTTGGGTTGTTCCACATGGCAATCGCTCGCTGCCCCATTGAGAACTTGTCAGTGAAGCAAGGACCCACACGGGATAGCGGGGAGCAGTCAAGATTGACCCATGTCACTCGCTATTGACCATCGATATTCTTCTTTAGCTCTATTTGCTAATATTGGTCCCACCTTTAGACTTGACATGCGATGACCACCCGCAAGCCCGTGGGAATATTTTAATGAATAATAAACACAAATGGGTGTGCGGGGAATGGTGGAGATTCCACCATACGATCTATTGATCACGATTGATTTCTTTTGGTACCACCTGCATTCTTCCATAAAAGGTGTCGGGCCCACAAGACACGTGGCTTTAGCCCACCAGCTCGTATGAATAAAATATTGAGAAACAAAGTTGAATCAGTGCACGGGGAACGGTTGAGATCTTTTCTCAACAATTGAACGACCACCATAAAGCTTCATTTATACATATTCTAAAATAGTTAGCTTTTAAAACAGGGCCATCACTAGGTCAACGAGACTTGACCCTCGAGAATTAGGGACTTAAGATTGAAGTCTTTAAACATGAAATATCAGGCCCGACTATGGTAAAATATAAAATGACTAACTTGGAGATGGTGACTGACAACACTAACACAAGGGGCCGGTATGGAGAACGATTCTGATGGCTCAAGACACAACTTAAATGACCGATAATTGGGTACTCAAGTCAACGAAAGATTATAATGCCCAATGTTGGTACGGATACAAATTTTGAAAGGAGAGTTAATAACCTAAACCATAAGGCTTAACCCCAAGCTCAGAAGCATAAAACAATGACATGGCAAGACATACCATAGGTTTTCAATTTTTTTTAAGAGCTCTACCACATTTCTCAATTATAAACATTGGCAAAGGAGGAGGGTGACACTACTTTCATCATTTTCCTTAGTGAAGGAAGTATCCATTCAATGAATCAACTCATTTTTAGTTCATCAATGGGTTGGTTTTCTAGTTTGACTAGGAGTTTTTTGAGCCTATGATTGCAAAATCTCACATTTTCATGCTTCCCCTGCTTTATATTGTAGATTTTTGCTTTTCATTGTTGTCTCAAAAAAGTCTGAATTCTTGTTTGAATGCTTTTTTCAACAAGTGTCATGTAGCTTTAGAGTTTACTTCAAGATCTATGTATCCATTTATTGCTATACCCCTCAGGGTTGTTGGAAATACTCTTAATTAGTAGGATCTATCGTCCTGGCCATTGGGTGTCCTTATTGTTTCACACGTTTTACAATGCTATACAAGATCCTCCAATCCATTACCTGTGAATTTTAGGAGTTTTCTTCTCTCCACGTTTGGACTTGCTAGGGGAGTCACCATCCTTCTTCCCTGATGCAACATTTTTCCTTGAAACTTGGTTGGATATTTTTGATTTGTACATTTCAATGCTTATCTTGCACTCTTTTCCATGTGAGAATCTTCTACTTTTCTTTCTTAGTGTTCCACACAGTTAGGTTTTTTCTTGAAATATTTCTTGTGTTCCCTTTCTCCTAGAGTTTTAGGCTCAAGACCTCTAATTATCAGCTCTTCTGTAAGTAGTGATTCTTCAGTGCAATGTATATTGTTATTGTACATTTTTTTCAATGAGTCCATATACTTTTCCTTCCCCTTTTCTTTGTTTGATGTTGATTGTACAAATGATTTATTCACTTGGTTGACAAGATCCACATACACTTTGTTGGGGAGCGATAATACCTTTGTATTTCCTCCCACTCTACCTTGAATATTCTTTTGTTTGAAGGGCATAAAATATATTGAGATGGGGGGTGAATCAATAGATCTAAAGAATTACAACAATTCCAGAAACCTTCACAACTACTTTATAGATATTCAACATGAAGAGCACTGAACCATACAAGCTAGTAAGTAAAGCAATTAAAGCACACCATGGTGAGAATCTCTCACAAGTAGGAATATAATAAGTAAACTTTACAATGAGATGTAGGCACATCCAACCTACCAGAGGTGCCAATCCCGAAAAGATTCAGTAGGCACCAACCTACAATAGACACTAATCCCCACCACAACAGAGACAACAATCCCTACCGAAACAATACGAGTAGAACACCAATCCTACCAAAACAAAAATAATGGCACAAATTTGAAATTTAATTCTGACCAAAAGACACAATGATATTAAAACTCTCTTTTCTTCACGCTTTTGGTGAGATTCAACTGTACATCCCACTGCAATACTTTCATTTTAATCATTGACACATTTGGTACATACACACACTTGTACCTCACACATGCATTCTTACAATACAGATCTGAACATCTGAAATATATACATGCCATTACATTAACACTCTTGTATGTCGGCCAGGGATCCACACCAACCTAGACAACATAGGGTGAACCTAAATTCAAATTACATGAAATGTGTGATACACCAATCCAAAATTGCTGCTAAAAGAATATGATGCCTTGCACCATCATGGGAACCTTAAACAGGTCCTATCCTCACTCCACACACTTGATTTGAATTTCACATGCTTGTAGCAGTTAAGGCACATGCCTCAAACTTTGAATATCTTGATGAACCTTTTGTTACTTCAAACCCCTTGCACATTGAATCGCGCCACTGAAAACTCAAGCAACTGATAAAACTAGTGTAGGCACACTCTCCTTCCAAATAATAGAGCAAGCAATTCTACATTTTTGAAATAAATGCCTCCCATATTAATTAATCTCTCTACCCAAAAGATATCCTTTCAAAACATGACACACATGTTGACTACATACTCGACATGGTATAATAAATTCATTAACTATTTGAAGACAACCACACCACTACTGACATGATACAAGACATGATAGGTTAGACAACCTACAAAACATGCTTCTAGAACCTTGATACATTTGATAATACTTGTACTCCTACAATCTTCATTTTTACAACCTTCACATCTGACAACCTTGACACCCTTTGATAACCATTTTCAATATCAATGACCTGTTGACATCAATTTGACATCAATGACAACCTATTCTTAACAATCTCCCCCTTTGTCATTGATGACAAACAACAAAATGTTGGGGCCACCAAAACACCCCTGATGAATAATTCTGAATGATTCATGTGGTGCAACATTTACTCTCCCTATGAAAGATATGACATTAAAGGATAGAAAAATAATTATTATTTCTGAGAAATTCAACATTCTGAGCACTCTCTCCTTAACATACCATCTCCTCAATTCAAGATAGTTATTATTTCTAAGAAATTCAACATTTTGAGCACTCTCTCCCCATTTAAAATCAATGACAAAGGATCAACGTCTTGAGCCAGTACTGCATCATCTGAAAACTTGTTTCCCAGATAGACTCCCCCTGAGTCCAAACACCACTACTAAAAACACTTTGCAAGATCACCAACCCTTCTTACAACAGGGAGACCAAGCTCCCCCTTACACTGTACTTTCCTCTTGAATCAAGAGGGAGTGACAACTCCCAACTCCTGTTGGAGAAACTTAAATGTCTTCGTAGGAAAAGGCTTCATGAATATATATGCAACTTGCTCCTTTGTATGAACATATTCCAATATGACTTCTTTCTTAGCAACCTTCTCTTTGAAGAAATGATACTTGATTGCAATGTGTTTTGTTCTTGAGTACATCATCAAATTCTTTGAAATGTTTATTGCACTTGTGTTATCACAAAGAATAGGTATAAGGTCTTCAAACTCAACCTTCATTTCCTTCAAGTTCAACTTCATCCAAAGCACTTGAGTGTAGCATGATGCTGCAACAATGTATTCTACTTATGCTATGGATAAAGAAACTGATTCCTACTTCTTACTCAACCATGACACTAAACTGTCTCCAAGGAAGAATGCATCGCCACTTGTGCTCTTCCGGTCATCCATACTACATGCCCAATCTGCATATGTGTATGCAGTAAGTGTGAGATTTTCACTCTTTGGATACCAAAGACCAAAATTTTTAGTAGCCTTCAAATACTTGAGTATCCTCCTCACCGCCTTTACATGAGTCTCTTTCGGTGCTGCCTAAAATATGGAAACCGTTCCAATTGCTTGCATAATATCTGGTCTGGATGCTGTCACATACAAAAAACCACCAATCATAGACTGATACAAAGTTTGATATGTTAGAGAAAAAAAATCATCCTTGCTCAACTTACACCCGGTAACCATAGGTGTTGCAATAGGTTTGCAATCTTCCATCTTGAACTTTCTTAACATATCATTAATGTATTTATGTTGTGAAATAAAAATCCCTTTGGTTGAGCAATCTACAATCCTAAGAAGAAAGACAATTCTCCTAACATGACATCTCAAATTCATTCTGCATAGTGTTTTGAAATTTTTTATACATTTTTTCACTACTACCTGCAAAAATGATTTCACTAACATACAACATAACTATCAACATTTGTTCTCCTTCAACCTTTATGTATAAATTATTGTCCACATAGCCTCTCCGGAAACCTTGCTACTGTAAGTATCTATCCAACCTTGAATACCAAGCTCTAGGAGCTTTCTTGAGGTCATACAAAGCCTTCTTCAATCTGCAAACATAATCCAGATTGCCAGTACTAGTTGTTCAATATATACTTTTTCAAGCTATCCATTCAAGAATGTTGACTTCACATCCATCTGATACACATTGAAATTCTTGAATGTTGATAGAGATAAAAACATTCTAATTGCCTCCAGTCTAGCCACCGAAGCAAATGTATCCTCAAAGTCTATACCTTCAATTTGAGCATACCCTTTACACACAAGTCTTGCTTTGTTCTAGATCACTTCACCATCTTCATTCAACTTGTTTCTAAAACCCTACTTTGTTCTGATCACATTCTTGTCTTTACGCCTTGGGACAAGTTCCCAAGTTTCATTCTTTAAAATCTGATTCAACTCTTCCTCCATTGCTTCTATCCATCCATGTTCTTTGCTTGCTTTTGTATATATCTTAGGTTCAACCTTTGATAGTAAAACAAAATGTACTTGTTCTCCCGATCTTTCTGAATTCTTCCAAGTAAGAACCTTACTATATTTGTCACTAATGATGTGATATGCAGAGTGATTTTTCTTAACATACTTAGATGGAGTTTTTGTAACCACTTCTTCTAGATCTTCAACATTACTATGAATTGATTCCTCATCTTCTTCTTCCTCTAGAATAGTAGTATTCTAAATAGTTTCTTAAACCTTTACATTTTCACTTTAAATTATCCTCTTCAACCTTTTATTATAACATATGTAATCTCTCTTTCTTAAAGAGTAACATGGAAAAATGCCTTCATATGATATTGAATGAAATTTACCCAAATTCTCTTCATCTCTCTTGATGTAGCACTTGCTTCCAAATATTTTTAGATGCCTTACTAATGCAGGTCTTCCTTTCCATAGTTCACATGGAGTCTTCTCTATCTTGTGCCTGGTCTGAACTCTATTTAAAATATACAAAGTTGTCTATGTAGCTTCTCTCCAATACATATCTGCCATATTTGCTTGACGTAGAATAGACCTTGCCATCTCTTGTACAGTTTGGTTCTTTATTTTTGCAACTCCATTTTGCTACGAAGTTCTAGGAGAAAAAAATTGCCTTCAGATTGCATGCTCTTCATAGAATCTGTCATACTTCTTAGCTGTAAACTCACTACCTCTACCTGATCTTAGGACTTTGATTGTCCTCTTGGTCTCATGCTCCACCATAGCCTTGAATGATTTGAACTTCTCAAAAACCTTTTATTTCTCTTTTAGATATGCAATCTAAGTCATCCTAGTATAATCATCAATCAACATCATGAAATACCTATCTCCTTGTGGACTCTTAGTCCTAATTGGTACACATAGATCTATATGTACCAAATCCAATGGATTTGATGTGGAGTACTCCTTAGCAGGATGTTTGCTTCTTGTCTTCTTCCCTTCATGAGATGGCTTGCAACTGATTGACCGAGGTTTCTTGATTCTTGGCATATCTCAGACCAACCCTTTTGAACTAATCTTGACAATATCATCAAAATTCATGTGTCCTAACCTTCTACACCAAATCCAACCTTCATCCTTCTGTGTAGTGGGACAACTCTTTCCATTCAACTCACTAAGGTGATAGATATCACTATCTATCCTACTTCCTTCCACAATTTTCTCACTAATACTTGATCTTCTGATTTCACAGCCATCAACACTAAAGGATAACTGATATCCCTTATCACACATTTGACTGAAACTCAAAAAATTATGTTTTAAAACTTCAACATACAAAACATCATGTGTATTTTTTTTACCACCATCAAGACTTAAGGTACCCTTACCGGATATTTTAGCAATTGGATTGTTTCTAAGGGTAACTGGACCACCTTCAAATTCCTTGAAATTCATGAACTTACTTTTGTCTCCAGTCATGTGACTAGAGCAACCACTATTGATAATCCATAGGTTCTTCTCCTTCTAAACATGTAGTGTTGTTTGAACAATCATAGAATTTTCAGACTTCTTCTCTTCAGGAAGCTTCTTCCAGACATTCTCTGAGACATCACTTCTTCCTTTTTCGGTAACTGGGAACTCACAAAATTACTTCTGCAATTCCTTGCGATATGTCCAAAATTGTTGTACTTGAAATGAATAACGTTGAAATTGAATAGAGGTGTAAATGCATTATTATTGACAAAATAATTTCTTCTTACCAAAACTCTTCTACAATCCATAGCCTTATGTTTATACTCATTACAATTAAAACAATAACCAAAAAAAGAAAAACTTGACCTAGTACTGTATACTTGTGTTTTGGATCTCCAACTTTTATTCTACACTTGAATAAATCCATCTATTGATAGTGTTTTCTGCACAACAACTCAGATAGAATATTAAATTTCCTATCTCTCTTGAAAGGTTGATCTCTATTTGAAAAGAGATAACCCCAAGGTCTCTCAGGTTTCAGGGCATGACAATGCAGTGGAACCTCTAAGTGATAAATGTGAAAATACTGGTAATCACAAAGGAACCTTACAAAACAAATGCTGGAGACTCTAAAATTATCAAATTTTGCAACAAGGTGATACTTGAGTTCCTACTTTAATCGCAATTCACATAAATAACAAAGATAAGCGTTTCAAAAATCCTAAGATTGATATTACTCCTAAGATCAACAATACTAATGAAGAAATACTTGGAATGAACCAATCCCTTTAAAACTACTTTCTATTTAACCCAGGCTATACCTGCAATCTCACATAAATAGTGCAATCTTCTAAGGAATTAAAGATTTTCAAATTATGCACATTCATCCAAGCCAACCTTAGTTTTGCAGTTGACATGGACAAGTGCCCACAGTTGAACTAAGCACATAAATAATAGGTACAGGTTGACCTTGCACAACAGTCCCACAATCAAGAAGCTACCCAAAGTATGAACCAAAGATTGCTACAACACTCCAAGAATTAAATCACAAGAACCATTAAATTATTTAACTCTAAAACCTAAAATGCATTCAAACATTTCCAAGCAATTTCAAAGATGGAATAAGAACCATGCAAGACAAATCAATCCGAAGAAGGCACCAATAATAACACAATGTCTTCACTTGTATTGAATCACCAGTAATAGCAACAATTCTGATATTCTGTATTACAGCCTTTGCTTGAAAATGAGACTAACTCCTAATTCTTCTAATCTACTGTCTAACCCTTTACTTTCAAACAATAGCCTACTTTTCTAACTAACCAACCAACCCTTAAAAATGAGGCGAAATGCCATACTTACAAAAATCCAGTCCCGTGCTGGCCCGAACTAGGGTTACAGAGAAGGTCAGCCACCAACCATATCAACCCAGGCAACCCGCAATAAATCACCGCCGCACAATGAATGCATGAGGTGCCCCTTAAGATCGGCTTGGGATCTCTACAAATCTTGATCCAGATTGAACAAATCCTGCAAGTCCCTTCGCCATTAATGTCCCACTGACGTGAAACAAAAGAAGGGTAACACATGCGTCATATGAGTGTGAATACGAGTCACCGACCAATCAACCGACTTGGGCCTCTTCAATGAATCCGACCGAGTCAAACCAGTTTGAATCCTCCATGTCATGCCCAACTCGGATGAATGACCCTCGAGCGTGTCGACCTAGCCGCATACGAGTGAGTTTCACCTGCTTGCAGCCGCAAAATATACCTGGCTACAATCCTGTAGATCTCAAAACATCTTCAAAGTATACCCACTTCTTCCCTCGGCCTCGACAGCAACAACCAACCCGATCCAACCTGCATTCAGAATGACCACCATTAGTATTCATTATGGCATGAAAATTTGTGTTAATATAATGCAAACAACATGGTAATCATCAAAGAGATCAAAAACAACCATCAGAATCCATTAAAATGTCATTAAAGAATGTCCTGTCAATGTTCGGGATTTTCACCCCTTCGCGAAATTCAGGTTAGGAAGGAATTTCGGGAAATTCCGGGCCAGGTGGATTCTAGTGAGGGAAGCACAAAAATCACCAAAAGGTCAATCACTCATCAGTCAAAACTCCAGAAATGTCTGCACATATCATTAAATCATCCCAATCCATTATGCAATGCAGAACCATTAATCATCAACTCGCGAATCCCTTCAGTCTTTGACAAATAGAAAAATCCGATAGGAATGGAAATCACCAAAAATAGCAAAACTTAACATACTCCGGGAAAATGAAGTAGGGACGGACTATCGGGATTTTCTTAAGGCAACAGACTCTTACAAAGTCAACATAGTTCTCACGTTGTTGACCAAAAATATGACCTCCCAACACCTCCAAAGTGACTAGAACTGTGGTATCGTGAGCCTCTTACTCAGCCACCGAGGTAACACTCTAAACCGCAACACCACGCGCCAAGATTGAAGTCCCATGGTAATGCAGTGAACCACATAACCATGACTTGGCTCGCAGACACTTGCGGTATCGAGGTAAACCGCGCTACCGTGCTAGATGGACCAACCTCGCGCAACCACACCATCGACTAAAGACTCTTGCGGTAGGGTGGGACCATCATGCTACCATGCCAGGAATGAAAGCCCCCCGCGGTAAGGTGGTACCACCGCACAACTGTGACCTAGATGCAAAGCCCTCACGGTATCGAGGTAAACAGTCCGAAAAATGAAAACCAGGGAAACAAAGGAAAATTCAGAAAAAATTGGGGAAGACAGAGATCTGTGAAGCATCAAAATCCCTGAAGACAACGCAAAACCAACCCCATGAGGTTTTTTAGGCAACCGGGGAAATCCACCTAAAGGGAAAAATCCCAAAAACAGGGAAAAACCCAAAATTTTCCAAAAGACTTAGAATTTTCAAAGTGTTAGCATAATGGGGGGAACTTTACAAGCAAGATAGGAATTTAGGAACATTGTAAAGTAACACGAATCCAGGACCAAAGGACCAAAGCACCCAAAAACCAAAAACTCAAGATTTTCAAAGGCGAGCTTCAAAAAAAAGAAGGGAAAGCCACATAAAAGAGCCAAAAGGCCAAGCAAAAGAGGGTCCGTACTTTCAGTGGGGTGTGTGTGAAAAACTACACAACAAATAGTGAATCCACTGGGGAAATGCTCTAGAGCATTTCAATGACAAATTGGAATCAACCCAGAATCTCTGGTTTCGTAGACCAAATATGGATGGATTAGGCTACCTATGGACAAGGTTTCAGAAATCACAAATAAACAAACCTTTGCTATACCAGGGTCTAAGTGTGTGTATATGCATTCATTTCCTTTTTCCTCAGTGGCAACAGGGACCAAACTTATTTTGATATGGTTACATAAGGATTCCAACTCCAAAAGCAACCTAGATAGAGCCTCGTTGCCAGTTAGGCATTCATAGCTTCAATGAGGTTATCATTGTGACCCTCCCTAGTATAACTATATTGCCAGCTAGGCATCCATAGCCCTAGTAGAGATACTAAGATACCCCTGATAAAGTGAACATTTCTTTTGATTTCACCATTTTCTTTTCTTTTCTTTTGATGTTCGCTTTGAGATCTTTTAAATCTTCTCTTTCACCTTGCAAGCAATGAAGCCCGCACTCAGGGATGAGAAACACAGTGGCACTGGAGAAGAATATAATATTTTTCACCCAATCAGACCTCACAAGGACCATATGCAACCTTGGAAACCTTAAGATTTGTGTGTACATATGAGACCCAAATACATTCTAGAATTTGACTTAATCAAGTGACTCCAATTCTAAGCATATGCAACATCAGACAAAGGAAATGCACCAACTGACTCTAAAAAGATGATTGGAGTTTGTAAAAGAAATTCCCAGAACGGCCCTAAGCAAGCAGCCAACCATACAGATGCGACAAGCCCAAAAGAAACCAAGAAAAACCCAAAGTAGGAGTAGAGCAAAAAGAAAAACCAACCGAAGCAGACCTACCCTAACCAAAACCAAAAAAAATAGAACAAAAAGGAAACCTAATCTACTTATGTGCATGGAAAGAGCTGTAAATAGCTCATGACTGGAAATAATGCTTCAAATACTGCCCATTGACAGGTAGTGGGATATCCTCTCTAGTGAGAGTTTTCAAATGGAAAACATTGTCTCCCAGAATATCTACAATATGATAAGGGCCGATCCAAAGTCTATTGAATTTCCCATGCTCCCTTTTTCGGTCATGGGCTTTATCCCAGTATAGAACCAAGTCAGAGATTCTAGAGGCTTTCACCTTGGCTCTCCTATCAAACCATCTTTTCACTACACCCTGATGTTTGGAATTTTTTTCTAAGGCTTTATCTTTTCTGTCTTCAAGTTGTAATAGTTCAGTTAAGCGGGCTTCACGCTTATCCTCTCCATCATAACATTAATTGATAAATTGCAAGGTAGGGATCCTCAGTTGGATGGGAAATACAGGTTCCAAGCCATACACTAAGTGATAAGGAGAGGTTCCTAGGGATGTCTTCCGTCTAGTACGATCTTCTCAAAGAGAAAATCTAAGCTGGGTGTGCCAATATTTAGGGTTCTTTTTTAGTAGCTTACAGATGACTGTCAACAAATTCTTATTGGAAGACTCAGCTAAACCATTGCCCTGTGGGTAGTAATTAGATTCAAATATTATGCCAATTCCATGATCAAAAGACCAATTAGAAAATTTCAATGATGCAAATGCAGGACCATTATCACAAACTAAAGCTAAAGGACATCCAAAGCGATTAATAATACTCAACTCTACGAAATTGACTACCACTTCAGAAGTGCATTGTTTGCATGCAAGAGCCTCGGTCCACCTGGTGATGTAATCAGTTACAGTAAGAATATACCTGTGGCCCGTAGAGGAAGGTGGATTGATTGGACCTATGAAGTCCATTCCCTATTGTGCAAATAGTTTTACCTCTATGACTGGCTGCAGTGGAAGGGCTGCACGTTCCTCCCTACTTGCTGCAGTTTGACATACATGAAAAGTCCTCACATGGTTATGTGTATCTTTGAACAAGGTAGGCCAATAATAGCCTACCCTCAGGATCTGATTTGCAGTGGAAGGTGCCGAGCCATGGCCTATGCAATATTTTCCATGAAATTCAGACATCACCCTTCCAACCTCTTCCTTCCCTAGGCACCTCAAATAAACCCCCTAATGATTTCTCTTGTACAAGACAACTCCTTTCATCATAAAACTACCACTCTTCAAACACAGAGCTCTCCTTTGTACTGCACTAAGGTGTTCAAAATACTGTTGGTTCAACAGATAGTAAATGATTTCATCATACCAGTCTCCTGGAGACACTTCTTGAAGGTTATATTGCCGAGCTATGAGGTCAGGACCTATCTCAACCATTGTCTTTGTCAGTCCCCGCCCTCTCACCAATTTCATAGACTGGATCTCAATATCATATTCCTGTAACATAGTTACCCACTTACCCCTGCGTTCTCCCAATTCATTCTGCATTAATAACAACTTTACTGCAGGATCAAGTACTATAGCAAAGACCTTATTTCTCAAGATATAGTGTTTGAATTTCTTTACTGCTCGGACCAGGGCATAAGCCTATTTTTCTACATTAGGATATCTTAGTTTTGCATCCTTCAGAGGAGCACTCATAAAGGCTATGGGATGTTCATTCCCTTGGCCATATTTCTAGGTCAGCATGCCAGCACAAGAATGTTATGAAGCAAACAAATATATAAAAAAGGTTTTGGCATAATCAAGACTTACCAATACTGGAGCTTCAACAATAACTCTCTTGATTTCTGCAAATGCCTCCCTAGCTTCTACACTCCATTCAACCTTTGCTTCTTGTTTCAACATGGCATTCAAGGGCTTTACTATTTCTACAAATCCAGTGATAAAATTTTTGACAAAGTTAATTTTCCCAAAGAATGACTTCATTTCCTTTTTACTTGCAGGAGGCTGAATTTTCAGTATAGCCTCTACCTGTTCTAGATCAATGGCAATACCCTATTCTGAAACAACATTCCCTAACAACTTTCCCTCAATGAATCCAAAGATGCACTTCTTTGGATTAAGTGAGATGCCAAAATCTCTGCACCTTTGGAATACTTGGCATAAATCTGCAATATGATCACTTCTCCTCTTAGAAAAGACTATCAGATCATTGATGTAAATGATGATGCACCTGCCAACGATGTATTTGAAAGCAATATCCATTGCTCTCTAGAATGTAACCCCGACATTGATTAATCCAAAGGGCATTCTTCTGTAAGAAAAAGTTCCCCATTTTGTAGTAAAGACAGTTTTGCATCTATCCTCATATTGTACCATAACTTGATTGTATCCAGAGTACCCATCCAGAAAAGACATCATCTGAGACCCATTAACAATCTGAAGTACTTCATCCAGTGACAAGACAGGATAATTATGCTTCTTTGATGCCTTGTTAAGGTTCCTGAAATCAACACACAGTTTGATTTCTCCATTTTTCTTCCTTACTGGAACCAAGTTTGCAACCCATGTTGAATGTCTTACTGGGAATATGATTTGTGCTAAAAGTAGCTTCTGCACCTCCTTCTGAATGATGGGCTCTAGCAGAGCATTAATTAGCTTTTGTCTTTGCCTGAATGGCTTAACATTTGACTTCAGGGGAATAGTATGTGTAATGATTGAAGTATCATATATCCTTAAGTCATCATAACTCCATGCTATCACATCTTGATAAGCGTGCAAGGCATCAATAATTCCTCTCCTTTCCTCTGGAGTGCACACTTTACCAATAAAGACATTTTTGACACCCTCATAGGTCCCGATGTTGTATGTTTCACACTGACTGCTGAGAGATTCCATTTTCACTTTCTATTCTTGATCTTTTATCTTATCTACATCAAAAATTCATTCTAATTGCAACATCCTCATTGGGATGGTATTAGTTTTCAGGTTAAGGACCCCTTCTAGGTCCATTTTAGCCTCTTGAGGTTAAACCTCATCAATCACCTGAGAAGCAAACACATCACAACTAGTGATGAAATCAAGAATATGCTTGTCATCCTCAAACACCTAGAAATTGGTGACGTTGTTTGGCACTGAGGGTACTAGGGTGAGCTCCACAGTGAACTTCTTCAAACCTGAAAGTGATAATGGCTGCAGTGTACTTGTTGCTTGTGCCAGAGAATCAACAGTTTGATTTTTACTTCAAGGGATCAATTGAATTTTGAAGGCATTAAATCCTTCAATGAGATCCCATACTCTGTGCTTGTAGTTGGTCATTCTTCTATTATGACACGAGTATTGTTTTCTTACTTGTTTAACTAGCAGCTCAAAATCTCCAAACACTTGCAAGATCCCGACTTCCTTTCTCAATGCCATTAATAATCCATGGACCAAAGCCCTATATTCAACTACATTTTTAGTGCACTAGAACTGGAGTCTATGAGAAGCACAATAGGTTTTACCTTTAGGGCTGATCAACTCAAATCCTGCTCCAACACCCTACTTTGATTTGGATCCATCAAATCTCAATATCCAACAACCATCATCTCCTGATCTCTTCTGACTAACCTTGTCCTTGCTACTACCAGGAGGTTCTTTAGGAGGCCTTGGGCTCTTTCCTTTTAGATCATTTTGAATGCTCTATATATCTAGTCTGACAACTGGGGTGGATTAATACATATTTGTATTTGATCCACTACAGTTTGGTACATGAAACATTTTAGCTCAAAGTGAGGGGCATTGTGAACTCTGCACCAATTGGGGAGCAACAATTCCTTAAAATCCATATTTCTATCCAATTGAATCTAATCCCACAAACACTTCTAGATAAAATCTTGGAAATTATCCAGCAAGCTGAGTTGTCTATCTTTCTGATCATCAAGTTCCTCCATTTTTTAAAGCAATGCTCCAAAACTGATGGCTCTTGATGTGGATTCATAAGAGAAGCTCTGCAACATAAAAACTTCCTTTGTGTCTGAAACAGGGGTGACCAAGACATAGTTCCCCATGCCGACCTCTGACACCAACATCTCATTCGAAGTATTCTGATATTCAGTGATCACATACTTCATTTTGGGTTCTCTTTCAATTCTGATTTGATTTGTGACTCCTTTCCAGGGGAGCCACATGTGAGAGTGATCTATGGATGTATATCCATTTAGTGCCTTGGTGAAATCTCGACCCAAGATCAAACCATAAGTGTTAGGGATATCTGCCACCTGAATATTAAGTACTTGTTGCACTCTAAGATCTGAAGCAATTTGCATGGGGATCATGTTCAGTTCTCCCACTATATTTACCTCCGTGTTGTCTAATTGGGTGACCTTCTTATAAGAAGTTGCAGGGGTAATATCTAGAGCCCTACATACAACAAAAGGCATAACGTTTGTAGATGCCCCTGAATCCAGAAGACAATTGTGCAGATTCTTCCCAAAGATACAAATAGAAATCAAGTAGGGAGGGGTTCCATCTTGCCCTGAAGCAAACTCAATTGAGTGTCAACTTGTGCAACTTGGTTCCTATCGTTTTCTTTACCCCTGTCTCCAGGTTGTGCTCGACTTGGACCTTTAATTTCTTGTGAACTAGGATGCATGCCGACTGCCTCATTGACTTCTACTCCTTGCGATGTACTTGAATTGAAAGACCTTAGGACTACATTTATGATTTCAGGAACCCTTAACAACTCAAAAGCAAAGAGACTCACCTTTACTTTCCTGAGTGCTTCAGTCACATATTCACCTAATTGTCCCATATTCATTTCAGTGTGGGTATCCTTAGAATGACCAATTTGCTTATCCTTTGTTGCATGGACATTGCTTCCTTTTGACATATCAGGTTGTCCTCCTTTTGCAAAGTATTGTGTTGGCACCTAAGGGTAAGATGGATTATTACTGGCATGTGGGTCTGTTGGAGTGGTAAAATTGTTTGGAGGAATAGATGTGTTAAATGGGCCTCCAACTTGTGGATTCCTGTTAGGCCTAGTCCTCAAATCATACTTTCTTGTAGGTTGCTAAAACATCTGTACTTCCTCAATACCAACCTCCTCTTCATGCAAGGGATCATTACCATTTTCAGCTCCCTCATTAAATAACTGAGAGATTTCATCTTCATTGAGCACTTGTTCAACCTCCTCATTCTGGCTACTTGACTCATCCTCTGGTTCATTCTTTTCATCCCTTGGGAAAGGAGCATGATTCAACACCAAAACTGGGGAATCGTATGGATTTAAGGGTACCAAATCTCGACCAATGGAGTTGTTTTCAACTTCATACTGAAAGATGGAAGCAACAATTTGAAATTGAGAACAATCGAGTTCAGAGTGTTGGCCTATCTTGTGAAGCCTGCACCACCCTAACAAAGCTGCTTCAACTAGATATACTCCACTTAGAGGTTTCTCTTGATTGGAAGGTTGGTCCAATGGAGTGGGGACTCCTCCATTATTAGGTCTGGTATTCCATGGCCTATTTTGCCTAGGTAGCTGTCTCCTTTCAAACCCATGTCCCCCTTGTTGACCTCTATCAAAGATTTGACCAGATGCCTGGCCTCTTTCAAAATTCCAGTTTCTGTCAGAGTGCTGCTCTCGTGCAACATCCTGATTCTCCCTATTGTAATTTGATTGCATGCTCCTTTGAGCAGCTTAGAGTTGGCTATTTTGACTCCTGAAGTGGGTTACCTCCATATTCAACTTCTTCACTTGCTCGATTAGCTCATCTAACCTTTCCTTATCAAGACTATTGTAAGGAACTGAATTTGCATTGTTTGGGGGGTATCCTGACACTCCTTCAGGGCCCACAGACTGATTCAAAACTTCTAAGTTCTGCAAATATGTAGGGAAACCAGCTGGTGGCTATGGATAAAGGGGCTGATTGGCACCTTGTTGTGGATAACTGTGCATTGGGTGAGCCCAACTTATTGGATGACCTGGGTGCGGTACCAAAGGTAGCTATAGAATGGAATTCATAATGGGAGTGTGATTAGTCAGTTCTTGGTTAAGAGCTTGGACTTGCCCAGGGTGAGTAGTTGGTCCCAGAGATGGCAGGGGTTCTGACAAGTGTTGTCGCAGATCAATACTGACCTTAACAACCTCTGTATATGTAGTGAGAAGGGTAGTTGGAGGATTATTTATCCACTTAAGGAAGGTGGATGTAAGACTATCTAGGGCCTCAAAATAGACTTCTAAGGCAGTGGCATCATCCACAATGTAAGGTGCCTGCAATCTAGTGTATGCATGATGGAACCTATTATTGAATGATCCTATAGGCTC